>KZ651708.1:284966-296775 GCA_001010745.2 Gerris buenoi | reverse complement strand
TTCGGGAAGGTTACTTTAGGTTATCATACAAAGTCTTTAAATTAAAAACAAACTAAACGTAATTAAATTAAAAACGTATATATTTAGTATAAGAATTGTTATTTTAATAAATCAAGTAACTAAATATCAGTTTAAGGTGTTTAAATTGCGTGAATTTGTAGGTAAAACTTTTATATTTACAAACTTAATAGCTATTACCCATGGTGCACTAGTCGTAGGTAAAATTTAATACGCAACATGGATCGAAGTATTTCTACTCTCGGTATTATCTCTCTCGGCAAGCCTCAAGAGCTAATACTACAGTTATCTCCCTCGGCAAGCCTCGGGAGCTAATGAACCTTGAGCCGGAAAACATACTTCTCTCCCTTGTTGCGTAAATAACTATTGAATGGTTGGCGGTAAATAAATTCAATGAAGTTTAAAGAGACAACATAAATATTTGTGATCTCTTAATAATAAAATATAATTAAATAGTTGTTGTTTCCTAATTTGAAGTTTAGTGCCAAATTTATAAGAGACGTTTAGAAGAATGGTAACCCGCAGTTCAAATAAACGGAAGAGAAATACTTAAAACTTGTTCTGTATTATTGAATTTACGAGATGTAGGATTTCGAAATCGTCACAAAAATAAAACTAATAATAATTTTAACCTGATAAGGTCATTTAAATGTTTAAACTATTAGTTTTTAAAATATGATACATATGTATCAAAAATTAAATAGATGTACCAAACAAATGGACAACTATACTCTCTGCACTCTACGATGGTACTAAAGGTAATCGCTAAGGACGTAACTTCTGTTGAAGATGCTAAATGCCACCGATAGATTATTTTTTTATCAAAAATTAAAAGATTTTTATTTTCTCATATGAAGAGGAAATATTTTGATGGCGCGAAAATTCGATTTCGAGATTGAAAAAGATTTACTCGTTTTGAGGTCCCTTGAGTCTAAAAAAGTGATTTATAAAACACGTCTGGAATTTGTCTGAGCGCAGATGCCTGGAGCCTGAACTACTGGATGAAATTCTGGAATATATGTGCAGAAAAATCATACCCAGTGGCAAAATCAAGAAATTAATTTTAGCTCCACATTTAGGGCGCTACACCTCAAAAACTCTGAAAAAACCGTGAAACAAAATTGTCTTTCGAAAATGGTTCCGATGATTTTGATTAATAAATTCTAGAATGCAATCCATTTAAATACAACTCTTAACGATATAAGCTGTTTTATCGGAAAAAACATAGCTGGTTCGATTCCCCGCCGAGGAAAAGTTATTTTTTAAAAATAAAAAAAAAATAAAAAATAATTAAACGTAGATCTGTAAACAACGAAAACACATAAACTAATGAATGGAAAACAATAGGATAAGTAATTATGAACCCGTTTAGTTTACTCAGATAGTTTTTCTGAGTTGTCTTGGACAACATTTTTTTAAATGCACCCGGTAATATTGACCTGCCAAGAATTCTGAATGAATAATCCAGTCAAACGTGTATTAGAATTTTAAATAGGGAAGCCCCAATATTTCTTTATTTTACCTTGGCCCCTCTATATTAAAAATCTTAATGTTTCCCTTCCAATTTTAAAATAGAACCTAATGAAAAAGTAGTACCTATATAATACATATAAAAAAAATCTAAAGCTGTCATTTAAATAATAATCAGGAACTAATGGAATTTTGGGACAAGACCTTAATGCTTCACCATATAATTATCAAAACATTAATAATATGAAGGTAAAAAAAGAGTTTTTCCCCTAAATACTTAAATCTAAAACATATCTTTCTAGTTTCAAATAAATAAGGCAATAAGGGCTATATACTCAGAACAAGGCATTGCATAAGAAGAAATTCATTTTAGCTCTAGATCGGTAACCCGCATATACGTACTATAAATTTACGTAAAACTATAATATATTATTTGTTATTAATTTGTATTAGAGTTATGTAGTTACGAAATCCAAATGTTAAGTAAGAGTTGTTGTAATTATTTTTCTCTGGTGAACTCTAGTTTTATTTTAATATCCAGAATGCTAATTCCGTATATGAAAGGGAGTGAGTAGCGAGGCATAGAATTATTTTTATTTTTATTTTAATATAAAAAACAAAGACATACTGATATGTATCATAGTATAATTCTATTGACTATTTTTTCTTATATATGTGTAGTTCTAGTTTTATACAAGTTTCTTTTTTAGGGTTTCGTTGGTAAAACCAAAAAAAAGAAACCCTTATAGTATCGTTCCTGTGTCCGTCTGTCACTCTGTACGGTTCCAATAACTTTTGAACCAAAAGAGATAAAAGCGTGAAACTTACCAGTATTAAAGATCGTTTTGACGCGCACACAGGAAAAATATAGAGAACTCAAAATAATCAGCTGTTCAAATTCAAAATGGCGGATAATTCACATCGCGAGAAAAAAATATTTTTTTTAAATTTTGAGTGGGGTATCAAATGAAAGGTATTGAAGAGTAGATTACAAATATATATACCACTTAGGGTTAGTGTTTCATTTTCGGCGCCATTTTGTTAAGAAACATCGAAATTTTTCGCGCCCCCCTCCTCATCCTTACTAATTTTGTTTCACAAAACCAACGAAACCCTTTTTACGTGAGAATTCACGCCTTACCAATTTTTCTCTTCAACCCGCACTTAAGTTAAGTTCAGAACAGGAATTGCTAACAGATAAGTACAGGATTATTTACATTGTTAGCTGTTTCGGGTTTTCGTGGTTACTTTAAACAGTATATGAACTTATTAATAAAAATTAACAAAAAATAATAAAATAAAAACCCCCCTCAACAGGAATAGAACCCGGCACCTCTCACTTTTACAATTATCAGAATTTTTTTCCAGATATACAACTAATACAGCTAAACTCTTATTTAGAGGAACATCAAAATGGATTATTTTCATTAATCAAAATTTTCAAAACAGTTTTCACGATTTTTCGAGTTCAACCTCACTTCTCGATTTTACTAAGGTGTGTTACATTTAAATTGATCAAGTAAATCAAACTCTCCAGGCATCTTGCACTAACGAGATACAGATATTTAATAAAACATATACAGGGTGTCCCAGCTAATATGGAACAGCGAAATATCTCCGGAACCATGATAGATAGAAAGAGGCGGTTTTCAGGGTTCGATAATGGCTAAAAAGGCGCTTCCAAAATATATGTTGAACATTATCTGTGATCAGCAGAAGTGTATGCAATTTACATAATAAAAAAAAGTGAATAGGAAGCCAAATTTTTAAGAATGTATTTGGATTCTATGGCTAAAAATAAGAATTTTTTACTCTTGGAAATGTTTTGCTCTGAGCATTAGTTTGCCGTCTGGAGAGCCTGGAACGTGCTGAAATTGAAACTTTGTGTTTATTTTACAGCTAAACTAATGGATTTAGGAAAATAATACAAGAGACATAACTTTTAGTCACAGAATCCAAATCGGGGGAAATGTGTAAATTCACAAATTTCCTTACCATTACAATACTTTTTTTTAAAAAAAATATACCAATTATATGAGGAAATAAAAAAAAGAAGTTATTCTTCCCTAAATTGTAAAACTACAAAGTTCTATACAAATCCACTATGCAATATGTTAAAGAATAAATCTAGAGTGGCTAAACCCTGATTCTCACTAAGGAGTAGGCACTCTAAACACACTATAGGCATGCAAATATGTGATAAAATTTTAAATTGACGTTTGTTTTGCGATTGCCCAATAAAAAATATAAACTGATAACTTTATAAAATATTGCGCCTCATTCATAATAAAGTATGAAAACAAATTTCCAAGTGGTACACTCATATACAATTGTTTTAAAGATATACGAATTCGGAAAGTGAATAGTACAATTAATTTAAAATTAATATTTTATCGTTAGAACAGGTGTACGAGACAAACTTTTGAATTATCCTAATGCAGATAATTCTATGTATAATTATATATAAAATAAATGATTTAGATTAGAGCCTATACTTTAATCTATAAATTCCATGAATCGAACAAAGATTTTTTTTTTCTCACATTAAATAAACAAATCCGTTTTTTTTAATTATTTACTTATATACCGTAATAGTTAAAACAGACAATATAGTAAATAATAAAACTATTAATTTTTTAAAACTCCATCTAATAGCACATAAAAACGGATAGTTGTAAAAGATAATAAAAAAATCATATCAAATTAATCTGGGAAATTCATGTTAGTAAATCGTAAATCTAAAGTTGAATTATTTTTTCCCGCCTCCATCTGCACAGGAAATGCATTTACTTACAACTTACGTAGATGCATTACGAACTTAGGTAGAACTATGTGATGAGAATAGAGGTAAAGTTATATTGTATCGTCCAAATATTTGCGGATGTGGGATGTTATCAGGGTTTAAGGAGGTATTCCTAACTGTTTCACTATGAGAACTTCTCATTGCTTTAGATCTAATTGTTTGTTATTATTGTGGTAATTGTATTTACGAGGGGGGTGGAGGTGTGTGAAAGTTATTCACCGCTAAGCCGAGCATGAGAATCTTCAGACGTAGTTAATATTTTAATAATTCATTTAATTAATTATTTACATAATAAGTGTGAAACTAGTTTTTTTCACTCATTCATGTAGAGGTTAATGCCACTCATCTGGAGATAACATCTATTTTTTTTTCTAGAAGTAAGAATGTTACACCCAAAAATATATAAACAAAATAAGAAAAAACAAGTAAGGCGCGCTTCACGTAAGTACGTGAGGCGATAATCGCCGCGGTTTCTGTTCGACTTAGTTAAAATATTAAGTGTAATAGTTGCATATTCTTTTTCTACACTACAAGACCTTCAAATTGATGTATAACATGCCATGGTAGCTAAAAACATTTTTTTGGTCACCCGCCATATTGGCAGGGCCGCCATCTTGGATATATTCAGTGTAAAAACTCCAAAATTTGTCCAGTTGTCTAAAATGCCGAGATGTACCTGCGTGCCAAATTTCATGTTTCTAGCTATAGTAGTTTATAAGTTGAAACAAGCCAACGGACGGACAGACAGACAGACGGACAGAGAGAGCCGTTATACAAGGTTTCTTTTTGTACTTTGGTACAGAAACCTAAAACTATCATGAACAAAGCCAAAAATATAATTGAAGCAAAGTAATCACTCATGTACATTAGGTTTGTTCCAACCACCAGTTCCGAATTAGTTTAAGATCGACATAATATTTGCGCTTGTGTGATCATGGCTCAGTTGGGAATTTATTAGTGATTTCCTTTTGTTGGAACGATCCTGATGTGGTAGGTTTTGGCACTGTTATCAGAACAACTTATTGAGTTGATCGTTTAAGTGATTTTTGCGTTCCTGTGCTATCAACAATACCTTGACTTATTAAATATTAAAGATTATGTTAATGATTAATAGTTAATGAAGATAAATACCAGTTGTTTAACTCAGGTAGGGCACGCGCACAACAAAAGGGAAGGGGGGGNCTTTATCAAAAGAGAAATACGAGCTTACATACAGGAAGTTTATTTTATTTTTTTCTGCATTTATTATTAAAATCTAACAATCGTAGATAAAGTACGGTACGCAACTCGTGCAAAAACGGCATTTTGCATTTCTCGTGTGGTTTTACTACCCTCGCTGTCGCTCGGGTACAAACTCCACACTCGCATGCAAAATGCTACTTTCCACACTCGACGCGTAAATAGTACATTATTAAATCGCTATTTCACAAAACAAAATTGGAATTTGAATTACCACAACCACGAATGAGATTCTGGCATAAGGAAGGAAATACGACGTAACTAAGAACCGTTTTGAAAACTCATATGAACGTAGTAATTATCACTACTAATATTGAAAAATAAATTTTAAAGTTTTATAATTTACTGTTTTTTTTTTTTTTTTTTTTTTTTTTCCAAGAATGAAATCCGTAACATACCCTCGGCATAAGGGTTTTGAGAAGTATCTACAAAGCCCTAAAAAGTAAATGGAATTTACGTAAATAATCTAATAGGCCCGCGATAATTTCGAGATATTCTTTTAATAGATAAAACTCTATTTTTATATAAGCAAGATTTTAAACCGATGAAAGTTCTTTGATTTACAAAAAAAAAAAAAAAAATCCTTTTCGCGTCCTATTTTGTATACATAAATATCCCCGTTTTATAAAACAATCGAGATTATTTTAATTTTTTTTTACATTAATTAAAGTTATCAATTTAGTTAAATTTATGGAGCACATACGGTTGAAATGAATGTGGAGCAATCTGCAGGCTACTTTTGTCAAACCATCCAAAGGTCAATGAAATCAGACGAGTTGTTTTTAAGATATGATGGTTCACAATAACTGAGTAACAGACCGACGGACGGACATGGTAGATTCTATGATAATCATTACAAAAATTACGTACAAAAAGTAAGAAGAGTTGAATCATAAAGGCATACATATATGTTAAGATAAAGGAGAACAAATAGGCGAGCAAAACCAAAACAATGAAGCGGAAGGTTACGTTTCTGTTAACCCAAACTATTTAGTCCCTGCCACCGATCACTGACTGCTCTGACTGGTCCGAAACCGATCCGTGATTCAATCACAGACCACAGTTGGAACAATCGACTAACAGTCAAGAGTTTAGTAATACCAAGTACATAAATCAAGCAAGATTACAAAGATAACAACTTATATAGGCAAGATTAAAATAACAAACCCGTAAATTATCGCAGTTATGAAATGTTGACAGGTTTAATTTATTAGGTTTAAGGGAGAGGAACAAGAAAAATTTTGTCAAAAGCTAGAAAAAAGAAAGGAAAAGAAGGTAAATAATTACGGGAGTGGAAAAGAAACAACAGAAAAACAAAACTATTTGCTATGGGAATGTTTTATTACAAGTATATCGAGCGAGACAGCAATCCTGTGTAAGTAGGAATGTGCGGAGGAAATGCCCAACATGCTGACATACCGTCCAGATAAAGGTTCTTCCCCTTACTCTAGCCGAGTCGGCTGAGAAGCTTTCAGAGAAAAAACAACCGTTTTAAAGGCAAAAGGTCAAGTGTGTGGTTCTAATTGTACTCTGTCCTTGGTGAAGCCGAGACAAAGACCTGTATCTGTAGACAATACTCATTCCACCTTGCGTGCTTTCCTTGCCGTCATGACGCTGCGACTAAATCTACTATAATCACGAAAACCGGGGGGGGNATTACAAAACTTGTGCACCAGTGAAATAAGATACATATTAAAGAAAAAAAATTAAACAATAAAAAAAAAAAACCTTTCACTAAGAATTAGATTACATAATACATTAACGAAAACAACAAGCAGGACTCGTTCTACAAATAATGAAAAAAACAAAAAAAAACAGGGGAATTATATAACTGCAGTCTCAAGAAAATGTCTAATAAATTACGATACATTACTCCAGGTCGAGATAACAAAACGTTAAATTGACACGACATTTACCACTGTAATAGTTGTTATCTTAATTATTACTACTACTACTTTAAAATATACAAAAAGAGGTGTAGAGTTATAAATATTATCAATAACACGGCCAGCAATCATTTATTTGTTAAACCATTGTAATTAATATTGTATAATACAATGGAAAATGGAAACTTCATGTTCACAACATAGAATGGATATAATTAATCTAAAATTAAGGCTAATAATAATTAAAGTACATAGTATATTAGATAAAACCGACATTGGGTTTAGTTTTTTTTTTATTTTCAAATGTAATTTGTTTTTGCTGCAGGGCAGAAATTCGCTTCAGAAATTATAAAACTATTTTGGTCTCGTATCTGTCTGTTCAGTGTGCCATTCAACCGTTTTATACCTTAAAAAACTGTATTTCTTTAGATATAATTATTCATGCATCCCTTTGTCTAAATAACTTAAGAAAAAGTCATGTATTGTTCAATTTAATTTTGGACAAAGGAATATCACACTTCGGTTGTTTATAAAGGGAGTAACAGTCTAAAGAAGTGCCTGAAAAATTATGATTGAATTTAATAATAGATATCCAAATTTTACTATTTCTTACTTTCTCATATGAATAGAAAGTATTGTGATGGCGCAAAAATTCGATATTAAGATTTTGATGGATTTACACGTTTCGAGGTCCCTTGAGTCCAAAAGTGTTTTTTTTTTTTAAAAAAATGTCTGTCTGTGTAGACGCTTGGAGCCTAAACTACTGGGCTGATTTTGATGTAATATGTCATACATGTTACACACATGTACATGTCAGAAAAATCATACCCCGAGACGAAATCGAGAAATTAATTTTAGCTCCAAATTTGCGGGCGCCCCAAAAAATAATTTTCGTAAACGGTTACGACGATTTTCATTAAAAAATTTTAAAATGTAATAATTTAAATGCAAATATAAAGATATAAGCCGTTTTCCCGGGAAAAATCTAGTTCCCGAAACAAATGCTTTAAACGCGGAAAGTGAGAGACCGAGTTCGATTCCCCGCCCGGTAGAAGTTTTTTTTATTGTAAATTTAGATGAAATGCTCAGTAATAATTAAATGTACATACGAAAATTAATAAATGGGAAACACTGGGCTAAGTGAATATGAACTCGTATATGAGAAAGTTTGTCTGAGTGGTCTCGGACCGATTTTTAAAGAACATAAATAGATATTCATACATCCCTTTGTCTAAATAACTATTAAGACAAACAGACGCTTAGTACAATTTACTTTGGGACAAAGGAATATCACATTTCTATTGTTTATAAAGGGAGTAACAGTCTAAAGAAGTGCCTGAAAAATTATAATTGAATTTAATAATAGATATACTAATATCAAAATAAATATCTAAATTTTACTGTTTTTTTCCTAAGTATAAAAGTTAAGCCAGTTGGCAAAGGTTTAACGGCTCTTATAAATATAATTCCACTCTTAAAATATTATAAAATTATGTAACATAATAATGATTGTTAATAGTAACGAAGCACTAAAATAATACTTAAAAAAAAAAAAAACTGCATTGATATTTTTAATCTAAATAAACTTTAAAAGTTTCATGCTTGATTTCTCAACTCTCTTATCGAAAAATCTATGCTTTTATCGATATTCATAATTCATAACACACCACTTCACCGGGGGGGAGTAACAGAGGGCAAACAAAGTAGCAAGATAACAGTTTTTCCCCCATAAGCTTACAATATGATGATAGGAGAGAATGATTTAGCCTGGTGGTTTATAAAACTGCTTTAAATATTGACAGTGAGGGTCCATCATTAAGAGAACAATAGCACGGTGCAATGTTTACCTACCTACTTAGTTTTGTTTTCTAAAATCACCTGATATGAACGCGAGAAGATGATTGGTCACCACTTGAACTGATTGACCAGATAAGGAGAGGTAAACGTTTTAACATTCATACTTGTTTCGATTCAATCACGTGAATTTCTCTCGCAACCATAATAAAACAACATACAACGATTTGTAACCGAGCATCAAATGAATCATCCGGTAAATATGGCTTTTCTTTGAAGTAACTACCTTTATTTCAAACAAGAATTTCTCAGACATACAAGCCCTATCTAAAAATATAAAATTAAAGTTTTGTCTGTACATTGGTCAAAATTAAAAAAAAAAAAAAAAAAAAATTGATACTTCTTTCATTTCTCATACATTCCGAAAACTGAATCCGGCCTTAACTTTTTCGCAAGTGTGTCTGTCGCCAATTGTCCGACTTTAGTCGTAAAACTGGCAAAAACAAAAACGATTAATTTATTTCAGAGGTGAGCGCAAAAGTGTTACGCATATTGAAGGCTTGGTTTCATCGACAAATATTTAGTTGAACCATAGTTATTAATAATTTTATATAAAAACCTAAATAAATTTAGGTTGACCCAGCATAACCATAACCCATAGACTCGCTAATCCAAATGCTTTGGGTATACTTTTTTACACTTGCAGCTAAATGGTAAGTCATATCGAAAAGCAGATTGCACCAGCGGTAACTGATTTTAAAAGACCGACAACTTTGGTCCTATTATATCGTATCCCCATCGGTTCTATCTTAAATAGAGCTAAATTTAGCTTTTTCTTTTTTACTTTGAGCTCTTATGGCGTCCGCCATTGTCGATCCAATTGAGTCCGCATTTCTGATTAAGGTCCTTTAAAGCTCACACTACGTACGAGTATTTATTATTTCTCTTCAAGCTATTTTCTCAGGAACTAGATTTTTCCCGTGATAACGGCTTATATCGTTAGATTCGTATTTAAATGAACTATATTTGAGAATTGTTTAATCAAAATCGTCAAAATCATTTTTGAGAGTTTTTGGGGGTTAGAGACCCCCATATTTGGAGCTAAAATTCATTTCTCGAATTCGGGCTACATTTCTCTGAACATGTACGTCCAAATTTCGTGAAAATCGGCCTGTAGATTAGGCTCTAGGTGTCTGCACAGATAGAAGACAGGGCAGACTGAATGTTTTTATAAAACGCACTTTATCGGACTCAGGGACCTCAAAAACGTGTAAATCCATCAAAATCTCAAAATCAAATTTTTAGCATCACCACAATAGTTTCCCTTTATATATGAGAAAGAAAAAAACGTGAAAAGGTTTTTTTTTTACAAGATTTTTATCTAGATGGCCTCAATAAGATAATAGATTTCAGCTATATAAACTAAATTAACTTCCATCCATCTTTTCAGGGTAAACAATATCCTGATAGACAGAAAGACTAAACGAAGGAAGCCGGAGGAGAATTTAACTCGAAGAGGACGTGGACAGACTGAGTAAACAGTTTCCAAGCCATTTTATCAACTCATATCAATTGCTAGGGGATATCAAGGGGGGGTTAGGCAGTAAGGCTTAATAGACACACTGGCAAGGACATTAAACAGCCTAACAGAACATAGACACTATGTCTCTATAACTATACTACTACATAGTCTCGCCACTCAATCCACTCCTTAACTGAATTCAAAACACCAGCCACTAAAATATTAGTAAGACAAAATGTACCAACTCCTCTTCATAACTAATGTTTTAATTGTGTCGGCTACAAAACATCAATTAATTTTTTGTAAGGGTTCAACATCTGTTTAATAACATCTTCAACTCTTCATAGAAACAAAAAACCCTTTTTTTTTTTTTTCTTCATTCGCAAAAACATCGAATTCACTCCAACCTAATTTTATATAACTAGAAAATTCTTTGGACCAAGTCGCTGAATTGATAAACTTAAATCTTGGTTGGTTACATTCGAAGACATTTATACACTTTTTAAAACGATAAAATTGCTATTCTACGTTAAATAAGTAATTAATCGTTTCTATATTTAACTGGTAATTGGTTAAGTTTACTATACGATGTCAAAACCACAATACTGGTAACCAAACTCAGATTGAACAAAAAGTCGATCATATGTTTGTGTCTTCATATGTTTACGCACTTTTAATGCGTAAGCTATATACGTTTATAAGAAGCGAATACAACTCGATATATAAGGATTATCCAGGTCTACTGACAAATTCAATAATCGGCGCGAGACAACTCTGACTAACTTTATCATACAATATCTAATATCAGTCCCACGTCCCCAAAACGTTTTGTTTTCGATATGCAACGAAATCAAACTGATTTTCATCAATGTCTCGGAAACTAGATTGTTTCCGGGGAAAAAAATCTTATATATCCTTAAATTCGTATTTAAGTGGACAACCTTTTTCAAAGTAGTTCAGACCTTTATAAAAAAAAAAAAAAAAAAAAAAAAATTCACGTTCTTCAGAGTTTTTAGGGTATCACCCCTAAATTTGAAGGCTAGAAGTAAGCCAAATTTCGCCACTATCAGCAAAGTA
>KZ651708.1:272466-279966 GCA_001010745.2 Gerris buenoi | reverse complement strand
AAATGATACAAACAATGTAATAAATAACAAATAAACAAATAAAAAATAAATAAACAATGTAAAAAATTTACAAACAATGTTTGCAAACATTGTTTGTACGCGTATAAAGCAATAATTATTAAAACCACCTCGGAGAAAATATGCATATCAAAAGTAAAAATCACCAACAATTATTGAAAACTCACGAGTCCTTTGGAAAAAACAAATTGCCTCTCACAGATTGCATTAAAGCATCAAAAAGCAAAAGTTATTGAATTTCGATGGGATTAAAGTTTTAAAAAAGTTGAATACATCCGAAATCTGTTAAAAAGCTTCGAATTCATTGCAAAATAAAACAAAAACTGATTCCATTTTGGAAACAAAAGGAATAATTATATCGAGTGAAAGTTTGAAAGCAAGGCTGTCACGAATCTCACGCTTCTGCCACTATACTCATACCAATATTCTTATACTTGTGAAGTAAAAATCACATTCAACTAATGTAAATGAAAACTTGTATATAAGTGCAGGTGCTTTATATACAGCGGGACTTAGCCGTAGAAATAAATCAACATCGAATTCTTATTTTTGATTAAGAACTTACTGAAGGTAACAGAAGCTACCTGATCCTTTCCAAGAACCAATATTTTTAATTTCTCCTATTTTAAAAACTTCAAAGACAGAAATCAGTTTCAGATATCATAAAAACATTTTTGGTCCCGTGTCTGTATTCTGTATGTCGTTCAATATTAACGAACTAACTTATAAAAACTACTGGTCCAATTTTAATAAAAATTTGTTTGGTAGGTCATTATTTGCCTATTTGTTTCTCTTCGACATGCGCACAAACATATTTATTTACACCTATATCTTTACACAGAACTGATCTATTTTTTTAAGAAATGTTGATAATTTGTCTAAAGTAACACCCAAAGATGGCCCCTATGACAATATTAACTTTTTTGTGCCCTTAAAATTTTTTTAAATTGATACTTTTATTTGTGCAAAACCTCGAAACAATTTTTCAGATTTTTTTTTTTAAATAAATTAGAAAACGATTGGACGTAAAAGCATAAAAGTATACGCGATAGGATGCGTAGAAGCTATGTGCCACACCAATTGACAAGCAATTCTTAAATGATTGCTAATCTTTTTCTATTGAAAAATCAAAATGGTTGGAAAGAACATACTTCAATGACGCCCTGTAATGGCTTTTTTCTAATTTATGTTCAGATAACATTATTTTAGTTAACTTAGTGGTATGCTTGCGCTTTTTTTTTAAGTAAAAGTTTTAATATACATACTTGAAAATGTAAAATTTAATTTATGACCCATAAGGATCTATTAAAAATGTATACGGGATAAAAAAAAAGGCAGGAAAATAATGGTACAATGGTTCAATAAAAAACGGGAGAAAAGGGCGGTGTATTAAAAGAAATTATCTATTTCCTTTTTTTTTATTTAGCCAAATAGAGTTTAAATTTAATTTAATCGCAAGACGAATAAATATTGATTCTAAACAATAGGGGTGAGGGAAAATTTAATTTGTAGGAGTACGCCCAGAGGTTAGGGCAAGCCGAACCAATGTCTATCCTCAAATAAATTAAATTCTGTCTGTATAAAAAAAAAAAAATCAAATAATAATCAACTCCTCTAAAAACAGATTGAAAAATTAACTGGTTAAAATTATTAGAATTTAATTCGAAGTAGATACAATAAAATGTAATAATAAATTTATGATGTATTTTTTTGTTAAAAAAAATTGGTAAAAAAAAAAAAAAAATTAAAATTAAGGGTTGGATGAGAAGGGGTGGAGTAATGGACATGCGCCGTAAGGTCGAATCTCGTGGGGCAACCAGATATCGAGGTAATGCCACATTAATGTAACCAAACTTGGGTTTTGAAATTATCAGAAATTCAGGAGGAAATTGCAATAAAACAGAAGAATCTTTATTATGAATACAATAATTATAATAATAAATAAAAATGGAGTTTATATACGTACATAATACAAAGGAAATTGTGCGGGATGGAAGTTGGCAACGAAGGGGTGGGGAAGAGATGAGGCGATCCTCAGCTTAGCCGATAGAATCCAGGTAGGAGGGATTCCTCCGAAATTCGTTTACACATTGTCCTAAAATATAACTAGTTATAGCCCGAAATGCAGTCTTTAAAAAACAACACCGGAAATAATCCGATAAGAGAACTTTTGCAACACCGGAAGTGTCCAACAGTGGTTTCACTATTATATAAAGGTGTTTACGGAGTGCTTCGATGAAAGTATAACTATTATCACTGATAAGAGAGGATAGAAGTGTTATCACCACCAGGTTGCCACCTTCCTGCTGTGACTGAATGCCGACCTCTGACCTGACGGAGCCCTCTATCCCCTGCCACGCCCTGGCCGCGACTACTGCGGGGCCCGGAGAGAGGCGGCTACAGCGACGCTACCTCTAGCCACCCCCCTAGTCAGGCATCGACCCCTCGGTCCGGGGGCAAACCCTTGGAAACCTACCCCTAGCGTATCTACCCAGAAACCTCTATATAACCACTCCTAGCCATATACACGTACGAGTCGACTCCCACCGTACATACTCCATAGCCCTCACAAAACACTAATAGTACCGAAAAAAACTAAACAAAATAACTTAAAAAAAAAAAAAAAATAATAATCATTATGAAAAAAGTATGTACACGAAATAATTTTATTCCACCTAATACACTATCAAATAAAAATGAAGAGTAAAATTGAGAACAGCAAAAACAATTTACATTTCAGGTTGACGGATTATCTATATCAAATCTATGGTATAAACACGAGCTCTACAGTTCGTTTAGAGTCATAGTTTGTTCAAGCAAAGCTCATAATCTCAGAAATTTTAAAAAGCCCTTTAACCTTGATTTTTCAATGTATACCTTTTTGCATCCAAATCGTCAGCTAAAATAAATGGCTTAAAAGAAGCAAATAAATGCCACATAAGAAGCAAATAAATGCCTAATAAGAAGCTAATAAATGCCTTTTAAGAAGCAAATAAATGCCATATAAGAAGCAAATAAATGCCTTATAAGAAGCAAATAAATGCTTTATAAGAAGCAAATAAATGCTTTATAAGAAGCAAATTAATGCTTTATAAGAAGCAAATAAATGCCTTATAAGAAGCAAATAAATGCCTCATAAGAAGCAAATAAATGCCTAATAAGAAGCAAACAAATGCTTTATAAGAAGCAAATAAATGCTTTATAAGAAGCAAATAAATGCCTTATAAGAAGCAAATAAATGCCTTATAAGAAGCAAATAAATGCCTCATAAGAAGCAAATAAATGCCTAATAAGAAGCAAATAAATGCTTTATAAGAAGCAAATAAATGTCTTATAAGCAAATAAATGCCTTAAAAGCAAATAAATGCCTTTTAAGAAGCTGAAGACAGTAAATGTTTTGTACGCTTGTACATAACTTCTCATTTATAGCACAGGTTGACAGCATTATTTTTAGCAAATATTAATTGAAATCATAAAAATATTATTTGATTTAAAGTAAACATGTATTTTATTGAAACTATATTTGTATTACAATAATTATTATTGGAATTATTTTTTTTCAAAATTCAATCATAAACACAGAGAATGTACATAGAGCTAGAGAAGGTATTATGTATTGCGACTATTGTTTCAAAAAGTTCGTAAGCAATATATAATAAATATATAATGACAAAAACACGAACGCGTACACTAATACGAATTTCTTGTCCAATCGAGAATTGATTCCGACAAAAAGAGAACATAACCAAGGACGTCAAGTGAATGTACCTGAGAGGACGAAAGAAAAGATCAAAATTTACATTTTTACCAGAATTTTAGTTTTAATACTTCGGTTATTTACTTCAAAAGAAGGTAAAAATCTACAATAGAACATTGCAACCGTAAATTATTATTATTATTTTTTATTTTTTTATTTTTTTTTTTTTTAAAAGAAACTACAACTCATAATGACTATGAATTTGTTCTTAAAATGAAACCAAAAAACCTGAAGTATTTGACAGTTAAATAATTTATTAAATAGATATGGAGAGTTGAAAACCTTGTACATAGTTAAAAAAGGGCATAAAGATCTGCAAGCTTTACTACAATAAACATCTATTTACATAATTTTACAACAATGCCAGTCTCAACTAACTCTTTTCTATTAAATAAGATTGTCGTCCCTGACTTAAACATTTACGTAAAACAGCACGCTATCCAAGTATAATTTAAAAATATAGGGCTGATAAGATAAGAAATATTTTAGGATTAAATTAACACCCTGTAAAATAGACTGCTCATTAGTGTGGCACATAGCTTCTTCGCATCATATCACATTTACTTGATTGATTTTATGCTTTTACAAGCCATTATTGTCTAATTTGTCAAAATTGTTTTGATTAAATACATGAAATAAATTATCATTTATGCAAAAGGTAAAGAACACTAAAGGTGGGTTCATAGCTAGCGGATCCGTACTCACGGTGGCACGGAGGGATTCATCTATGGCGACTCTTTTGCGGCACCGCAGAGAGTTGGTTCCAAACCATCTTTTTTGCGGTGCCGCTTTTAAACCTGTATGAAACCTTCTCTTCGTCCTCTTCTTATATCCTTTTCGTTTTTATATTACAATTGTTTATTATATTATATTGTGTATCTGAATTTGTTCCTACATTATTTTTATTATAATCTGTATTGCATCTGTGTTTAATATACGTTTTTTATCAGTGTTTTATCTTCATCTGTGTATTATGTCCGTGTTTTTTTTATATCTGTTCCTTCATAATTTTGATTATATACCTATTTCTTATTTATATAACAATAAAAGTCCTAATCTATAATCTTATTATATAAGTTTTTTCAAGCAAGAGAATTAAATTCAAGTTGAAAAAACGATGTTATAATTGCCCTTGAACCTGTATGTGTATGAAACCTTCACTTCGTTACTTCGTTCTCTTCTTATTTCCCTTCAGTTTTTATATTAAAATTGTTTTATTATAATATATTTGTATCTGTTCATTTGTTCCTGCATTATTTTTTTATTATACTCTGTGTTTAATCTACGTTTTTATCAGTGTTTTATCTTCATCTGTGTATTTGTCCGTGTTATTTTTATATCTGTGCTTATTATATCTGCTCCTTCATCATTTTTATTATATATACCTATTTCTTATTTATGTAACAATAAAAGTCCTTATCTATAATCCTATTACATAAGTTTTTTTCAAGCAAGAGAACTAAATTCAAGTTGAAAAAACGATGTTATAATTGGCTATTGGCTATGTTTATAACCTGGCCGATCGAAACTCGAGCGGAGGGAAACAACGACTCCGTCCTCCGTCGAGACGGGTCTCAGAAAATATTTTGTTATCTATATAGCCCTCCGCAAATAAGTATCCGCGAGCTGTGAACCCACCTTAAGGGCTATCTGTGGTCTACTTTCGACAAATTAACCAAATTTCATAAAAATCTGATGATTACTTTTGAAAATATAGGAGTAGTAGTAGTAGTCTAGTACTTCCTACTAGAACGGGTAGGACGAACCACTTGTTCGAACCTTGCAATTAGGTCATCACTTAGGCCCTTTGCACGCCCCGCGGTAGAGAGTTGCAGCCACTTCACACATCATACATATGTACATTGTACCGCCGAAGCGAGTATGATGTGATCAATAGTGAGCCATATAAATCAGAGTGTTACGCCGAGGAATCGAACCCCATCTTGTTCCACTCATGATACAGTGATGGCCGAGCAGAGGTGGTTTAACCGCCGCGGCTACGCTACCTCTCAAATATAGGAGTAAATAAATATACGTTTGTGCGCAAGTTGAAGAACAGATGGGCGCAGAAAGTTAAAACTTATATGAAACCAAAAATGGGCAACTTTTGACCTACCTTACAAATTTCATTAAAATCGGACATGTAGTTTTTTTAGATTTTTTAGTTTGAAACAATTGAGCTACAGACAGACAGACACGGAACCAAAACTGATTTTTGATGTCTTCAACGGATTTCTGTCTCGGAATTATTGAAATCGGAGACATAAAATATTATCGCTCCTCAGAACCATCTCATAGCTTCCGTTACCTTCGGTAAGCTCGAAAGCAATACAATCGAAAAACAGCTGGTGGAAAAGAATAAATATCGGGAGAAAACTGAGGAATACGGTGCTGTGAGAAGAAGCGGTTAGAAAAGTGTGCAGGAATGTATTTTGACAAAATCAACTTTCCTATGTAAAAATCATGTATATATAATCACTCAAACATATAAATCATACACATGTACTGTTTGACAAAGGAATATAATCTCTATCTGCCAAGCGATTCTCGACCGCACTGTGTATCTCAAGTTCAACCTAAATATTTTATAAGCGTAAAATATAAAGCCAAAAGTATATCAATAACAAGATATAGACAATGCATTAAGTAATATTAGTCAAACGGAAATTAGGAAATGCATATAGCATGAAGTGCATAATAGCAACAGATAAGCAAGATAGATTTATTTTCTAAACTAATTTATTAGTTTGATTCACAGCGTCATCGTGTAAGCCTTACAATGATCTTCTTTGCTGGCAGGAATCCCGGACTTTCCAGTCATCAAAAAACACTCTTGGCACGGCTTCACAGAATATCGGTTATAAAAACATCCATTCAATGCTTTCCCAATTAGTTCAGTCCAATCTAGAAATTTCTTACTCAATGATATATTTATATATTTTTATTAACTTTACCATGGAGATTAATATTGGAACTGGGTTTGAGAATCAGTCGCATCAAGACAAATAAAATAAATCAGCTCTAAGTGAATCAGACTCATAACAAATCTTCTCCATTATAGAATCTAAATGAAACTGGGTCTGCACCGTCCGACTCAAACTTGCAAACAAATAATTTTCAAATATACTTTTCCCTTCATCGACTATCTCAAATTTCTCAATAGAATGTAAAAATAATCATCCAGTAGATATGAAGCGAGCAAAAAATTGTCTTAAGGCGCGTCCACACTATGCCGATCGGCATCTTTCGGCTTGGGCCAATCGGCAAAGCCGAATTAGTGTAGACTTGCCGGTCGGCCTTGGCGACGTGCCGAAAGCCGAACCGAATCGTGCCGAATCCAATCCGAATTGGCTTGGTCCTGATCGAAGAAAGCCGAACCGAACCGAAGTTTATAGTGCGGACATGCCGATCGGCTTCAGTCGGCATAGTGTGGACGCACCTTATACCGCATTTACACATTCGCGCTCGTGACTCGCCTCGCGGTTCGCCGGAAGTCGTGGTCTAATTTTTCCACTCGTCCCCACAATGCGAATGGCCGTTTACACATTCGCGCTCGCGACTCGCCTCGTGCTTCGCCGGAACTCTCTATTAATTCAACTAATAAAGCAATCAATGGCAATTAGTACACACAATAAAATCACACTGGTGGAAGTTTATATAAAATAAGTTATATATAACTTTATGAAAAGTTTTTTCTTATTTATATATATATACTTTTATATTAG
>KZ651708.1:223023-236672 GCA_001010745.2 Gerris buenoi | reverse complement strand
AATATTAAATATTCATAGATATTCTTCGCCCTATAATCCGTAAACCGTCCATTGTACGTAATAAATGAATAGAACCTTTTTTGTGGGAAATTTTGTGATCTTTAATTTTTATAACCACCTAGATTGGTGTCCGAGCCATTGGAAACGAGCTATTCACAAATAACCGAATTTGTTGACCTTTGCCCTTGAATAACTTTTAACGGGACAACGATCTCGTTGCCGATTTTGGATATGTTGTTCAGAAGGTCAAAATGAAGCGATCAAAGAAAAAAAAAATTGGCTTCTATTTTTTTGGAACAGAAGCTATATTTTTGACTAAAATAACTGGACTATCATACATACACTTGAAACTTGTGGATATAGCAGTGTATCATACATTCAATTTGAAAATAATACTCGTATATGAAGATAAGTTTTAGATTTTTTCGTATCACTGTCCTCTCTATAGTTTTAAACAGCGTTTTTCGAACATATTCTGCATATTTAACAGCATATTATGGTTTTTTCGGCAATATCTATCGAGCATATAATGGGTTTTTCGAGCATATCTATCGAGCATAAAACATGTGGTTTTCGAGCATATCTGGAGATTTTATCGAGCATATCGATCTGAGCCCTACTCATAATATACCACATATTACAATGATACATAAAGATGTCACTAGACATCACCAACTCTTATAACTTAAATGAATTGAATTATACAGAGTATTGTTTAAGAGAATACTCACTGCTAGCCTGTATAGCTTTAGGGAACTGTTTGTAAGGTATGAGAGGTTCTTTGAGTTCCCTAAAGAACAACTTGAGAGCTCCAGTCAACACATGAACATCTTCCTCTTGCTCCAAACAACTGTAATGATGCTGATCAATCTGAAACAGAGTAGAAAACTCTCATGTTATTTCATTC
Source organism: Gerris buenoi (assembly GCA_001010745.2). Classification (NCBI taxonomy): domain Eukaryota; kingdom Metazoa; phylum Arthropoda; class Insecta; order Hemiptera; family Gerridae; genus Gerris; species Gerris buenoi. Next base: position 235,765 of record KZ651708.1, on the reverse strand, counting down.
AATACAAAAATTCTAATTACACAAGCCAATAAATGTTTTAAGAAACATTTCTTGAAGAGTTTTTATAAGCATGTATTTAATTATACAGTATGTCCACAGATTGAGTTGCCTATACGTGTAAATTCAAAAAAATTGGAATTTTCGAAGAAAGGTCATTCTTCATAAAATCTCCTGCTTGTTCTTAAATGAAGATTTAAAGTATTACTTTTTGTTCAAAATGTACCCTGTACCCAGACAGTACAATTTCCTAAAATCGTACAAGAGTAAACCGGTCCAAATTTCAACTATTCAAGAAAAAAGTATTCTTTATAATTTCTTTAAGATACTATTCCAAATTTATTTTTCGCACATCTTTTAATGCACTCAATGAGACCTTTAAATCGACCCCACATAAATTAGAATCAGACAAATTTTACTTTTTATAAATGGCAGGGGGGGGGGGTTTTTTTAANATAAGTTTGGCTTTTCGTCGAGGCAGCTCCACGGTTGGGACGTTATTCTATACCTGTGAGCGACATTTCAAGTTTTGTGGACATAGTTTAAAAATATTATGGCTCCAGGGTCTTATATTTTACATAGTAGTCCAGTTTTCGGAGTTTTAACCACCGGTATTTGAGAAACTGATCCGATTTGCTTGAAATTTGGTGAGTAGATAGTAAAATGCTCAAGTATTAAAAGTTATATAGTGCCGATGTGCGCTTCCGCCCCCGGGGGTGGTTGCGACCCCTTTTCGGAGGTGGGAATTCCTTTACTCAAATATCCCTAGGAATCGATAGAGGAACACATTTTAAGAAAAAAATGTGGTATAAAGTTTTTTTTGTTAAATCAATACTTTTTGAGTTATTCACGATTGAAATCTTGCAATTTTCATCGAATAAACACGAGTTTGAATGTTTTTCACGAATAATGTCCACAAAACTTGAAATGTCGCTCACAGGTATATACAATAACGTAGAATAACGTCCCAACCGTGGAGCTGCCTCGACGAAAAGCCAAACTTATTGGTCGTTGATTCTCATTTTGCAGAAACTTTGGAGCACTTTATTACATTAACGGTTCGTTGTAAGTAAAAAATGAACATAACAATTCTTGTGAGGAATTTTATATTCTTCAATTTTGATCTGATCATCAATTTGTCTCCGAGCCAGAGGAAACGAGATATTCACAAAAATACGAAAAAAGTCGTGCAAAAACAAACACTATGCAAGTTACAATAAGCTAGGNATTATTCAACATAGTCCCCTTTCAAAGAACTCCCTCCTAGGCAAGTTACAAATTTTTCCACTGCTAGAAACATTTTTCGGAGTTAAGCAGAATGAGCAATTTTTCTTTTATCTACTTAACTATATCAAATTGCTGTCCTTTTATGAGGAACTTGAGCATTGAAAACAGGAAAGAGCCTGAAGGGGCTTTGGTGAGATAGGGGGATGAGGAAGGAACAGTACTGGCATGGGGAATGAGAGGGTACACTGCTGTGATGAAACAACCACTCTCAACTTGGCCATAATTCACATCATTTCCTCTGCCTCGAGTGCAGTTTTTCAGTTTCTCAGCCAAATGATATTCGAGAGTAAAACAATGTGATTACTGCAAACTTACTATATGATGTGATTATGTGCAAACTTACTTATATTGTATTGGATATCCAGGCTTTGAAAATAATATTATTATTCCTATACAGTTTGATCTATGTTAAATATTAATGAAATTCACTCTGTTATAAGTCAATTCTTGCGTTAACAGTAATATTGTTTAGAGTAATACTGTTTTTTTAAAAAAAAAAAAAAAAAAAACAGAGCACAAATTTAAATTTATTAGTGTTTGGCAGCAATATGATTCGTCAAACAACTAATTTTGTAAATTATGTAAAAATAAAAGGTAATTATAAAATTAACTTTACATAATTAGGTTAATCGTTTACTGAAACAGTTTTCAGCCTGTGTACATGGCAGATTACAGCCGGCCACATGGCTAAACTCATCTGAACAAGTCACACTTCGGTCCATTCTTTTCTACATTTGGGTATCAAAACTGGGCCGAATAAGTTTGGATCTTAGGATGAGTTCGGCCAAAACCGTTCCAGTTGAACGATTGCCGCAAGCAGTAACAAATGTCGCAAGCTTTTAACAGTAATCAAATTGAACTTGATCATTTTTAATTTTATTATGTAGAAAACTCACACCATAATAAAATTTACTATTGTATGTCGACCTAATAAATTTACCCTCCATCGAGATCAAGTGTGATTTTATTACCTTTCCAGATGCCTTTCTTAACAAGGTGTTCCATGGAAGGTCTCTTATGGAAGAATTTCTTCAGTCTTGCTTTGATTTTCATTTGTCTCTCAGCAGGAGTGCTTCCTAAATCTTCCATGCTATCATCTTTATTTTTGACTGCAAAAAAAGAAAAAATAAAATAATAATAATATTTTTAGTTATTAATTGTGGTGTATTATAGGGAATTAAAATTACTTTTGTCACTATACTATCAAACTTTTTTATGCGAAAAATAAATTTGGAATAGTATCTTAAAGAAATTATAACACATAGATGTAAGATGAATAGTCGAAATTTGGACCAGTTTACTCTTGTACGATTTTAGGAAATTGTACTTTCTCGGTACAGGGTACACTTTGAACAAAAAGTAATATTCTAATTCTTCATTTAAGAACATGCAGGAGATATTATGAAGAGTGACTTTTCTTCGAAAATTGATTTTTTTTTTTTAATTTACATGTATAGGCAACACAATCCGTGGACATACTGTATTTAAAACCTGCTGTATATTAAGTGACCACCCGTGTATATTGACCACTTTTTCATAGTCCAGTCCCTTTAAAAATTCAATATTCCATGTGCATTTTCTCCTGTTTATTGCGACCATTGACTAGTGACCACCTTCATTTGGTTCCTTCAAGGAAATTTATTTTGGTTGAAGTGACATAAGTAAAAAAAAAAAAAATAAAAAAAATAAAAAAAATTTAACACGTTCATGGCGGACCACGTTCACAGAACGTGGTGCTGGTCGGGTCAATGGGGCGGACCACTTCCCTGGAACGTGCTCTCCCTACACTTCTGGCTTATTTCTAATACCTAGCCTCCCGGTTCAGATTCTTTTAACCTGTTAGCCCTCTAGAGCACATCTCTACAGTTCTATCCCACTTTTTCACTCTCGCCTAGCTTTTTCCGCTCTTTAATTATTGATACCTTTGTTGAATTCTAATTACCCACTATAATTCTTATTATTTATATAGAATTTCTTTCTTAGGTCTATGTGGGTAGTAAATTTCTCAATTTCTACTCTAGTCATCCGTATTACCAGAAAGTAAATAGTATTTCTAACTTAATTCAAACTGCGATTAAATTAACGCATAACTCACTTATCCCAGAAATTAAAACTTTAATTTATAAAAAACTCNACACAAAATTTAGACTAGGATTCAAATTGAATTCAAAAACAGGTATGTATGTCTTTGTTTAATTAGAGTATATAAACTGTATTATTTTTATAGAAATACTAATATCCTTAGTTTTGTTGGTGAAAAATCAAAAGTGTTTGTGAAATAAGCTGTAGAATGTGATATTTTTGTTTAAATTGTTATAAATTTGTTTTTAGAGTTTTGTATATTAATGTTTGACATAAATTGTTATTTTGTAGCTTGAAAATGACCCAAGGTGGGGTTGAAATATAGCAGATGTTTTTGGGGAAAAAAATGAAGAAGTAAAAACAATTTTTTGAACTAAACACTACCCACATAGACCTAAGAAAGAAATTCTATATAAATAATAATTATTGATACTTATACTATATATACCTCACCATCACCACAGCCCCTGCTCTCAGCCACACAATTAGTCGCACGCCATGCACGTGTTAAATAAGCATACCTATAGTAATTTTAAACATTTGGTTATAATTTAATTTCTTAAAACTCCTATACTAGTTGTTGCAAAAGAATAAAACCCACTTTACTTTCTTTCTGTTTTATAAGTATTATTAAGGAGGATTTTAAATCAATGAAATTAGTCAAATTAAATAATTATTGCTGATTATGAAATAATTATGCTGCTAAATAATTATTACTGGTTCAAAGAGTTAAGCATTAAGAGTACATAATTTCTTTGTATTTATTTCTTTTTCACTTCATTGGAACATCTCCTTCTTTTTTATCAGCAAATTTTATTTCTTGCTCAACTGTTAGTTTGATTTAGAAGAGTGAAGGGTGATTTTTAAATTTATTTTGTGTTTTTAAGTGTATTTTGTGCTGAAATTACCTCTTCTACTATTAATAATTGTGAGTTCAATAAATGTTTTTTTTTTTTCTTTTTTTCTTTTTTCAATATTTTATTATGTACATACATACTTAATGTGTGTAAAATTAAAGAAAAAACAAGAATGAGCACCTTTGTTTTAAAGTCATTTTAGGTATTTTGACAAACTGCCTAAGGCAGGGGTTCCCAAAGTTTTTTTTTTCCAAGCCCCTCAACCCCCCCCCCTTACACAATTTTATGAGATAATGAAAAAAATAAAATAAACCACTGTTACATGGGCTGAAAAATCTTCTTTTTTTTTGCACAAAAATGAGTGCTTGAAAAAGGTAAATACAATCGAAGTGCTTGCTGTGATATACTGGGGTACACTTTGTACAACTTAACCAAAAACGATTATTGGTCCCTCTTATCAAAATCGGCAGCATAACCAATTTTTATTTTTATAAAACTTGTTCTTGAAGTGTTTCGGGCAGGGAATCTATGCTGACACTGAAAGGATCCATTGTTAATCTGTAAATGTTGTCGTCACATGTGATAGGAAAGTATCTGTTGAATTCGTCAGTGAGGTTCTCCAACTCTAGCTATCTCGATCTCGAGGTCCCGCGCCCCTCTTGATTTGTCTTCACTCCTCCCTTGGGGGGCGCGCCCCCACTTTGGGAAACAATGGCCTAAGGTGAACATTTTTGGTTGGTCCCTTGCCTAAAGTGGTCACTTTATCCATGTTTTACTTTATTTAATATTAATAAATTTTAATTTAAATCAAATTATAATTATTATTAACTACGGGAAACTGTCAGAGAAAAACAAGCTCCAGCGCCGGGGTTTGAACCTGGGCCTCTGTATTTCCAGTACATTGCTCTAACCAACTAAGCTACGGGGGAGAATGGTTTTCTACTGACGTTATTGATACCTTGACCTGATTTTAAAGCTTTTAATTTTCCACTAAGTCTAAGGAGTCAACATTAGTGACATAGAACTAGACCGAGAAATATCACTTATAATTATAAAGTACCCAATTAGTACCTGTACTTCGTACAATCAGTAAGAAAATAATTTTTTACGATTTTGGTAGTATTCATACTACGGACCACCAGTCTACCATTCTCCCGCGTAGCTTAGTTGGTTAGAGCAATGTACTGGAAATACAGAGGGCCGGGTTCAAACCCCGGCGCTGGAGCTTGTTTTTCTCTGACAGTTTCCCGTAGTTAATAATAATTATAATTTTATTTAAATTAAAATTTAATCATTCCACTGTAGTATAAATACTACCAAAATCGTAAAAAATTAATTATTAATAAATTAAAAAATAAGAATCCTTAGTTTAATTAAATATTTTAGAAGTAATAAAGACAATAATTTAATAATAATACAAATACATTAAAAAATCAGACATTTGAATAAAAGAAAAGTATATAATACAAAAAATACCTGTAATCTAATTTTCTGTATCTGTGACAGATTGCCGGAGGCTCGGTAAAGTCCATCAGTCTTCATGTTTTCATCTGTTTCAATGCAAGAAATACATTTCTGAACAAATGGTGGCACTCGAGGGTTGTTGTTACCGCACGCTTGGTCCAAGAAGCAACCAAAAACTGGCTCGTCTGTTTACAAAAACAATCAGTTGACATGTTACAATTGTACTTAGCAACAGATAGGATTAAAATAAATAAGCATGTAGTTGAGAGGTGATCCCTCAATAAGTATGTTGTTGAATAGTGGGTCGAAAGGGATGTATAAAAAACAAACTTTCCTATCTCATATTACTTGCTATATTTTGAGTCTTACTCGAGTCATTATCAAGCATCTATATCACAAAAAACACCACAACAATATCAACTATTTTATTCATCTGAGTAATCTCTACACTAATATTTTCCAAAGTTGATTATCATTATTAATTGAAAAGAGTAGTGTAGAGATTACTCAGATGAATAAAATGGTTGATATCGTTGTGTTTTTTTTGTGTTACAGATGCTTGATAATGACACAAGTAAGAGTATTAACCATTATTCAACATAGTCCCCTTTCAAAGAACTCCCTCCTAGGCAAGTTACAAATTTTTCCACTGCTAGAAACATTTTTCGGAGTTAAGCAGAATGAGCAATTTTTCTTTTATCTACTTAACTATATCAAATTGCTGTCCTTTTATGAGGAACTTGAGCATTGAAAACAGGAAAGAGCCTGAAGGGGCTTTGGTGAGATAGGGGGATGAGGAAGGAACAGTACTGGCATGGGGAATGAGAGGGTACACTGCTGTGATGAAACAACCACTCTCAACTTGGCCATAATTCACATCATTTCCTCTGCCTCGAGTGCAGTTTTTCAGTTTCTCAGCCAAATGATATTCGAGAGTAAAACAATGTGATTACTGCAAACTTACTATATGATGTGATTATGTGCAAACTTACTTATATTGTATTGGATATCCAGGCTTTGAAAATAATATTATTATTCCTATACAGTTTGATCTATGTTAAATATTAATGAAATTCACTCTGTTATAAGTCAATTCTTGCGTTAACAGTAATATTGTTTAGAGTAATACTGTTTTTTTAAAAAAAAAAAAAAAAAAAACAGAGCACAAATTTAAATTTATTAGTGTTTGGCAGCAATATGATTCGTCAAACAACTAATTTTGTAAATTATGTAAAAATAAAAGGTAATTATAAAATTAACTTTACATAATTAGGTTAATCGTTTACTGAAACAGTTTTCAGCCTGTGTACATGGCAGATTACAGCCGGCCACATGGCTAAACTCATCTGAACAAGTCAGACTTCGGTCCATTCTTTTCTACATTTGGGTATCAAAACTGGGCCGAATAAGTTTGGATCTTAGGATGAGTTCGGCCAAAACCGTTCCAGTTGAACGATTGCCGCAAGCAGTAACAAATGTCGCAAGCTTTTAACAGTAATCAAATTGAACTTGATCATTTTTAATTTTATTATGTAGAAAACTCACACCATAATAAAATTTACTATTGTATGTCGACCTAATAAATTTACCCTCCATCGAGATCAAGTGTGATTTTATTACCTTTCCAGATGCCTTTCTTAACAAGGTGTTCCATGGAAGGTCTCTTATGGAAGAATTTCTTCAGTCTTGCTTTGATTTTCATTTGTCTCTCAGCAGGAGTGCTTCCTAAATCTTCCATGCTATCATCTTTATTTTTGACTGCAAAAAAAGAAAAAATAAAATAATAATAATATTTTTAGTTATTAATTGTGGTGTATTATAGGGANAACGACAGCAACGAAGATACCCATCAAAATGATTTATTATTGCTAAGCTAAAGCAACCATATTTATTCCAATTGAAATAAATATTTATTTTTTATATTTTAGTCTCTAAATAGATACAACTTATCTAAATAGAAATATGAATTAATTTACTTATTGAATTAAGTCCGTTACCACGAGCTTAACGACTCGTAAATATATAAATTAGACACTTATATCATATTATTTAAAAGAGAAAAATTGTAATGATTTTTTTCGCCCATAGGGATGAATATAATTAAGGGTTTCTTTTTAGTTAACTAGGGCAGTGTGTCGTTAATTTTTTTTTGTTTTTTCGCTGTTAAAAATAAGTGGTGAGGGAGCAAGAGTGTGAGAGGTAGTGAAAGTAATTTAGGTGGAAAGACTAAGTGGGCTAAGTCAATACTAGGCTAAGTGCCGAGTTGTCATGCGACGGTTCGTTGAACGGACTTGACTTGGAGGGTAGTTAGACATCACTCTGCTCAGGCCAAGACTCTCCGCTCGCTTCTCTTTGACAATATTATTATGTATTTCTTATTTTGGTCTGTGTGGTTCGATGTGTCTAACTTGTCATTCAGGAGACAGGTTTCACACCAAAAAGACTGAAGATCTCTTTGATGTGAAGACACTATTAGTGTAATGGATCAGTTCAGTGAAAAGACAAGACCTTTCCTACAGAAGAAGATATGAGACCGTATCTCTTTAATGCGAAACCAATATTAGTTTTTATTTAATATGTAATGCCTTGGTTCAGCGAAGTGAATAAATTATAAATTTGACAGAAATAGGTTGCAAAAGCATAAAATCATTGAAGTACGAAATAGGACGTGACGAAGCTACGAGTCACTCTATTTTTATTGTTTGGTGCAAAGGTCTTGTTTTACACATTAGAAATAAATGTAATTCTATATTGATTTGACACTTGAAGGGTGAAAATGTTTGTGTAGGTAATATGTTATCAGTTGAAATATAGGTGGTGTTATATCGATCTACCTAGAGAAGGGCTGAGTTTATCGACTAGAATCACTTGCTTAGTTTATTTAGTTATTTCATGTTGGTAGTTGTGAGTTTTCACTTTCAAAACGAGAAAGCCCCTTTCCTTCTGCTTTTCCCATTCGTGTTAAATGACATGGAAAACTATTTGGCCGGGCTTGCCAACCCCTCGCGCGATATTTTCCCTAGTTTTCTCTTGTTGTTCATCTGGAGGCCGCGGCCGATCTAATCGATACCCAATTGTTTTTCCGATGGAAATCTAAACACACCTTTACTTTCTCTTATTTATTTACCTTGAGTTGAGTTAAGGGAAAGGATAAATGAGAGGATTTTCTCGGTTAAATTGTTCAGATGGATACAAATCGTTTGGTTTTATTTTTGGATTTTGATGTAGTATGTTATAAGGGAAAGCTGTATGAAGCGACAATTTCGTTTTCCTATTTTTGTACCTTTGAACAAAAAATCATTCCTTTTTTACTTCCATGAAAATGGAAGTATGGTGATACCCTCCAAAACGTGATTCCGAGATCTCTATGAAGGAGAGGTCTTAAGAACCCGGGGGTATCATAGAAATCCGTTTCATATACATGTATGTCTGTACGTATGTATGTATTTATGTACGTGCGTTCGTTCAGAACTTTAAACCTTTATAACATCGCTTCAAGACATCGTATTGAGATGCGGTTTGCGGCATTTTTTAGAACTTTTGTCGGCAAAACTGATGGCGCAAACCACATCATCGTAGCTCACGACGTTTCGGAGCTACAGTCACATAAGCACGAAATCGATCTGTCGACAATAACTTCAGTAGGCTTTATTTGATTTCAATTTCCTTTGGGGTATATGTGTCCTATATAGTAGATTGTACCTATACTTTTTGAGCACAAAATTTTTGAGTACACTTTTCAGACAAGTGGTTTGGGAGATAATGGCATTTTAGTGTTTTTTTAAGGGTTTTTTTTGGAACCAAATTGCGGGTAATCTGTAAGTTGTATCGAAAAGTGGATAGCACCAGCGGTAACTAATTTTAAAAGAACTACAACTTTGGTCCTATGACTTTTTTGACGTATTATTTCCATACCGGAACTTTCATTAATGATTCTAGACTTACAAGCAGTTTCATCACAATAATTTTTTTTCCCCTTACATCTTTTTTTAAGTTTCAACTCAGTGATAGATTTGAACAGTCCAATTTATCATTTAAATCACTAGAGTGAGATATATATTTGTTTTTTAAAAAATAAATGGTATTCAAATTAAAATGATTGATAAGAAATAAACTCACAGTTAAAGGATTTGGATCTGCTCATCCCAGTGCCACCTTTCCTCTCTTCCGGACATTCTCCGAGTGGTCCAGAAAACTTCAAACCCGGCACATCGATACCTTTCGGCTGAAAATAATACCACTATCAACAAATTATAACAGAAATACAAACAACAAAGTAAATTATTAATATTGTACTCAAAATTATATTCATATTTTTCCACACTTGAGGTTTATTTTGATGGACTAAGGACTCAACATCAAAGAAAAAGGTTTGTACTTAAAATATAAAAGCCCACCAAGGGTAAGGCCCTACTAGTTACCTCTTTAATACTACTAATGAGATAAATTAAGTGAATTGAATTACGTAAGCCATTGAAAATAATCTTTATAATATTTGTTGCTTGATCAAAATACAGTTATTTACAGTGCGGTGATTACAATGCTGGCTCTGGTTCTATACGTACTACTGTGCAAATCCAACAAACCTTATCTAAGTTTAAGTCCCCGTTTAGATAGTGATAGTTCTCCCATGATAGAACTATCATGTCATTCAATGTCATAGAACTATCGTGGAGGGATACAGTCTACTCGGCGAGAGTTAACATAAATCAAAACTTGTCGTCTTGTACTCAAATTTAAATCCCATATCCTACATTTCTGACTTGGATACAGAAATAGAACATTAAATATATCATAATGCTATATTATAATACATATAAAGCAANATATATATAATATATTGCATGGATAAAATGGGGGAGAGACCCCTTGATGTACAAGAATTATTAATGGGAGATAGAGTTTAAATCGATACCCTAGTGGCATCTGTTGGCAAATCAAGAAACTACAAGGAAAATGATTTAATAGAATTCACTAGATTGGGATAGAAACAATAATATGCCAAATCAGCGATAAATATACATTACGATTTGGTTCATTTAACTCTTATAATTTCTATTATACTTCCAAGTAGTATATCATTTTTTTAAAAAATGGAGATAAAAATATGATCATTTAAAATACAGAGCGATTGATAATACAGGGTGCGAACAGTATTTTAATTAAATTGGCTATTATGTGATTCTAGGTTGTCATAAAAAAGTGTTATCTGAGATTTTAGTGTTAAATGTGTATGGATGCTTATTGCTTATATAGCTCTAAAATATAATGTAGCACTTAGATTTATCTCCGTTATTAGTTACATTTATATATTATAAAACTCTACGAGAAACATTTCCTGCAAAACGCCATGTCCTGCATCGTTTCGTTGCTATACCGACTCGTCAGGGGCCCGACGATGCAAAACACATCAACAATGTAATACCGTGATTATGCACACTGCAATAAGGTATACAATTAGTGTTAGTGAGAGACACCAAGAGATTTGCCACGCAAGCGTGACACATAGGAACTGTTCCAACACCAGACAAACGTCACAAAGATGTTGGCTCGGCAAAACGCCATGTCCTGCATCGTTTCGTCTCTACCGACTCATCAGGGGCCCGACGATGCCCACCCAACTCTGGACCTATAATCGGCTCAAGAAGATAAGATATAGGAATTATCAGACGAGCGTTCTCTCACACCGCCATTCTTGCTTGGCTGGCAAAACACATCTGCAATGTAATACCATGATTTTTGTACAAATTGTAAACCATATTGCAGTGAGCAAAATCACGGTATTACATTGCAGATATATATATATCCCTACAAGGTAGTGTATATTTGGTGTGAGTATTATGATATTAGTGGCCCCATATGAGTAGTAATATTTTTTGTAGTTGAGTCTCAAGGTTGAGGTAGGTTAAATAAGGTTACAGACATTATTGCTACAAAGAACATACTTAAATTCATAATTTAGATATATTTTATCTCTCTAGAGATAGCATTGAATAGTATAATATTGAAATAGTTATATTTGAAATAAGATGAGTAAAGCATAAAAGTCCCCTATAGATGATCAAACATCATGTGTGCCTAAACTTTGGCCATACACCTCAAACTGTGCTTTGGGGTCAATTTCCTTCATCTTCTTCACCAGTTTCTGGTTCACCGTATCCTTGAGCTTACCAAAGGTAACGGAAGCTATGTGATTGTTCTGAAGAGTGACATTTTTTTGTCTCCAATTTCAAAAATTCCAAGACAGAAATCCATTAAGCGAAATAAATAAATTTCAAAATAATGGGCAGTAAGAGCATACAATCATTAAATTTTACAAAATTAAAGACGAATAAGCTTCTCTAATTGGGAGAAGCATTTTATTTAATTTTATTTATTTATTTTATTTATTTTATTATTTTATTTTAAAGCGAGTGGGGGCAAGTGGATATTTTTCACTTTGTTTGATTTTTTATATTATTTTGACTAAGTCTTATATTTTTTTGTTCTGTAAGAAATTAAAGACTATCTTGAACTCTGCATTTCACACTTAATCAACTTAATAGTTAATCAGTCAGGACAAAAAAGTGGTAGCAGAACTTTTTAAATTTCACGGAAAAACTAAGTGATCAAGAACATGACTTCAGCAGGAAAACTTCGACAGATGTTGGGACCAGCAAATCAAAGACTGAAAACTTACATTGAAGAAGCCAAAGCCCTCCTACAAAGGAAAGAGGAAACTGAGGTGCCTTTGGCTCATTCGATGTCCACTAAACTGCAGGCCTCAACAGATCGCGTAAAAGAACTGCGGTTTCAATTAAGTAAAATTCCTGATACTGATGAAGTAGAATCTGTCAAATTTAACGAAGACTGTGTAGAATACGAGGAACGAATCTTGGACGCGATGGAGCTGATTGGTGACTTAAACTTATTTTGCTCTCTACTTCAGAGCCAAAGTGGAGAGCTGCAAAGAATTAGAAAAATCTCATGGTCAACTCCAACCAAGATGGTTTCAGTAGAAAAAGATGAAATATCAGCGGTCAATATAAATCAACTCTGTACTGAAGAAGGAACAA
>KZ651708.1:179811-211553 GCA_001010745.2 Gerris buenoi | reverse complement strand
AAAAAAAAAAAAAAAAATCACGTTCACTTTGATTGAAAAACAAGGCAAAAGTTTAAAGTAGAATTTAAAATAGGATTAATTAACCAAGTATTGTTATCTATACTGAGAGTGGAACTCCAATTAATTGATAACGGCTATTACTTAAGTCATTACTGCAACCAGGAAAGTTAGTAAGTAAAGAAGAAAAAAAATGCGTAAGAATAAAATATTGGATTAAAGATAAAAGTTTGGGGAAATGAAAATTCCACAGAGTGATGAATAAGATATAAAAAGAAGTATGATTAATTAAAAGCCCAAATTACGTAGAAATTTTAAAAAAATTGTTACACAATTACATCATGTATTATCTTGATAATTAATAATAGTCTAAGACAAAGCTAGGTTAAAAATAAAAGTCCAAAAGGTATAATTAAAATAGTTAACTCCATAAAAGATGTCTTTCAGTGATTCTGTAAATCTGTGATCTTTATTTAGAATGTTGTAGTATATGGTTTTATTGCTATTTATACATAAAAAATAAATTATTTAACAAAAGTTGTCAAAACTGGTTTTTAAATAAAATTTATTGATAAAAAAAGGTAGATTTATGTACAAGCCCTTAATCACACCTAAGCCCTCCACTGGTCGTTACTTACCCCCCTTATATGAGTAAAAAATACATTATAAATAAAATACAATTTACATATCTGTGGGAAAATGATATTTCTGGAAGTTAATATTTATAATAATTACAAGATAAAAAGAACTTTTTATATACTATGTTTTTAAATTTTCTGTCATGAATTATAAATTTGAAACCCGTCAAAAATGAAGATCTTAATCGTAAATATGGGACATGTCAAAACAAATAAAATAACTTGCGGATTTTTTCCAAACTAACTTTCCACAGAGCAAAATTTGCTGAAAACTAATTAAATTCTGCTGAAATATGGCTAAAAGTAAAAATAATGCTTTGTTATCGTGTACTGAGCTATTCTAAGTTTCAAATGTCTAGCTACTCGGGAAGTTAGTTAAAAAATTGATTTGTTGAAAAAAAGATTTGTACTGGACGAACAAACAAATAAACAATTAAGCAAGCTAGTAAAACGTAGTAAAAACTTAAAAATTTCCAAAATTTGACAAAGTAACTATAGTGACACAAAATTATTATTTTTTTGTAATTTTTGAATGGGGTATCATTTTAAAGGTGTTGAAATAAAGATCACAAACGTAGATATATCATGTTTCCTAAATGACGGCCATTTTACACCCAAAAGAACTAAATAAGTGCGTTACCCAAGATGCTAAAGGATAATATCTGTATACTGGAGGTAAAGGGCACTATCTCCATTTATTTATTTTTTTTTTTTTTTCTTCTTTAGAGATACAAGGCACTATGATCTAAGACTTAAAACTCACGGATTTAGCCAGTTGGAAAAGGCACTATGAACCAACATGCTGGGGAGGTAAAGAGCACTATATGGACATGTAGCTGTTTACCTCCAGAGAATTAAGAATATGTTATCACTATGTCGAGATAGTGCCCTATACCCACTCCACTTAGTAAAAAATAAAAGTACAAAATCTAAAAAAAAAATAAGGGGACAAAATCATTAAAATTGCTCTCCTGAAAAAAATTACAATTTGGCACATAGTGCCCTTTACCTCCGATACACAGATATATGCTTCTCCAAGGTATAACTTTTTATATACATTTTAGTAAAAAATTCAATACAACAATTATGTAGGAAATATGAATTTTTATGACCGAAGAAACCCATTTTAGTAGCCTGACAACAAGTACATGACAAGATTTTTTTTAAAAAATATTATGAATTCATTTTTTACGATTTTGGTAGTACTCATACTACGGAAAGATTAAATTTTAATTTAAATCAAATTATTATTAACTACGGGAAACAATCAGAGAAAAACTAGCGCCAGCGCCGGGATTTGAACCCGGGCCTTTGTATTTCCAGTACAATGCTCTAAACCAGCTAAGCTACGCAGGAGAATGCTTTCAACTGACGTTATTGACACCCTGACCCGATTTTAAAGCTTTCAATTTTCCACAAAGTCTAAGTAGTCAACATTAATGACATAGAACTAGACTGAGAAATATCGCTTATAAAGTACCCAATTAGTACCTGTACTTCGTACTAAAAAGGCCCGGGTTCAAATCCCGGCGCTGGAGCTTGTTTTTCTCTGATTGTTTCCCGCAGTAAATAATAATTATAATTTGATTAAAAAAAAAAAAAAAAATATATATATTATGACAAGCCCACCCTAAAAATAATTTGTTTAGATAGATTATCAACATGACAGCAAATAATATAAATTCATTCTAATAGGTAATTGTTAATTATTAAAAAAGTTTATAAGAGCTATTAGAAAGAGTATCTATTTAAATAATAAATTAGAAGGACATATTGTCGTTTATAACTGTTATTAATTTTGAGTTATTACAGAGAGTAATATTGCTCTCACAAAAGAAGACAGAAAGAGTTCATTAGTAATAATAGAACGTAATTAACCAAATGATGTCATACACATACTTTCACACATTACACAGAGTTAAAACACAATCGTTTAGTTAGAGTAATGACAGAGAAGGGGTTTAATAATTGAAAAAATTCGGATAACAGTTTGACTTAATTTTCACATTTTTACNCTAAAACACAATCGTTTATTTAGAGTAATGACAGAGAATGGTGGTAATAATTGAAAAATTTCGGATAACAGTTTGACTTAATTTTCACATTTTTCCCCATATATTTGTTATTTGAAATAGTTTTAAATATATACCGCATGTGTTTGTTTCATCTACTAATGCAAAACAAGACGCAATAATAATAGTCCAGTCAATAAGAACAATAAATGTGAATATCCTTGCAAAAGGTCTGGTATCTACAATTTTTAGAATTGTTGTTGGGACTAATGCCACAAGTAAAATTCTAAGTTTGTAGGGGGGAAAAAAACAGTTTCGTAGACAGTTTCGGTCTTTTTTCAGTTTTTGCTCAATACCTGTGTTCCTATGCATCAAAGAGCAAAAGTAGTTATTATCAATATTATAAATGATACAATTTTCTACAACTTTTGTATTTATAATTTTTTTCTGTTATTTTCTCTTTTTTAAATTCTTTCTAATTAAATAGATTTGGTGATCTTTATAGCTGTGCCGCTGTTGGTTTTAATACAACAAATGTTTGTCTCAAAGAATAGACAAATATTAGTTATTTATGTAACTAGGCAGCAAAATGGAATTTATCTGACGAATGATTAAGTTAGCCTCCGAGCCGAAGGCGAGGTCAGGCTATGGAAATTAACTGCTGAGGCGAAGCCGGGGCAGGTAATTTATTTGATTGACTGCCGAGGTGAAGCCGAGGCAGGCAATATATTAATGAGGCAGAAATGTTTCCTTTGCTGCCTTGTTGCATACAATATTTTTCCTACTAGCAGCAGAAAAATTTTTCCTATGATATTATGTAAACTTTTACTTCATTCTATTTTATAAATATAATCTCTTATATGTATTTATATACCTTCTTTTTTATAAATTTGTAATATTTTTAAGATAAATTGTTCAAATAATTTAGGTTAAAGATTGAATAAAACAGTAGGTTTTTTTTTTTTTTTTNGATAAATTGTTCAAATAATTTAGGTTAAAGATTGAATAAAACAGTAGGTTGTTTGTTTTTTTTGAAGCGGGGAATGTGGGCGTGGCTTAGCCTGGAAAAATCCTCAGCAAAATACGATTTTGCTGCATGTTGCAAAGTTTTCTTGACACCTCAGAGAAATTACATTTTCATGCCTAAAAACAGTTCAATAATGCGTAATTTTGCTGCCGCTAGTAGGAAAAGAATCTTTCCAACCTAAAATTCCAAATTTTAAAATTACATTTATGAGAGGGTTGTAAGGGAACGCTTTGACAAATAACGCTTCCAAAGGAACTTAATCTGAGCACTAATAAAAGAAACACGTGTATCAAATTTGGTACTTCTTTAGATTGTTACTCCCCTATGTTTTTTTAGGTTATAAATGACTTTGACTAAATAACAATTACGACAAAGTGATGTTAAGTCCTATATACTTTGGGACAAAGGAATATCACACTTTAGTTTTTATGAGGGGAGTAACTATCTAAAGATTGCCCCAAATTATAAATAAATCAGTCAACTTTTACTCAATTCATTGCCATGCTTTTTCACACAATACATTCATTCTGCTCTGTAGTTCCATAATTGCAGCCCGTAGAAAAAAATTGTAAATAATAAAAGTTGTAGAAAATGTTGCACTCTACAATACTACTTTTACTCTTCAATGCATAGGTACAGAGATATTAATAACTCTGCTGGCGCAGGGTTTTTTTTCTGCAAACTTGGTTTTAATAATATATCCAAAAATTGTAGATACCAGATCTTTAGCAAGGATTTTTTACTTCTAGGCTGGACTATAAAATAGTAGTAGTAGTCTAGTACTTGCTACTAGAAAGGGTAGGACGAACCAAATGTTCGAACCTTGCAATTAGGCCTTCACTCTGGCCCTTTTTACACCCCGCGGTGGAGAGTTCCAGCTACTTCACACATCATACATATGTACATTGTACCGCCGAAGCGAGTATGATGTGATCATTAGTAAGCTATATGAGCGTGCATCAAAGTGCGGGGTAATCCTCAAGGGACCTCGAGTTGCCTCGACTCAGAGATAGCTATGCGTGGTGTCTTTAGCACCTCGGCCATCCTGGCTCCCTTAGGCTGGACTATAAAATATACTCTATTTTTGATTGGCTTCCATCGCCAGATGTTCTAATAAACACAGATCTTCCAAGCAAAGTTGTCATTATTACTAAGATCTAAAAAAAGTTAAAGGAGACGATGTCCTCTGCACTTTTATAAAAAGTAAAATGATAAACATAGTACACCCTCGATAAAAAGTGTCTCAAGGGGATTAGGGTAACAGTCTTGTTATTGAGGTGCCGTGTTGAGGGTCGTGTTATCAAGGATATTTTGGCTATCAGTTGTGTTATCGAGGTTATTGGAAGGGGTTTTCAAGTCTAGACTTGTTCAAGGTACCTCATTCCAGTATAGAGTCGCGTTGTAGAGGTTGACTTCTCAAAACGACTTGTTATAGAGGTTTCTGAGTTATGTTGTGGATAGGAAAATATCCGTGTTATTGAGGTTGTTTGTATAATAATAGTCGTGTTATAGAGGTTAATTTAACATTATGTGTAATGGCAATCTCAAGGGGATTTGAAAATAGCACTCCTAATTGAGGTTGTCGTGTTATTGAGGGTCGTTTAAACGAGGTTCTACTGTATGATGGATTTAAAATGTTGGAGACACAGATCTAGACTCAGTCTCCGCTGGAAGATATACAGTGTGTCCCCGGATAGGGTTGCCAATAGGTGTAAATGACAAAAAAATTAATTTTTCGAGAAAAAGTTACTCTTCATAAAAAGTTCTGCATGTTTTCAAATTAAGATTTATCATATTAAAAAATGCATACTATGTAAACTGCATTCAAAATTGGCAATTGTCTACAATTGCTTCAAGAGTAAAGGGGGTTTATTTTTAATTTCTCGACAAAAAGTCACTCTTCATAAAATGTTCTGCTTGTTTTGAAATGAAGATTTATCATATTAAAAAATGCATACTATGTAAACTGCATTCAAAATTCGCAATTGTCTACAATTGCTTCAAGAGTAAAGAGGGTTTATTTTTAATTTTTCAACAAAAAGTTACTCTTCATAAAAAGTTTATCTTGCTTTCAAATAGAGAACTACCATATTAAAAAATTAATTAGATGTAAACTGAAAATTAGATGTAAAATAAATTATAATTTTTTAAAATTGCATTAAGAGTAAAGTGGTAGAAATTTTTATTTTTCAAAAAAATGTCACTCTTTATAAAATGTTTTATTTTTCATCCAAAAGTAATTTATACCATCAAAAAGTTAATATCGAAATCTTCGGTTTTAAGTGTCCCCCGATTGGGTTGCCTATACGTGTAAATGAAAAAAAAAAAAAATCAATTTTCGAAGAAAAGTCACTCTTCATAAAATCTTCTGCTTGTTCTTAAATGTAAATTTAGAGTATTAGTTTTTGTTCAAAATGTACCCTGTACCTAGAAAGTACAATTTCCTAAAATCGTACAAGAGTAAACCGGTTCAAATTTCGACTATACAAGAAAAAAGAATTCTTTATAATTTCTTTAAAATACTATTCCAAAATTATTTTTCGCATAAAAAAGTTCAATAATTAAATATCAAAAATCCCCCCCCCCTTCCATTCATAAAAAGTAAAATTTGTCTGATTCTAATTTATGCGGGGTCGATTTAAAGGTCTCATTGAGTGCATTAAAAGTTGTGGTATTGCTTTTTTTGATAAAAACAACATGGAAGCTATTAAAGGGGAAAATAAATTCATTTTTGAAAATCATTTGTTTTTATTTTTAAAAAAATAAATATTATTTAAATAATGATTACAATTTTCTCAATAAATGCTTTCACGTTGTTTTTATCAAAAAAAGCAATACCACAACTTTTAATGCACTCAATGAGACCTTTAAATCGACCCCGCATAAATTAGAATCAGACAAATTTTACTTTTTATGAATGGTGGGGGAGGGGGGATTTTTGAAATTTAATTATTGAACTTTTTTATGCGAAAAATAAATTTGGAATAGTATCTTAAAGAAATTATAATGAATACATTTTTCTTCTATAGTCGAAATTTGAACCGGTTTACTCTTGTACGATTTTAGGAAATTGTACTTTCTAGGTACAGGGTACATATTGAACAAAAACTAATACCCTAAATCTACATTTAAGAACAAGCAAAACTTTTCTTCGAACATTGACATTTTTTTGAATTTACACGTATAGGCAACTCAATCCGGGGACACACTGTATATTAGACTTTATTTATTAGAAGACCTTAAATAACCAGGTTTCAAAACATTGGATTCTTGAAGTATTCAGGTTTAACTTCAGTTTAATTTAAGGTAAAATTGAATAATATATTTTAGACAAGTATTAGACTTACTTATCAGGAACTATCATTGACACAGCTCTGTGACTTCTGATTCTCTTAGTGGCGTCTATTCCTGACGTGCTGATCTTCTGGAAAACTGCCGTCAGCTCTTCTTTAAGTAAAGCTTTGTCTGGATATTCATCCTGTCAGAGAATAAAGAAAAATCTTATTATTTTATGTTAGAATAATTAAACGATTGATAATGACCTTTAAAAAGGGTCAAAACATCTCCCAATGAAGAACTAATTGTTTATAGCTTTACCCACCTTAATCGTCCATCAACTTAATAATTTAAGAATCATTATTATCATTATATCATTATTTTAATCATTATATCATTATTTTAAATTGAGGCGTTGAGTAATTTACTGCCACCTGATAAAAAATAAACATGTTTTATCTTGGTTACCACATCGTGTTCATCTTACTTTTTTACGAATAAGCAGTCATCTCTTCTCTAATGTAATAATCTCAAGGGGATTCATTATGGGAAAAAAACAAAAAAATACTTTAAAATTATTTAAATTGTAAATGATAACAGTGCTTGATTTGTAAAAAAAAAGAGGAGCTGATAATGTGACCTTGCAGTCCAAAAGATGTGAAATGTTGACTTTTTAAAGCGTTATATTAACGCTTTTCTGAGCATTTTAAAAGTGTGAATACATTTGCATTCCTACTTGGTAAAAAAAAAAATGCTGTCTACACACAAATAAACATTTGGCACAAACTGCAAGTCATAATATGAAAAACTGTCTCAATTCCTACACTAAACCCCTCCCTCTTATTTGAACCTGTCTCATCAGCACACTGAAGATAATCATTAGAGGTTGAAAGCTAACTTTTAATGAGGAAACGTATTTCTTTGATGTGATAATAAGTGTGACACATCTTAATTTTTTAGGTAATCAAGCAAGACATATTGGCGTGGTTTCAGAACAGTGTGTTATGTTAGTGTATTTAGTTTTATGTACTTGTTTATTTTCATGTCAAGTTACGTTGCTTGTTAACTTGACTGACAAATACATTCATTCTGTTTTCACCCTCTGAACGAGTCTGGTCTAATTACGATACATGGTGGCAGCGTGAAGAACTTACGCGAGAGAAGAGAGAAAGAAGTCAATCTCTAGTGAAGTCATTCAACAATAATAATCTAAGTGACGTTTTAGAAAAAAAAAAAAAATAGAAGATGAGCAAAGACGCAGAAAATCCCAGTGTTTCAAACTTGATGAACAAAACTCTGATGCATCCATCAATAGCGGCACCAAAAGAATTCTCGTTTAATTCGGCAGATTGGGCTTCATGGAGCAGGAGATTCGAAAGGTATCGTGAGTGCTCTGGTCTAAGGGAGCAATCTGAGTCAATGCAAATCAGCACATTTATTTATCTTATGGGCGATTTAGCTGATGACATTTTGAGTTCATTTAATTTGTCTTTAGGGGAACAAAATTGTTTTGAAACTGTTTTTCAAAAATTTAATGCTCATTTTAACGGGAAAAGAAACATAATTTACGAACGGGCTAAATTTAATAATAGGGCGCAAGGTTTAGACGAACCGGTCGATGATTTCATCAGGTCGCTACATATATTAGCCAAAACCTGCGAATTCGGTCAACTGCGAGACGATCTAATAAGAGATCGCATAGTGGTTGGTATTAGGAATGTGCAACTTTCCGAAAACCTACAACTTGATGCGAACCTTACATTAGAAAAAGCGGTTGAGCGAGTCCGGCAGTCGGAAAAAGTCCGCGAACAACAGTCGGTCATCAGAGACTCCAAAACAGAGTCTAGAGATGATAGGGTTTTGCGTGTTACGGAATCTAAAAACCGTAGGGATCAGTCAGATTCTAAAACGCGAATACCTGAATCTCAGTCCCAAAAATTGTGTGGAAAATGTGGAAAATCCCACAAATTACGACCGTGTCCTGCTAGAAACAGTCGTTGTAGGCGGTGCGCTAAGGTTGGGCACTGGCAGAACGTATGCCGTAACACTAAGGTGGTTAACTCTATGGCTGTTGGTTTTGATAGTGATCCCGAGGGGTACTTAAATATGATCCATGTTTCAGAGGTCCGAAACTCGGAACCTTGGAGAATAAAAGTAGAACTGGGCGGCCGTGAAATAGTTTTTAAAATTGACAGCGGCGCGGATGTCACGGTCATAGATGAAACTACTTTTAGACAGCTTGGAAAAATAAAACTGTCCAAAGCCCACCAGACCCTTAGGGGAGCATGTTCTAGTCCGTTGGTAGTAAAAGGGAAATTCAAAGCCAACCTTAAGTGGAAAGGCAAAAGTTTCGTTGAAGATATTTACGTAATACAGGGTAAACAGGAAGGTTTACTAGGCCGACCGGCATTGTCTGGGTTAGGAGTGCTAAAGTGGATTAATACAGTCACTAATGCCAAACCGGAAATGCGGTATGAGCATGTGTTTGAGGGTTTAGGAAGACTAAAGAATAGCTATAAGATAAAGCTGAAAGCAGACGTCGAACCCTACTCGGTGACGTCGCCAAGACCCGTAGGAATTTTATTAAAAGATAAACTTAAAGTTGAATTAGACAAACTCGAAAAAGAAGGGGTGATATCTAAGGTCGAGGAGCCCACAGAGTGGTGTGCCCCGATTGTTGTTGTCCCTAAACCAAACAAAGACATTCGTTTAACAGTAGATTACACCCGGTTAAACCAAGCCGTTTTAAGGGAACGATTGATTTTACCCACAGTGGAGGACTGCCTGTCACAGTTGACAGGGGGAAAGGTTTTCTCAAAACTTGATGCGCGCAGTGGATATTTTCAGATACCACTAGCTGAGGAATCTAGGCTTTTGACCACGTTCATTACTCCATTTGGTAGATACTATTTTAATCGTTTGCCTATGGGTATCACTTCAGCGAGCGAACATTTTCAACGCCGCATGTCCCAAATAGTAGACGGGTTGCCGGGGATTGTCATATTAATGGACGACATATTAGTTTTCGGTTCTACCGTAGAAGACCACGATAAAAGATTAAAACATGTTTTAGAAAAACTGTCAGAGGCAGGGGTGACTCTTAATAAAAGTAAATGTAAGTTTAGGGTTGAGTCAGTTAAGTTCCTTGGGCACATTGTGAGTTCCGACGGGATTAAACCGGATCCTGACAAAGTGTCAGCGATTCTAGCATTAGAGGAACCAAAAACAATTTCGGCACTTAGGCAAATGTTAGGCATGATTAATTACCATTTAAAATTTTTGCCACACATTTCGGAATTAACTGAACCGTTAAGAAACCTATTGAAATCTGAAAAAAATGAAATTAAAAATTGGACGCGTAAACATTCGGATTGTTTTGACAAAATAAAAAAAAAGTTGACAAGAGCACCTATTTTATCTCTCTATGATCCTAATCTTGAAACCTGCATATCTGCCGATGCATCGTCATTTGGAGTCGGCGGGCTGATCGAGCAAAAACAACACGACGGAACCTGGAAAGTAGTTAGCTACGCATCTAGAACGCTCACACCAACTGAACGCCGGTACGCCCAAATTGAAAAAGAAGCGTTGGCGATAACGTGGTGCTGTGAACGTTTCTCGAACTTTCTCCTAGGGTTGCCGGATTTTTTAATCAAGACGGATCACAAGCCTCTGGTGTCATTGTTGAAAGAAAAACAAATATCAGACCTGTCAGTTAGACTGCAAAGATTTCGAATGCGGCTAACTCCGTACCAATTCCACATTCAGCATGTAGCAGGAAAAGAGTTTGTGTCACCAGACGTGCTGTCAAGATCTCCATCGAAAGGGGCTCTTCCAGACATTGACGTCATGGATGAAGCCGTCGACTCAATTCATTGTGAGCAAATATTAAAATCACTTCCGATGAATGACAGACGTCTTAGAGAGGTGCTAGAAGAGCAAAGGGCAGACGACGTAACCCAGCGTCTGATCCAGTACATTAAGAAAGGATGGCCTGCTAGACCTACGGACCTCGAGCCTGAACTACGTTCCTATTATTCGAATAAGGAAATGCTGAACATCGTGAATGGTTTGGTTATGTACGGAAGCAGACTGTACATACCAAGAAAAATGCAGAAGGAGATTCTGGGTTGTCTACATAAAGGACACCTTGGAATAACTAAGTGCCGTGCAAGAGCCAAGAATACAGTGTGGTGGCCGGGAGTGTCAGAACAGATTAAGACGCTGATAGAAAAATGTCCGGAGTGTTTAGAGAATAGAAGGAACAGCACGGAACCGCTGTTACCTAGTGAGCCCGCTAGGCATCCGTGGGAAAGAGTTGCAGCTGATCTTATGACTCTAAATGGTAAAGATTATCTGGTAGTCGTTGACTATTTTTCGACCTACCCTGAAGTAGTGCAGCTGAAAACAACGACGTCAAAAGCCGTCATAGGACATCTTAAGACCATCTTTGCCCGACACGGAATCCCAGCTACGTTCAGAAGCGATAACGGGCCTCAGTTTAGCAGTGCGGACTTCAGAAAGTTTGCCTCGGACATCCGAATGTACCACATCACCAGCAGCCCGTACCATCCTAGAAGCAATGGTAAAGCCGAAGCTGCGGTAAAAGCTGTCAAAAATATTTTAAAGAAGGAAGAGGATGTATGGCTAGGACTACTGTCATATCGTGCGACCCCCCTCGAAAACGGGTCCAGTCCAGCTGAGATGCTCATGGGGCGTGCACTTCGAACCAACGTCCCGGTGACGTCAAAGAACCTCGTCCCGAAATGGCCATGGGTCCGACGGATCAAAGCAGCTACGGAAGAAAAGAACTCTAGGTCCAAATATTATTTTGACAAGCGACATAGGTGCAGGGAACTTGTGGATATCAAACCCAAGACGAGAGTATGGATCCGAGACCTTGGACGTTACGGATTCGTAATAAACCGCTGTCAAGAACCTCGAAGTTTTCTCGTATCAACTCCGGTTGGAAATGTACGAAGAAACCGCGAAGTCCTGATTCCCGTGACCGAGAGAACTTCCTCTCCAGTTTTCGATCCAGGCTACACCCATCCGGAAGACGAACTTGGAGAAAAGAAAACCTTGCCGATTCCGAAAGGATCCCCTCCTCGCCAACCAGGAAGTAACCAACCCTACACAACCCGGTGTGGCCGTGTGGTCAAACCCCCGGCCAGGTTTCCCCTCTAAGAAGGGAGGATGTTAGTGTATTTAGTTTTATGTACTTGTTTATTTTCATGTCAAGTTACGTTGCTTGTTAACTTGACTGACAAATACATTCATTCTGTTTTCACCCTCTGAACGAGTCTGGTCTAATTACGATACATGTTATTAATCCGCTACACAAATCTCACAAGACATTATTGCATGCTTAAATCATTGAGAAGGACGAGAGCAACTTAAAAAATAAAGTTTCATTTAAATAGCTAATTAAAAAAAACAAGCAAAATCAGTTCAATCAATAAAAATGTTTAGTTAGTAAGAAAAAGCTCATTCAAATTATATATACACTTTTTACAATTAGTATTAAAATTTGATGGCAAGGGAAAAATCTAAAAAAAAAATTCGGAAAGGAGCCAACAGGAGCACTGGATTTTGGATTTGAAAAAATTGGGCCAACTTAACATAAAAATGTACTGGGGCTCTACCCCTCCCACAGACCTAGAGGCTTTATTTTTTTCCCTCAAATAGGTTGGTCAATCTGAGTGTCCAAAGTTAATACTAATTGTAAAAATAGTATAGTGATGAACACACAATCACAACCTTGGTAATAACTTCAAGCTTTAACACCAACTTAAATATATTAAACTAAGATACCATAATAATGTTAAAAAGTTGAGAAAATGTTATTCAAACTAATGCATGAACCGAAGAAATAAAACCAAACAGCCATTATTAATAAATTCCATTATTAACTAATTCTCTCCCCCGATACTAAACCTCTCAAGCGAGTTCAATCTGATCATGTGGTCCTTGTCTTATTGGTCTATTCCTTGTCCTTCTGTCACCACAGACTCTTGTCAACAAATCCTTATCAGCTCAAAGAACAACCCCACTCAAAGAAGATTACAGCTATAGGTTATCTAGGAACACGTTTATTAACGACGTTACTGCCCTTTAGATAATTAACAAGGTTAATAAAGAAAATATTTATAAAGAAAACTGTATTAAAAATAAAAATATTAAATTTAGTAAGAAAACATCACTTATTCTTATCAGCTGATATCAGATAAATTTCGAGTTTTTATCGATATATCAATATTGTTTTACTAAACAGCCGCTTGAAAGTGATAGTATCGGGGGAGAGCATAAATGAACCACTAACCACTTAATGAACCCCTTTTTGATACCCAGATTATATAGTACTAGCCGTTATGCCCATGGCAACGGGCAGAATAATAAGTTTAAATAATAAGTTTAATGCATGGAGTTTCATAACAATGGCATGGCCTAGTGGTAGCGTTTTCGCCTGACGCACAGGAGGTCACTGGTTCAATCCTAGCTTATGGCTAATCAATTTTTAACGTTATAAATCAGGACACTACTCGATTATATAAAAGATTGTTCCCTCTGCCCCTTCCTTGCTCTTAGGTCACACATGTCAACAGTAAGGTTTCTCTAACTTATAGGTTTCCTTGAATGTTTTCAATACAGTGCGAATTATAGTCCTAAACCTGTTAGAACCTGACATGGTTTTATTACAGAACAATGTTAGGGCATGCACATAAAACCTGTCCAAAACAATTCCCGAACTGTCATCTACGAGGTGATACAAAGGAAGGTACAAATAGAGGGGTTGGAACAAACCATATAGAGTAGAACCTAGATAAGAAGTGTCTCAAGGGGATTAGGGAAACAGACTTGTTATCGAGGTGCTCTTTTTGTTGAGGGTCGTGTTATCAAGGTTATTTTGGCTCTCAGTCGTGTTATAGACGTTAATAGAATGTTGGGAGCGAGGGTGGGGTGGCGTTTTCAAGTCTAGACTTGTCGGTCGAACCATTCATGCATAGAGTCGCGTTATAGAGGTTGATTTCTCAAAACGACTTGTTATAGAGGTTCTGAGTTATATTGTGAATTGGAAAAAAATCCGTGTTATTGAGGTTGTTTGGATAATAATAGTCCCGTTATAGAGGTTAATTTAACATTATGTGTTATGGCAACCTCAAGGGGATTTGAAAATTGCACTTGTAATCGAGGTTTTCGTGTAATTGAGGGTCGTGTAAGCAAGGTTCTACTGTATGGTCCTAAACCCGTTCCAACCTGACATGATTTTATTACAGAACAATGTTAGAGCATGCATATAAAAACTGTCTTAAACGATTCCCGAACGATCTGTGAGGCGATACAAATCGGGAGGGTTGGAACAAACCTTATTAATTATATTGGATTATAATAATCAACACAGTGAGTATTTCTGTCCTCTATTATTGTATTCAGACATGAACAAAACATAATCAATGTCAACTGAGCAATCTCAGTAAAGCCGGGTTGACACGGGTAGAGTAAACAGGAGAGTAGAGTAGCGAGTAGAGTAACTCTACCCGTAGAAACCCGAAAAAAACGCTCTGTAGAGTAGAGTGGCGAGTAGAGTAGCTAGTAGCTGGTAGAGTAGAGTACTATACCGCATGCAGTAAAGTGGACTCTACTCTACTTCCCCCTCCACAGCTCCCACTCTACCCGTGTAAATGTCTTCATAGCTAGTAGCAAGTAGAGTTCAGAACTGTAAACAAACAGCTTTCACTCAGCGAACTATACTTACTACTAGAGGTTGACCAAGAAGTCTTGGAAATCTGAGGAGTGCGCTAGTGTCGTCATGTACAGTCAGTTTTTAATGTTTACTGTCAAAAAACACAGTGTTGTTCTTTAGTTATTAATCATTTTATTTTTTTTACTTCTATATTTTTTGCTACAGGCAACACTGTACCTGATAAGAAATCACTCCTACTATACGATATCTTTATATTATTATTTATTGATTATTCCTCTTTATTTCTGAGTTTGATTTGTTACTTTTGATTTCCTACCCCGTTATTTGTAGCGTCCTTTGTATTTGCATCATCCCGTGGATTTGTGGATCGTAGGAAAATCATATAACTCGTACTGTATAAAACAAACAAAACTGGAAACCTAACAGATTGGAAACCTTCCTGTTGTTATTTGTGAGATTTGACATAACTGCGTATTTCATACAAACTAGAAATGGGTATTATCTTAGCACCTGACTATACTGACTTCGGCAATACTCGGAAGTTCCGACTTTAAACGAAGCTAAGCTTTCAGTTTCTACCGTGTTCATGACTTCTTGGTCGACCTCTAGCTTATGCTTGGTACTACTAGCTACTACTACTACTAGCTTAAAATTGGTAGAGTGGGAAGTAGAGTGCACTCTACTCTCCTGTTTACTCTACCCATGTAAACCCCGCTTAAGTTTATAAGTGATTGTGAGTGAAATAGAGGACCTGGTGTTCAAGTGCAGTGGGAGAACGACTTGGTGTATTAGATAGGTCGGGTAGGGTCCATGACGACTCGCCACCGTTCTCCTCATAGAAATAAACACGACCCTCTGCATTCGTCGCTGAATACCACTACACAACATAACACAAAAATCTTTTACGTAAAACAGCCATGCACTAAACCTACATTGCAAAATTCTACGCTATAATGATAACAATAACAATGAAATAAAAAAAGTAAAAAAAAAAAATAAGCCTTTTCTTTTAAATACTGAAAGCTTAAATATAAAATATTTTAAAAAAATAGTCAGACAGGCATTAAATTTGTAAGTTAGAGAATCGACTCAGCGGTGTTACTTTTAGGGGTCTTTCACACCAAAGATGCACTCTGCGTCCTGGTCGCAAGTGGCATGTGCGTCTTGCATCCTTATGAAACGAGCGTTCACACCGAAGTGGCACGTGCTACTTGCATCTTCTTATCTCTTTTGTTTGAACTCCTCAGTTTTTTCAGTGCATTTGGGTTAAAATGATGAATTATCAATCATCCGACTCTTCGAAGAATTTTCGATGGTGAGCGCGTATGTAGACCCGCCAAATAAGGATGCACGCTAATAAAACACCAGCCGGCTGGTTCTCGAGTCGCACGTGCCACTTGCATCTAGGATGCACGTCACACTTGCATCTTCGGTGTGAAAGCTCTCGTTCAGTTATACAGTCCGGTGTTCAAGATGCATGCATCTTACCACCAGGACGCATGGATCCTGCGACTTGCTACTTCGGTGTGAAAGACCCCTTAAATGTAGGATATTATTAACCTCATAATTATTCAAGAATCATCTAATTGTAATTATTAAAATTGTAGAGAGGTACAGTGGAAATCTTTAGAATTTCAAACTCAGAAGAGGGTATTTATTTGGAATAAAAGTTAAGTAGTACATCAAAGCTTTTGCCCAGGGAACCTGAGCTTCTTTAGTGATAATCTACAAATACATAAAATAGATAATAATATAAAGATAGACAGTAAATTAAGAAACAAGTAAAAAGTAAACAGAAAATAACAAAAAGAGTATGAACATAGGTTCTTTTTGTTATTTGCTGTTTTTTGTTGTTTCTTAATTTACTGTCTATCTTGATATTATTATCTATTTTATGTATTTGTAGATTATCACTGAAGAAGCTCAGGTTCCCTGGGCGAAATTCTTCGATTAAAAAAAAAAATATATTTAAAAAGGACTTTTATTTCAAATAAATACCCTCTTTTGAGTTTGTAATTATTTAATTTTGTAAATTCCATACTTATAGACCAGGAGATAGCGTGCAAAAAAGTGCGTGACAAACTTCAAGCTAGAATTTTGTATATAAGTTAATCTTTTGGGGGCTTTTAAGAATATGAGGTTGGCTAAGTTCGTCAGCGGGACATAGCTTGGCAAGGAACATTTGAAAAGAAAAAAGTAGATGGAGACATCCTATGTCCCACCTATTTTGGTAGACAATGTGGTTTTCATGATTCCAAGAACAGAATTAGTTAGTAGATAAAAAATTAAGTTGATGTTATTTAGTCACTTAATAGGAGACCAATTTGATTTGGAATAACATTTGAATAACAAACCTATCAAGTGATAAGCTAACATCAACTTAATTTTTCGTCTGCTAACTACTTTTGTACTCAGGATCATGAAAATCACATTGTCCACTGAAATGGGCGGGACATGACCACTCTCCACCCAGTTTTTTTTTTTTTCAGATGCCTTTTGTCAAGCTATGTCCCGCAGACGAACTTAGCCAACCACATACTCTTAAAAGGCACTAAAAGATTAAATTGCACACAAAATTCTAGCTTGATGTTTGTTACACACTTTTTTGCACGCTATCTCCAATTTAAAACCTCGTAACATTCCATCTCAGACGCTCTACTTTCCTACAGTAATATTTACTAAAGTTTTGACTTTTGACAGCTTGGAAAAATCCGTCGGGAGCCAATGAGAAGTCAGGATTTTGAATTTTAGAAGGTCGGCCCAACTGGACAAACTAAGATATCACCGGCCCCATCCCTCCTACAGGCCTAGTGGCATTATTTTTTTCATAATTTAGGTTGGCCAATCTGAGCGTCAAAAGTCAAAACTTTAGTAAATATTACTGAAGATAATATAGCGCAAAGATATACCACAAAATTTGATTTAGAGTTATAAAAATTTAGTCAAGAATCTGCAGACTGAATTCTTAACAGAACATAATATATGAGTGAAAAATAATACTGAATAAAATAACTGGTCAATAACCTTCAGTTATAACCCTGAAGAAACAAAATAAAATATTCTAAAAACACACAACAATAAAAAACAACATAAATTTGAATCACCCATCATTAATTTTATATTGATTTTATTTTATCGTAACTCTTTTATTTTTGATCTAACATTACATAACTTATAATTGCACAACACTGCATTCAATTTTGCCCTAACATAAACACCTACCATAATCATTGCTATTCTATTAACATTATGAGAGAAAAAAATAAAAGTTGTTCTCTATAAGGTCAAAAAAATATAAATAAATAACAAATATAGAACAACCACCAATGAATCATTGACCAGACTATGTCTGTAAATTGGTCGGTGATTCATTTTTGATTTCCTCTTATCTTATTTAAAATGTAAAAAATAATAATCGTAGTTGTCTAGTTGGTATCTATTTCCTTTTACATAACAATTTGTCTATACTTAGATATATATAAAGATATAAACTATTCACATTCTTGTGTAAACAAATGATAAATGAATAAAACCGTTTATTGAAATATTTGTCACAGTATCAATTAAAACTAGTGTAAATCTAAGGATAATCTTCAAGCTCCATTTCCTTCCACATTACATTGTCTCAAAAAAATTTCTTAAATTAAGAGTAAAAATAAAATATGACAATTTTTATTAGTACAGAAATAAAAAATATCTGTTATATAATTGAGTAGTGTCCCGACGACAACAACAACGACTCACCTCTAAATGATTTATAACGTTAAAAATTGATGCGCCATAAGCTGGGATCGAACCCGGGGCTACTGAATGTAAGCCAGATACTAAACCATTTGCGCCATACGTATATAACGAATATAGGAGCACAAAACTTCCTATTTAAATGTTTTAATTATAACTGCATAAAACTTACTAAGTATTTAAACAGTAAATATCTCTTTAAATATATATTTTAATTATAACTAATGGTAGATTCTTATTTTATTATTTACCATTTATATTTATTTATATTATGCTATCTAACCCTTATATATATATATTTATACTTTATATCTCATGAAACTTAGTAGATGTAGAGTATATAGATTTGGCTCCAACTGGAGGCTCCTATGCCATCTAGTGGCCACGTCGCCAACCCGCTTCTTTGCAGAAAATCCGCTAGGATCGCTAGGCCTACAACGGCGCTTCCAGTCTGGTTGGAGTCTTCCCTGTCTGCTTCACGTCGCTTTTTGATCACCCGCTTTTCGTCACCCGCCTACCTCCGCTTATAAGTTATAATTTAATTTAAGAAGTGTTAATTTAAGTTTATCACCTAACTTTACTTCAAGACCGTTAAAAACCGTGGATCGTCCGTGTCCCGCCATCACACCACTAAACCAGGTGAGTGCAAATCTTATATTCCCTATTATCTTCTTTGTTTCATGCTATATTAATTATTGTTATCTATCTATTATATGTTATTTGTTCACCTATATACAGTCCACCAAATCGCACCTACTTCCGCCGAACCACCCTCCAGGTTGGGAACTCAGGTAGCATATTATTTGCTAAAAACCCACCAACTAATTATCTCTCAGCTCTTTTTCTCAACCATATTTATTATTCTGCCCGTTACCGCGGGCCTAACGGCTAGTTTATTATAATTTAATATGTATCACATAGTAATTCTGAATAAGAGTACCAGATGGCTGAGAAGTGTAAAAAGAAATGTAGATCAATACTTCATACAATAGGTTTTAACTTTATTTAAAGCCATCTTCAATAGTACAACTTTTGTTTGCAATTACTATAAAACAATTAAAATGATAATAAGCCATAATGTAATAGTCGAGGAGATAACGTGCAAAAAAGTGTCTGACTAACATCAAGCTAGAATTTTATGTATCAGTAAATGTTTTGGTGCCTTTTAAGAATATGTGGTCGGTTAAGTTCGTCTGCGGGACATAGCTTGGCGATAGGCACTTGCCCTCACGAAGACACACGAAGGCCATACCCTCCCCTTTTTGGTGGACAATGTGATTTTCATGATCCTGAGTACGAAATTAGTTAGTAGAAAAAAAAATCAAGTAAATGATAGTTTGTCACTTAATAGGTTAGTTAGTCAAATATTACTCCAAATTATAGAGGCCTCCTATTAAGATTGACAGACCACCATCAACTTGATTTTTGGTCTACTGACTAAGTTAGTACCCAGGATCATGAAAATCGCATTGTCCAACAATGAAATAAAAAAGTAAAAATAAGATTAAGCCTATAGTTTAATGCTAAAAAAAAGTCTTAATAAAAAAAAGCTTTGATATAGGGGCTAATTGGTCTGCTATCAACTTTTGTACTCAGAATCATGAAAATCACATTGTCCACCAAAAAGGGCGGGGCATGGCCGCTATCCACCGGTTTTTTTTTTTTTTTTTTTCCAAAAATGTCTATTGCCAAGCTATGTCCTGCAGACGAACTTAGCCAAACACATATTCTTAAAAGGCACCAAAACATTCACTTGTACACAAAATTCTAGCTTGATGTCAGTGGGACACTTTTTTGCACGCTATCTCCTCGACTATAATTTAAATGTTTAATAAAATATACAATACTATTATTTCAATATTTAATAATCACTATTTGAGCGACAAAATTATATAACAGAAGATTACTGAAATTATATGTCTGAAGCAGAGGCGGCTCGTGCTTAGGTTCACTGAACCCCCAAGCAAATATTTAATAACACAATATTTTAAGAAATATAAATATGTATTTAGTTCTTGGTTTCATAAATCTAATAAAATAGGGTGAAAATGCTGGAGGGAGATACAAGTTACAATGCGTGGCTCTAGAAGCATCGATAACAGCGCCCAGTTCAAATTAGTGATTATGTGGAACTGAACCAATGTATGAACCCCCTAAGCCTAGCCTGGCGGTAAAGGACGCGGGAGGGGGCAGGCCGGTATTAACATCGCTTGGAACTGCAAACTCGGTGCANATAGAAATAATTCTTGTTTCCACTTATTAATGTATTTAATCTCACTTTCACTTCTCGACCGGTTAAAACAACTCTCCGTTACAATCGACTCCACGAGAGCACACTTCTCGTTAAAATCACCGTCTAAGATAAACGCGATTCGATTCTCAGGAGTGTCAAACTGTGACATTAACTGTTGAAGGAATCTGACGAGTAACGTTAGAAACAGATCACTGTCGGACATCTCTTCAATTTCGGTAAAAGATTTTGATTCCGGTGTTTCATACAACGGTTTTGAATCTACGAGTTCATCCGGCAATTTGTATTCGATAATTGGTCCACATTCGAAGTAGAGTCGAGCAGCTGATTTTATGGCGTTATCACAAAGCATTTGAAAATAAGTTTTTGGATCACAGAGTGTGTTGGTATAGCACGGATTCCCTCCCCCCTAGGTTTGAACCCCCAAGTTAATGTTTCACCAGCCGCCACAGGTCTGAAGATGACTTTAAATTAAGTTGAAACATATCCTATGTAGAATTGATCTACACTTTGTTTACACCTCCTCAGAAAACAAGAACTTATAAAAGTTATAAAACTTATATATAAAAGACAAATAAGGCTACGGAAATTAAATAAAATAAAAATAGTACCTCTAATGTTTGAGACTTATTGTAATTTATAATAGAAACATCTTCATCGTCCAGAGCAGATAGAAATAATTCTTGTTTCCACTTATTAATGTATTTAATCTCACTTTCACTTCTCGACCGGTTAAAACAACTCTCCGTTACAATCGACTCCACGAGAGCACACTTCTCGTTAAAATCACCGTCTAAGATAAACGCGATTCGATTCTCAGGAGTGTCAAACTGTGACATTAACTGTTGAAGGAATCTGACGAGTAACGTTAGAAACAGATCACTGTCGGACATCTCTTCAATTTCGGTAAAAGATTTTGATTCCGGTGTTTCATACAACGGTTTTGAATCTACGAGTTCATCCGGCAATTTGTATTCGATAATTGGTCCACATTCGAAGTAGAGTCGAGCAGCTGATTTTATGGCGTTATCACAAAGCATTTGAAAATAAGTTTTTGGATCACAGAGTGTGTTGGTATAGCACGGATTCCAACCCCAAACTAAATCCGAATCGTTTGATTCATCCATTTCACTTTGTACTTTATTAACATAAAAATTGAAAAAATAATAATAATAAAATAAAAAATAACTATATAATAAAAATAAACTTTACTATTATTTGTTCCTAAATAGACTTCTCGTATCTTAGTCAGTTTAATCAATAACACAAATATGACCATTTTATAACTTTCTTTTTCATAAAACTTAAAGCCTCATTCAGACAATGACACTAATGTCGCGACATTCAATGCCACGACATTAGTGTCGCTGAGTGTCGTCGTATGAACAGTAGATGTCATGGCACTAAGACGCTGAGTATCAAACAGTGTCAATGGCATTAAATGTCGCGACATTACTGTCATTATGTAAACAAGGCTTTATTATTGTTAAAACAGTTCATATAAATTAAAAACCATAAGCTATTGAATTCTTGAATTTAATAACAATATTTTTAAAGAAATGCAGCAAAGGGAAATAACTTGTTTTATCACCTTAATAAGTAAAACTATTTTATTNAGATATTACACAAACACTATTAAACTACAAACGCTTATTAAAAAATCAACTACAAATAGCTGTCTACCTATTACATATACTAATAACGAAGCCATAAATATGTATGTATAAATATAAGTTCACAACAAAGGTTATCAAAGATGTAGTTAATGTATCACTTATATATATCTAACTAAGAATTTGAATTCATACAATTGTTGATATTGACTGTGAATATCATACTGAATTGGATATTTTTAGAAAAGAAGAAACATTTAAAAAAAATAAAAAATAAGGTTAAGGAAATAAAAATGATATTCAGAAAATAAAAGATAAATGATGTGCGTACCTTTTTACCGGAGGCAGTATGAATGTAGCGGGGAAGATGACTCTCTG
Organism: Gerris buenoi; assembly: GCA_001010745.2. Classification (NCBI taxonomy): domain Eukaryota; kingdom Metazoa; phylum Arthropoda; class Insecta; order Hemiptera; family Gerridae; genus Gerris; species Gerris buenoi. The sequence goes on along the minus strand of KZ651708.1, from coordinate 188,915 downwards.
TACCGGGCTGAGAAGTCCAGCCGAGGGGCGGAGTAACTCTCGACTCTTGAGAATTACTCGTTCCTCTGACTTCCGTCTCTTTACTCTTGTTTTCGTTTTCCTTTTCGCTCGACTTGCGTTTCTTCTCCTTCTTGAAGAATCTCCGGCCCCAGTCGTTTTCGTCTCCGCTCTTCTCGTTCTCATTCCGCTCTATCTGTCCCTTCTCCTCTTCGTATTCTCCGCTACTCGATCTCTGCTGCCTCGACAGCTGAGCCGTTTTCAGCTCTAAATGTCGGATGAATTCTTTCGATATATCGATAGCGGAGAAGTCTTTGGGCGTCGAAGGTTCTTTGATGACTTCCTTCTCGGAGTCAGGGTCTTTTAGAGTATTACTCGGGGAATCGGATACTTTTTCAGTATCTTCATTGGCTTCTTCGTTCTCTAACGCTCGAAGCTCTAAGCAGTTGGCATAAATCACTTCCTCCTGAAAAATAAATGGCAAAACAGTTGAAGAATAATTCTTACAAATTTGCACATTTGATAATTTTGGATTAATTGTTTTTGGAGCATAGACGTCGTGGGCTTTCACATTTAATTTATTTTGTTTATTTTTATGATTCATTTCTTTTATTTTTCTTGTTAAAGTCATAGTCGTTTTATAATTATACCAGTTATAAAAAATTCTTTTACAAGAAATGAAAATCATTTACGATAAGAGATCCACAGACCCGGAGAGAATAATATAATCGATATATTTCCTGTTTTACTGTCATTCAATGTTTATCTCTTATTTACAAAAATCACAAATTTGAAACCCGTCAAAATGAAGATAGTAAATATGGGACAGGGCAAAACAAATAAAATAAATTGCGGATTTTTTCTGAACTAACTTTCCATACAGCAAAATTTGCTGAAAACCGACTAAATTCTGCTGAAAAATGGCTAAAAGTATTATAATAATGCATTGTCGTCGTCTTATGAGTAAACTGTGTGTAAAGAAACAAAAAAAAAAATCAATTTCAAATTTAAAAATTATAGAGCATGAACTCAAAAAGACTTCATAGGCAACCATATTATTACACTGATTTGGGGGGGGGGGGATAAGAACAAGTAAATGCATTTATAATTAATAATTTTTCAATAAATGGTCTTTAATTGTTATTTATTGTTTGGTTTAGTACTCATGACTCATTAAATGATTTTTTTAAAAAAAAACGAGGATGTCATTATTTATAAAATTTTTTATACATTTTATGGAACACATGTAAAATACATACATTAAAATAATGTTATAGAATACAGAAAAAAAGTGCATTTCCATTTTTTATTATTACTTAAATTGCTTATAACTTAAGGAACTTTAGGAATTTATAATTGATTACGATTATAATTTTATGAATTTTTAGTAGCTCATAATTGTTTATAATTTTAGTAATTCGTAGTAACTTATAAGTGTTTATGATATTAATTTTAGGAATTTATAGTAACTTATAATTAATTATTATTACAACTTTAAGAATTACATTAGCTTATAATTATTGTTTATTATATATTGACTATTAGACTTTATGTTATAAAGAAAATAAAAAATAAAAACACTACCGCGTAAAGTTGGTCAAGAGAAAGACCATTCGAAACTGTTAAGAAAACTACATAGACAAATTAGTTAGAGAACTGGTAGTAGGGATATAGGGGGGTTCCTAGGACCTTTCTACACTGAAAAGACCCATTAATAGGGAACATGGTCCTCACTAATGAATGGATCATATGTGGGTTCACATACAGAGCTAATAATCTTAAGACATACACATACAATTAGTGTATATGCATGTATACGGTCAACCCATTCACTAATGCATTTAAATACTTAAAACTCATTAGCATATAAATACACAACACACTATACAAAAAAAAAGACTAAAAGGAAATAGTGTCAGAATGAATGAAGCTCCACTACAGAGAAAAAAAAAAAAAAAAAAAAAAGAAAAAAAAATAACAATAGCAATACCTCAATGACTTAAATTTCAATAAATACAATTTTAAAACAATTTATACACTATCTAAACAACAAATTTACAAATTAAAAAATAAATTTACAGATCACATTACAATCATTATAATCAAAAATTAATCACATAATTTAATTGGAGGTTTTATTACCCTTCCAGATCTAGACCTTTGAATTTCTAACTCTTGTTCAAAATGACTAGCTGAGTCACTTACTTCCTCTTCAGGAATATTATTATGTATCTCTGCTATATCATTCTCATCAAATCCATGAAAAGGTAAGTTTTCACAACTATCATTTTCTGTCAACATATTGCCTCTCGCAGTCTTCTCTATCATCCTTTTTGGCTCAACTATTTCTAGGTGATACAACCTTTGTATTGGTCTGAGTAATTCACCTCTACTAGTAGTCAATCTAACCACTCTAATCACTCCATCCTTGCCCTTGATCAATTCCTTCACCTTACCTAGAGGCCACTCTAATCTTTTAGTTCCTTCAATCCCTATTACCACTATGTCTCCAATACTCAACTTACTTCCACCTTTACCATTATATCTATGATGTAGAGCTCCTAAATATTCAGATCTAAACCTTTCTCTTAACTCTTTGCATAGTCTTTTTCTATATTCAGCCCTTCTACTTAACATCTCCCCATTACTCTCCACTACATCAATATCATAAACATTTGATTCCTGGTTATCACTAAGAAAAAATAAAGGTGTTAAAGGAGTGAGCTGGTTAGAAGTGTCGTGCACATAGGATATGGGTCGTTTATTAATCACACCTTCACAGTCACACAGTATCGTAGTCAATTCCTCAAAGTTTAAACAAGATCTCCCCAGAGTTCTGCGAAGCAACTGTTTAAGAAGACGTATCAAACGTTCCCACCAACCTCCCCACCACGCTCCTGTGGGAACATTGAATCTCCATGTAATTTTATTAATAGAACCGTACTTCTGCACTGCATCCCAATCTAATTTTTTGAATGCATGGTCTGTTCCGACAAAATTTAATCCGTTGTCAGAATATATGACGTTTGGCCTACCTCTTCTACCAATAAATCGTCGTAGTGCTTGTAAAAAACATTCAGTCCCTGCCGAAGATAATAACTCAAGGTGCACTGCCCTGTACACAGCGCAGGTAAATATACATATCCAAGCCTTACTCTTATCTNGGGGGCAAGGTTCAAAGTTCAATTGGAAGAATTAAGCTTTTTTAATTGAAACCTAGTGATCTAGTCTACCCCCCACTCCAACCTCACCGCCCACAGTCATTCAATCAACTCATTCACCGGAAATCAACTACAAACACGGAAAATATATACGAGAAGACAAAAAAATATATATCACATACTTTTTATTTTTTAAATAAGAAATTTTCATCTTAATGTTATCAGCCTGTTATTTCTACGTAGAATGAAATGTATAGTCTTATTACTCATTGCCACTTCTTTAGATTGTTACTCCCCTTTTTTAAAAAAATAAAAATAAGGTAGTAACAATCTAAAGAAGTTGTACGGAATGTTCTTCTTTTGATTGTTACTCCCTTTTGTTTTCTTTTATAAGGGGAGTAACAGTCTACAGAAGTAACAATTTAGATAATATGGAAAGTAAGAAGGTTGTACTACCTAATTTTCTATCAAAGCAATAAAAAGTGTTAATCTAACAAACTAATAAAGCTTTTCTAATACCAAAAAAAAAAAAACTTTTAAAACTAAAGACATACAATCTATAAAAAAAAACATTTACAACTAATTACTCTACAGTTTTACCATAAAAAGTAAGATCAACCTCAAGATTCAATACACATAATATTAATCCAACACAACAATAAATCATAATTTTAAAACACCTAAGGTTGTTCTAAATACAAAACAAAAACCATCCCATGAACCATGAACCAATACCGCAGTAAAAATAACAGATATTACACAAACACTATTAAACTACAAACGCTTATTAAAAAATCAACTACAAATAGCTGTCTACCTATTACATATACTAATAACGAAGCCATAAATATGTATGTATAAATATAAGTTCACAACAAAGGTTATCAAAGATGTAGTTAATGTATCACTTATATATATCTAACTAAGAATTTGAATTCATACAATTGTTGATATTGACTGTGAATATCATACTGAATTGGATATTTTTAGAAAAGAAGAAACATTTAAAAAAAATAAAAAATAAGGTTAAGGAAATAAAAATGATATTCAGAAAATAAAAGATAAATGATGTGCGTACCTTTTTACCGGAGGCAGTATGAATGTAGCGGGGAAGATGACTCTCTGTACCGGGCTGAGAAGTCCAGCCGAGGGGCGGAGTAACTCTCGACTCTTGAGAATTACTCGTTCCTCTGACTTCCGTCTCTTTACTCTTGTTTTCGTTTTCCTTTTCGCTCGACTTGCGTTTCTTCTCCTTCTTGAAGAATCTCCGGCCCCAGTCGTTTTCGTCTCCGCTCTTCTCGTTCTCATTCCGCTCTATCTGTCCCTTCTCCTCTTCGTATTCTCCGCTACTCGATCTCTGCTGCCTCGACAGCTGAGCCGTTTTCAGCTCTAAATGTCGGATGAATTCTTTCGATATATCGATAGCGGAGAAGTCTTTGGGCGTCGAAGGTTCTTTGATGACTTCCTTCTCGGAGTCAGGGTCTTTTAGAGTATTACTCGGGGAATCGGATACTTTTTCAGTATCTTCATTGGCTTCTTCGTTCTCTAACGCTCGAAGCTCTAAGCAGTTGGCATAAATCACTTCCTCCTGAAAAATAAATGGCAAAACAGTTGAAGAATAATTCTTACAAATTTGCACATTTGATAATTTTGGATTAATTGTTTTTGGAGCATAGACGTCGTGGGCTTTCACATTTAATTTATTTTGTTTATTTTTATGATTCATTTCTTTTATTTTTCTTGTTAAAGTCATAGTCGTTTTATAATTATACCAGTTATAAAAAATTCTTTTACAAGAAATGAAAATCATTTACGATAAGAGATCCACAGACCCGGAGAGAATAATATAATCGATATATTTCCTGTTTTACTGTCATTCAATGTTTATCTCTTATTTACAAAAATCACAAATTTGAAACCCGTCAAAATGAAGATAGTAAATATGGGACAGGGCAAAACAAATAAAATAAATTGCGGATTTTTTCTGAACTAACTTTCCATACAGCAAAATTTGCTGAAAACCGACTAAATTCTGCTGAAAAATGGCTAAAAGTATTATAATAATGCATTGTCGTCGTCTTATGAGCTATGCTAAAAGTTTCAAATGTCTAGCTATTCGGAAAGGTTAGTTAGAAATCGATTGCCAAATTTGTACCGGACAAACAAACAAACAAGAAAGCTAATAAAAACGTAGTAAAATATTAAGACAATAGTTAATAATAATGAGTGTCACAGTTAAAAGAAAGGTGGAATACAGGATAGTGGTGTAGACCGTGCCCGTGCCCCTAGCTTACTAATCCTACAGCAATAACTCATGGACAAATTCACACACCCCACATCTCCTATTTTATTTATCTAAATCACAAGTATTTTACCTCTTTACCATACCGGTTTGAGCACGTTTGCCCGGTTTGAACACGTTTGCTATCTTCAGTGGTTAAGTACAAACTAAATATAAATGTATGGGTCCTACAGCAATAACTCATGGACAAATTCACACACCCCACATCTCCTATTTTATTTATCAATTTTTACGTTTTTGGTAGTATTTATACTACGGAACATTTAAATTTTAATTTAAATCAAATTATAATTATTATTAACTACGGGAAACAATCAATAACATCAGAAGAAATCATTCTCCAGTGTAGCTTAGTTGGTAGAGCGCTAGACTGGTAATTTAGAGGCCCGTGGTTCAAATCCCGGCCCTGGAGCTTGTTTTTCTCTGATTGTTTCCTGTAGTTAATAATAATTATAATTTGATTTAAATTAATATTTTATTTATCTAAATCACAAGTATTGTACCACTTTACCATACCGGTTTGAGCACGTTTGCCCGGTTTGAACACGTTTGCTATCTTCAGTGGTTAAGTACAAACTAAATATAAATGTATGGGTGGCAAAGTATGGATTGTGGAGGATTAGGTGGGGGGGGTGGAGGNGGCAAGGTTCAAAGTTCAATTGGAAGAATTAAGCTTTTTTAATTGAAACCTAGTGATCTAGTCTACCCCCCACTCCAACCTCACCGCCCACAGTCATTCAATCAACTCATTCACCGGAAATCAACTACAAACACGGAAAATATATACGAGAAGACAAAAAAATATATATCACATACTTTTTATTTTTTAAATAAGAAATTTTCATCTTAATGTTATCAGCCTGTTATTTCTACGTAGAATGAAATGTATAGTCTTATTACTCATTGCCACTTCTTTAGATTGTTACTCCCCTTTTTTAAAAAAATAAAAATAAGGTAGTAACAATCTAAAGAAGTTGTACGGAATGTTCTTCTTTTGATTGTTACTCCCTTTTGTTTTCTTTTATAAGGGGAGTAACAGTCTACAGAAGTAACAATTTAGATAATATGGAAAGTAAGAAGGTTGTACTACCTAATTTTCTATCAAAGCAATAAAAAGTGTTAATCTAACAAACTAATAAAGCTTTTCTAATACCAAAAAAAAAAAAACTTTTAAAACTAAAGACATACAATCTATAAAAAAAAACATTTACAACTAATTACTCTACAGTTTTACCATAAAAAGTAAGATCAACCTCAAGATTCAATACACATAATATTAATCCAACACAACAATAAATCATAATTTTAAAACACCTAAGGTTGTTCTAAATACAAAACAAAAACCATCCCATGAACCATGAACCAATACCGCAGTAAAAATAACAGATATTACACAAACACTATTAAACTACAAACGCTTATTAAAAAATCAACTACAAATAGCTGTCTACCTATTACATATACTAATAACGAAGCCATAAATATGTATGTATAAATATAAGTTCACAACAAAGGTTATCAAAGATGTAGTTAATGTATCACTTATATATATCTAACTAAGAATTTGAATTCATACAATTGTTGATATTGACTGTGAATATCATACTGAATTGGATATTTTTAGAAAAGAAGAAACATTTAAAAAAAATAAAAAATAAGGTTAAGGAAATAAAAATGATATTCAGAAAATAAAAGATAAATGATGTGCGTACCTTTTTACCGGAGGCAGTATGAATGTAGCGGGGAAGATGACTCTCTGTACCGGGCTGAGAAGTCCAGCCGAGGGGCGGAGTAACTCTCGACTCTTGAGAATTACTCGTTCCTCTGACTTCCGTCTCTTTACTCTTGTTTTCGTTTTCCTTTTCGCTCGACTTGCGTTTCTTCTCCTTCTTGAAGAATCTCCGGCCCCAGTCGTTTTCGTCTCCGCTCTTCTCGTTCTCATTCCGCTCTATCTGTCCCTTCTCCTCTTCGTATTCTCCGCTACTCGATCTCTGCTGCCTCGACAGCTGAGCCGTTTTCAGCTCTAAATGTCGGATGAATTCTTTCGATATATCGATAGCGGAGAAGTCTTTGGGCGTCGAAGGTTCTTTGATGACTTCCTTCTCGGAGTCAGGGTCTTTTAGAGTATTACTCGGGGAATCGGATACTTTTTCAGTATCTTCATTGGCTTCTTCGTTCTCTAACGCTCGAAGCTCTAAGCAGTTGGCATAAATCACTTCCTCCTGAAAAATAAATGGCAAAACAGTTGAAGAATAATTCTTACAAATTTGCACATTTGATAATTTTGGATTAATTGTTTTTGGAGCATAGACGTCGTGGGCTTTCACATTTAATTTATTTTGTTTATTTTTATGATTCATTTCTTTTATTTTTCTTGTTAAAGTCATAGTCGTTTTATAATTATACCAGTTATAAAAAATTCTTTTACAAGAAATGAAAATCATTTACGATAAGAGATCCACAGACCCGGAGAGAATAATATAATCGATATATTTCCTGTTTTACTGTCATTCAATGTTTATCTCTTATTTACAAAAATCACAAATTTGAAACCCGTCAAAATGAAGATAGTAAATATGGGACAGGGCAAAACAAATAAAATAAATTGCGGATTTTTTCTGAACTAACTTTCCATACAGCAAAATTTGCTGAAAACCGACTAAATTCTGCTGAAAAATGGCTAAAAGTATTATAATAATGCATTGTCGTCGTCTTATGAGCTATGCTAAAAGTTTCAAATGTCTAGCTATTCGGAAAGGTTAGTTAGAAATCGATTGCCAAATTTGTACCGGACAAACAAACAAACAAGAAAGCTAATAAAAACGTAGTAAAATATTAAGACAATAGTTAATAATAATGAGTGTCACAGTTAAAAGAAAGGTGGAATACAGGATAGTGGAGTAGACCGTGCCCGTGCCCCTAGCTTACTAATCCTACAGCAATAACTCATGGACAAATTCACACACCCCACATCTCCTATTTTATTTATCTAAATCACAAGTATTTTACCTCTTTACCATACCGGTTTGAGCACGTTTGCCCGGTTTGAACACGATTGCTATCTTCAGTGGTTAAGTACAAACTAAATATAAATGTATGGGTGACAAAGTATGGATTGTGGAGGATTACGTAAGGCGTCGAAGGTTCTTTGATGACTTCCTTCTCGGAGTCAGGGTCTTTTAGAGTATTACTCGGGGAATCGGATACTTTTTCAGTATCTTCATTGGCTTCTTCGTTCTCTAACGCTCGAAGCTCTAAGCAGTTGGCATAAATCACTTCCTCCTGAAAAATAAATGGCAAAACAGTTGAAGAATAATTCTTACAAATTTGCACATTTGATAATTTTGGATTAATTGTTTTTGGAGCATAGACGTCGTGGGCTTTCACATTTAATTTATTTTGTTTATTTTTATGATTCATTTCTTTTATTTTTCTTGTTAAAGTCATAGTCGTTTTATAATTATACCAGTTATAAAAAATTCTTTTACAAGAAATGAAAATCATTTACGATAAGAGATCCACAGACCCGGAGAGAATAATATAATCGATATATTTCCTGTTTTACTGTCATTCAATGTTTATCTCTTATTTACAAAAATCACAAATTTGAAACCCGTCAAAATGAAGATAGTAAATATGGGACA
>KZ651708.1:157326-175751 GCA_001010745.2 Gerris buenoi | reverse complement strand
TTTTTTTTTTTTTTTTTTTTTTTTTTTTTTTTTTTTTTTTTTTTTTTTTTTTTTTTACTGAAAATGAATAACTTTTTGTCCTGTGTCTTTCTTATAATTTTTCAGCCTTTTCTTTATTTATTTTAATCCTATTTTCTTGCTTTCTTAAACTTAATGGTTATTATAGAAAACATTCTTACAATTCCAAATTATAAATTAATTGAGCTGAGCGAAGCGAAGCTCTTATACAACACTTTGCATTTTCTCTGATGCATACTCCTCCTGAACGGCTGAACCGATCTGCACAAAATTTTGCACGATCATAGTGACTAACCACAGGAAGGTATAAATCTGAAATGGTCCAAATTGGTACTCGGGGGTACGGGGTACAAAATTTAAAATAGTATATGCCCTTCAAGATGCATGTCGTTGGAAAGCTCTTTAAGAGAACAGTTATTGTTGTACGTTAACTTTTGTCATATTTTCATTTATGAGGGACCATTCTATTGGTAAAATAGGCAAAATGAAAAAAAAATAAAATAAATAAATAAATAAAATTAATAATAATATAAATTCAATTTCTTACGTACATAACGAAACATCCAAATTGGGAAAATAAAGTTATCATTTACGTACACTAAGGTTTTAATAATTTAAATACAAAGAGAAAAACAGACTTTGTGCTTTAAAATAGAACTTTGAGTGTCGGAGTATACTTAAGTACAACTGGAAGAGAACTATACTGGAAAGTTTTAGCTAAAAGTGGAAGTGCTTTAAAGATAAAAAGTTACGTCACCTAGGCAACTATATTGATCAAACTTTGTACAGTGCAACAAATACTATGCAAGAAGAGATAAACAACTAAGTACACTTCCCACTACAATTACTTATTTTAATATTACATCTAATCATCAATATTAAAACCAAACATTACATGTTTATCAAAATTTAATTCAAATGCGGAAAACCTAGCTTTAAAAATTATAATGTGTGCCCAGATAAAACACATTAATAGGTGAGAAAGACTAAAATTTGTATATTTAAAATTTCATCTTCTGGGGGTTCAGACCTGATTGCATAGAAACTAATTTATGTTATAATTTTAGTTTCGAAAAAATGAACTGTCCTGGAAATTTACAAACAAATTCATTTTTCTTACTAGTAAAGTGCTCTTTCTCTAGGAGATACGACAAAAGTTGTTCAGAAAGAAAAACTGAGTAAGAATTCAAAATTGTATTCAAAACTCTCTGCCTTCTTTGATTTATTGCTTTATTTTCCAATTTTTTGAATTGAAGATATCAAAAAAAATTTGTAATGAAAAGTGTTTATAAAATTAATAAATCATGCAAGTGCGAAAAAGTTTTAGTTTACTTCCATTCGTCTGTTAAGACATTTAGATAATAATGATAAGATTGACTGCCATTTGGTGTGGCAAATAGCTTCCTCGCATCCTATAATGTACTTTATTGTTATATTTACATTAACATTATTGTTATATAACTTTATTGTTATATTATTTTGTAAAAACTATTAATAGTTTTAGCGATCTTTAACACTTCATAGCGGTGTCGCTGTTGGTTTTACTAAAAAATTTTAGTTGAAAAAAATGGTTAACTTATTAAATAGATGAAGTTTGATTTTTTCCCCAACCTAAAATTCCAAATTTAAAGTTCACGTTTACACGAGCGTGCGAGTGAACGCTTGGAGGGATAATGCTGTCCAACGAACTTGTCCTGAGCATTGGTAATATGAACATGTCTACCAAATATCATCAAAATGAACATTTACTCAAGTTATCGTCACACGTTTCATAATTTGTGGACACACAGACCGACAGACAGACACGGAACCAAATATGTTCCCTGATGTCTGAAACGGATTTCTGTCTTGAAATTTTTAAAATTAGAGACATAAAAGTTTTACTTTTTCAAAAGTGAACACAATGCTTCCTTTACCTTCTGTAAGCTCAGAAGCAATATAAGAATAATAAAACTAGTAAAGCACAAATAATTCACATTTAAATTAATTTTCATGCTAACAAAACAACATTACATCAACTGAAATATCCATAAATTCAATAATTCTACCGCCAGAATTCGCACAATCCTCAATATTTGCCCGATTGCTCCTGAAAAATCAGAATATTTAACAAACTTCCCGTATTATGGAATGGAAAAATACAAAAAATCAAAGCAGGCAAAGGGTTTCAAATTTTTGTATTCTACCTCAGTTTTTCTTTCTGAACAACTTTAATGAATAACATATTTTGTTGTATCTCCTAGAAAAAAAAATCATTTTTTTTTTTTATAAAAAAATGCCAACAAAACAAAAAGAAGTTAATTTTTTTTCATTTTTTTTTTTTTTTTTTAAATTTCCAAGACATACTTAATTTTTCGAAACTAAAATCATGACATAAATTAGTCTATGAAAGCAGGTCTGAACCCCAGAAGATGAAATTTCAATTAAAAAAATGTGAGTGTTTTTTACCTACTCATACATACATTTTTACATTCATCGATCCAGGGACACACTGTATATTAAAAAATCTCATATATTGTTAGTAAAAAAAAGCTTTATCTCCAGTAGGAAGAAAAAGTTATGATTTTGGATTAGTTTAGAGTTTAGAGGGACTAAAGTAAGACTTTTCTTCCCTGAATCAAAAAGTAGGGAGAAAAAGTATAAAGTAGGGCGAAAAAGTAAAGTAGGGCGAAAAAGTAAAGATTGCAACTTAATTATTTTATAAATAGTAGAAAATGAATGGTTAATGTAATGAAGATGTTGAAATCAGGTTGGCGTCACTGCTTTTACAATCATGTTTATGTTTATTTATAACCTGCATCTAAATAACCTTCTATTTGAGTTTAATTACAATTCTTATTTGTTTTTAATATTAAATCTCTTATATCTGCTATTAAAAGTGCTAATAATTATAGTTATTTATTAAAATAATAAATAAAAACTGTGCAATGGACGAAAATGTGAATTTACTACCTACTGAAGATAAAATATTGTATGTACCTCGTGAGTAAAGTGCTATTATTCCCTTCGCGATAATTATCTCCCTCGGCTTCGCCTCAGGAGCTAATTAGTGTTATTCCCTTGGCTACGCCTCGGGAATCAAAAACTCTAATTCCCTCAGCTTCGCCTCGGGAATCAAAAACTCTAATTCCCTCAGCTTCGCCTCGGGATTTAGGGACCGTGGTTCCTTCAGCTTTGCCTCAGGAACCAGCTTTTTCGCTCAGGGAATAATGGCTTACTTTACTCCCTAGGTGCATAAATAACTATTATTGGGGTTACAATTTTATCAGGAGGGATATAATACTATCTAATGTTCTACCTAATTTGTTTTTAAACATTATCAAGAAATACAATAAAAAATTAGTAGAAATTGTCATTCCCCCGGAATAAAATGAAACTTTATAAATTGTTTAAATGCAGTTGTATTTATTTTATTTTAATAGAATGAAATTTTTTTGTCTTCTGTGATCAGGTGATTACAGAAATAGAATGACAGATTACAGAAGGATTGATCAGTTATTTAATTTTACACATTTATCAATACAAAGATTAGTAATTCAATCTTTAAGTTTTTATACTAATTTAAATTAATTTAAATCAAATTATAATCATTATTAACACTGGGAGACAGACAGAGAAAAATAGACTCCAGCGCCGGGATTTTGGTAAGAGCACTGTACTGGAAATACAGAGGCCAGTGGTTCAAATCCCGGCGCTAGAGTCAATTCTTCTCTTGTCTGTCTCCCAGTGTTAATAATGATTATAATTTGATTTAAATACAATGATTAGTGTGGAACATGTCTCACCTCTCTGGGAACTGAACCCAGATTAATGTTGGTATTTGAATTTGGGTCCCAGGGAGAGCGCCTTAACCCTCTCGCACACACTGATCCCCCAATCTAAATCGTAAAATTTTAACAAATTAACTTAATAGACAGTCAAGCTCCATGTTTAGTCATATTTAAATGTTTGTATTAGTCAAACCACCGTTTGAAAAAGTTATTTGAAAATTAAAAAAAAGAAGTTAACATTATTAGCTCTACACCGAAATAAAGGTTACTAATTAAATTAAATTAATTAATTTTAATTATAATTACATTTTTATAAGGTTTCATTTTACACGTTAAAGAGAAGATGCAACCCGAAATTTATTATTACTATCTCAAACAATCACTTAGATCACTATAAACACACCCATGCAATATAATATGAATGTTTTTTTAAAAGAGTAAATATATTGTTATAAAATAATAAACGAAAGGAGACATTAGAATTACAAAGAGACAAACGACACCCAAGGCCGCAGAGTTCTTCAGTTACACCAGATTATGTTCCTAATTATAACACGAAGTAGATGTTACTCAAAAATAACTCAGATGAAATAAATAATACGTAGTTAACATGCAAGACTAATATTTGACGTAGCAGAATCATTAACAATAAGAAAAGTTCAAGAAGAATAGCCCTGTAAAGGTCAACTTATGTTGTTTTAAAGAAAATAAAAGCAGGAAAACTTTTAATAAGAAATAGAGAGTTTTATAATAAAGAGAGTTTTGTTATAGAGAGTTTTGTAATAGAGAGTTTTATAATAAAGAGAGTTTTATCTTTATTAGGTCTCAAGATAAATAAGAGATAATATTCTAAACACTAATTATATTTAAATATATAAATAAAATAATTTTTATTATATATGTCAGAAGAGTAATATCATAAATCTAAAACTTTTTTTCTAGCATGGAGTAGAAAGTACTTTAATAAAAGTACTATTCTACTGCATTTATTATCATAGATTAAACATGTTGACAATAATTAGAATATATCTCTGACAAGATGTTTGTTTACATTGCAGCATTTGATTATTTTTTACTACGTTTTTATAAGCTTGCTTTCTTGTTTGTTTTTCCAGTACAAATATCGCAATCGATTTTTAACTAACTTCCCGAGTAGCTAGACATTTGAAACTTTAGGAATAGCTCAGAACAGGATGACAATGCATTATTTTAATAATTTTTAGTAATCTTTCAGCAGAATTGAATTAGTTTTCAGGAAATTTGCTGCATGGAAAGTTAGTTCGGAAAAAATCATCAAGTTATTTTATTTGTTTTGACATGTCCCTTATTTACAATCTTCATTTTGACGGGTTTCAAATTTGTGATTTTTTATTAAGAGTTATACATTGAATGACAGCAATAAGTAAACAAAGAAATAAATTAATTGATGTGTGACAACCATGTTTGTTTACACTTGTGTTCTAGGTATCGGTTTAATTTTTCTGCATCTGTATTTCTTTACTTGTACACATTTCTCTTCTCTTACTGTCCCTACACGGGGGCATATCAATGCCATGGTTAAGATTCGGTGTTGGTGAGATCAGTTGTACAAAGATCTGTCCTTTTATAGGTTTAACATTAGCTGTCTAGATGGTTGTCATTTATGTGAAGTAAATAAATTCAGAATCAGCGATCATAGAATCCTTAAACGGAAAGATTTCCAACTCCCCTCTTTATCTACCTGTGTTAGACTGCTAGCGCTCCACGGGAAGATGCGGTTAATATTGTAACTAAATCTTTTACACCATTCAAAAGATTTCAAGCTTTTTAATTCAAAGAAATAAATTAATATATTATTTGGTCATTTTCCTGGAATCGAACCCGGGAACTTTCGCATTTTAGGCGATCGCGCATCTCATTCGGCCACCGAGGCTGTTAATTATTTTAAATGTTTATTTACAATATAGCATAAATGTCAAAAGATCATAAGTAGTTTACAATTTTAACCACTATCTTCCCGTGGAGCGCTAGTGCTCTTATACCTCTAGAATAGGAGTTGGATACCCCTGTTCAGAACTATGTTTGTTTTTTTTTTTTCACTAACATTATTACATATGATTCAACAGAAAATTTAAAAACATAGCATATAATATGTTCTTTTTATCTTGTAATTATTAAGAATAACTTTATAGCAAGTGTTCATAGTATTTTATCAATATATTTATTAAAATTCATTTAAATGTCTCAGTTATTGTCAAGAAAAGTTCCTGGAAAAGCCTGGTCTTAGAAATTATCAAGCTAAAGGACTTAAGGTGGAGATAAACATGCCTGTAGGTTGAACAAAAACATGCCAGCAACTTGCACGTGGATATGTTAAATGGCATGCCTGTAGCTGGCAAATACCCTCTTCTGGCATGCAAGCTACTTCTCCAATTTGACGGCATTTGTATCTCCGCCTTTAGGTTCGGGTAAAGAGACACTATACCCAAGTTTACAACCAATTTTTTTTTAAGATGTTGATATTGACAGAAAAGAATAGATGGGGATAGCTAACAATTTCTAGATCTCTTTAGGCAACTACAATTTTAGACTCTTTAGGTATCTTAAATAATCATGTACATGGATAATTGTCATTTCATTTTATCTGACTATTTGTTTATTTCTTTTTAAACAAGCTTTTAAGTCTTATTATATTATTTAAATTTTGTTATCTTACTAGGTTGATTGTATTTTATTGACTATATATCAGGTTCTGTAAATTGATAGTTACTTTTTGATGAGTTATTGTCTCTAAGAGATTGATTTGTAAGCTGTGATCTAGCAACTCATTATAAAAAATGAGCAGCAACACAAATATTTTATTTACTAAATATATTGTGTTTCTCTCGTATGTATGTTTATGTGTACGTAATGAATGTGTGTGTGTGTGCATTTAAACAAATGATACATGTATACATTTAAATAGGTGTTTAAATAACTGGCAGATGCAAAGTTATTTACTAATAACTGGGATTTATAAATTTATAAAATAAGAACAAATTGAATAATTTTTTTGTAATTTAATAACTTAAAATTGAATGATGTTATTTATTTAATCAATGCATGCAATTTTCACAGAGAAATAATAAATAAGAGAATTAAAGGTATTTATGTTAATAAAAGATATTTGTCAAGTGGATGAGACTGAGAGGGGTAGATTTGATTTGGGATTTGTATTTTGATAGTAGTGTTAGTGCTGTGTATACAGAAGATAAGATAGAGGCAAGAGTAATACAGCGTAGCGCTGTGAGATAAGGAAGAGATAAGGAATGACTCACCTGCGCTCGGTACACCCTCCTCGGCTTAGCGACAGGTTTGAACACCGTGGGGTTCAGACTCTCGCAGCTAGACTCCGTTATGTCGCTCCCTAATCTCTCACTATCACTGTCGTCTTGTCTCCAGTTGTTATTCGAGCGATCCGAGGCGTTACCGGGAAACGTCACTACAGTAATAGACGGTCGCTCGACTAGATTGTTCTCCGAGTCACTCTCTAGATTCTCCATACTTTTAGAATCGGATTCGGGGCGGTCGGACGTCGTTAAATCCGGCCAAGATCCTGAAATCTGTCTGTCGAGAATTTTTTTCCGTTCGTGTTTTGTTTTAAAACTGCCGGCATATTTCAAACCGTCTAATCGACGGAAGAATTCGCACCTAGGTTCGGCGGCGCGGGCCGGTCGGAACGCGATCTGGCGGGCCAACTCCGTTAAAGATTCGGACAGGTGTTGTTCTTCCTCTAGAATATTGGCCTCTCCGTACTCAGGGGCCGCCTTCTTTACACGTACTACAGAATAACCTCCACCACTCTTCTTATCACTATCTGATAATTCGTTAGACTCAATGGCTTTATTATCTCTTTGGTCTTTATCTCTCTCGATCGACGACACTTTAACGTTACTTTTACTAGCAGTTGCGATACTGGCTCTCGGTTTAGCCACAACGGGTTTCTGTTTGATGTTGATACTCACAGTAAACCTTTTGTCGTTGTTTCTTCCCAGGCTGCTAGTGGAACTTCTTCTCGCCGGTAATATTTCCCGGACGTACGTAGAGGGAACGTAAAACGGGCGTCTTTCGGTGCTTCTGATAACTTGCCACCAATCGTCGTTAGTTTTCTTAATTAAAAACAACCGTTCGCCCTCTTTGATGCAGACTTTTTTACCGCTTTTTGGAAGGGGATATTCGAAATCGTATAAAACTTCGACGCTCGTATCATTGATCTCCATATTTTTTCAAAAGAGCCTATTTAATAACGTCAGTGTCACGACAGTTATATTTGTTTAGAATATACGATATAACTGTCACGGCAGTAAATTTGTACAACATTGTGTGAACATGGAAGGTTCAGTAAAATGGATTCCACCTGAAACAGAACCAAAAACAAACAATATTAGTTTCTAAATTGGTACTAAGACACCCTAACAATTAATTATAAAATTCACTATTAATTTAAGCCATTTATTATCTTATATCTATTTTGATTAGTATTTAATTTATCTTTTATTCAACAAGTATTGTAAATAAGATATTATTTTTGTATATTTTTCATGTTGCACCTCTTTCTATAAAGCTTCTAAGCTTTAAAAACAAATAAACATATTATTATTATTAAGAAGAAGAATTAAACTAGAGATTTAAATTTATGTTGCTAATTAAGGCAATTATTTATAAACACATCCCCAAACCATTTTAGTTTAAAAACGAAAAATAATAATCAGAATAATTACAACATAATATTTTTTTCATTAACTTTTCAATGGATATCAATATAATTTTATATTTTAAATAATTCAAATTACAATTATCAATAACTACGGGAGGCATACAGAGAAAAATAGACCTTCGCACCGGGACTCGAACCACAGGACCTCCTATTACTCCGTACAGGTGCTCTTGCCAACTCGGTTACGACAGAGAAAAATCATTCTCCCGTATAGCTCAGTTGGCAAGAGCACCTGTACGGAGTAATAGGAGGTCCCGTGGTTCGAGTCCCGGTGCGGGGGTCTATTTTTCTCCGTATGTCTCCCGTAGTTATTGATCATTTGAATTATTTAAAATTTAATCTTTCCGTAGTATGAAAACTACCTAAAACTTAAAAATTGTATTACAATTTATATATTTAAATTAATCATTAACTCCTTCCGCCACAAAAAAAACAGATAAGAGTTAAAATATAAAAAGGCATCATACTAGAGGAGTGTTTACAAGTGGGGTTTCCCTAGAAGCCAAGACTTGAGGAAGCAATACAGATTGTCAAGCTGATTATTAAGATTGTACTGTGCACATATTCTAGGGTATCATAATGAACACTTAAGCTGTTCTGCCATTATAGATAAATTATAAATATTAATTACGAGCTTCCTGACATGTTAATATTATTTATACCAGTTCCACAAGGTAAAATTTAATAATGTCCTCTAAAAGAGAGGCGTGCAAAGTGTATTCATTAGTGTAATAGCAAATTTGGCTTGAGAATAAACACAATAAAACCTCAACAGAGAAAGGAACAGACAATAGAGACAGAAGAGGGGCTAAACATAGTCTGTTTTAACTAAGTCCCGTTAATAACAGAAATTCTGAAAGAGATATAGGTGTAAATAAATGTATGTTTTTTTTAAAAAGGGAGTTCTTATACACTACGTATTAATATTTAGAACAAGAATTGACCAAAAATCGGCTAATCATGACCTACCATAAAGGCCCGTTTACACTTTGATTAGTGCGAGTGCGAGTGTTTAGTGCGAGTGTTTAGTAAATTTTGCAAGTGTTCAGTGTTTAGTGTTTAGTGTTTAGTGATTAGTGCAAGTGATTAGGATGTCGTTTTATTTTTAGGAAAATTTTATATTTTATTGAACATTTATTTTTTTTATTAATTTTTTTTTGTGGGAGGGGCAGTGTTTTGCTGATTTTTGACACATTGTGACATTTTTGTGACCAATCAATTAAACATTTTTACTTTTAAATTTATAGTTATAAAATAAAAAAAACCCTGACATCTAGGTTGGAAAGGGGAGGCCTACTCGCAGATCCACTAAACAGTGCAAGTCTACTAAACAGTTAACAGTTCACTCGCAAAATTACTAAACACTAAACACATGGTCTCCAAACGGATTTAGTGATTTTACTAAACACTTCCACTTAACACTCGCACTAATCAAAGTGTAAACGGGCCCATAATGAATTGATTTGCACAAATGACTTTACAAATTTCATTGAAATCGGACATATAGTTTTTAAGATATGTTGGTTTGCAAAAATTGAGTGACAGACTGATAGACCGACAGGGAACCAAAAATGTTCCCGAATTTCTTTCTTGGAATTTTTGAAATCAGAGAAATAAAATATTTTCGTTCTTCAGAAAGATCACATTGCTTCCGTTACCTTACGGAATTGTAACAACACCCCTTGTTTACATTATTGGGTTTGATATTTTATTTTTTCAAATTAATTTACAATCTTAACTGGGGAATGTTCAAATATTCTTTTGGGACAAAGGTATATCAAACTTCTGTAAATAGAAATGACAATATCCGTTAGACTAACTGAACCTTTAATTCAATCAATTTTGAACAGAAGAATAGTTCACTTGGATTTAATAATAAATACAAATAAACAAATAAATGGTGGGTAACAAAGTAAAAGAGTGCCTGATTGCTTACATACATTGATTTGAAAAACAATAATTAATTTCTGGTGGGTTAGTTTGCTATGTTTTTCTTAAGTTAATTACTGACTGAGGTAAAAGATCGTAATAAAGCCAGATAAAAATAAGCAACCTTCATTATTTTGTGAATCATAATATTTTATAGTCCATTAAAATAGGATCTTTATAGTTGAGCAAGATTAACAACTAATATAAATTTCATTTCAAGGAATATTTATCAACATACAAGACAGGTACGTTAAAGCAAGGAATTAATACTGTTCCAGAAATAAAATTTCACAGTTAACAATAAAAAACCTTTATCTACGATTGATACAAAATATAAACTTTGTACCTCTGTTTAGCGTAGAAAGTGATTCTTTACATACTTGTATTCATTGGGCAAGCGCGTCTCATAAATCTGAAGAATCCCTCTTCTTTACCACACTAGGGCGGTAAAGAAGAACAATAAGCAAGTTTGTTTACATTTAACAAAACTAATTTGCTGTTTGTTTAATTAAAGTAACTGTTTATATCGAGATTTAAGTGAAAAACAATGAATGATTTAAGTGATTATGACGAAAATGAGGAAAATAAATAAGCCTCCAGAAATTATTAATTCGGCATAAAATACAACTAATGAATTAATGTCATCTTTATCTAAAGAGAAATACGAACTTACATACAGGAAGTGTATTATTTTTTCTGTATTTATTATTAAAATCCAACAATCGTAAATAAAGTACAGTACGCAACTCGTGCGAAAACGGCATTTTGCATTGCTTGGGTGGTTTTGCCTTGCTGTCTCTCGGGTGCAAACTCCACACTCGCATGCAAAATGCTACTTTCCACACTCGACGCGTAATGTACTATTAAGGTGCGTTTACACATTGTGAGTTAATTAGAATGGCAGTAGGCAGGAAAGTCAAGTTGCATGCTATTTTATCTTTTGAACTGTCTTCCAAATAAAGGCAGTTGACATGAAAGAGTTATTTTAGCACTCGTATGTTATAAAAGTTGGACGATGACTGAATTCGTTCTCACTGAAGCCAGCGGACTGTCTTAACACTTACTACGTTTCCACGAGTTAAAAAAAAGGATTGAATCCTGATTTTGGATTTAACAAGTTAGGAGTTTCCAAGAGTGGTATTAAATCCATATTCAATACAAAATAAAAAAAAAAAAACTTTTTCTTGGTTACTTTTGTTAAAGGTTATAAATTATTTTGTAACCTTCACCTTTTATAACCATGATTTTTATTAAGTATTTTGACAGATTCTACTACAGTTTCTACAGAAATACCCTAGGTTCGCTCAAACTGACAGGATCGAGTTCAGGTGTTTCCATGCAACCAAGATCCAGATACGATCCCAGAATTTAGTGAATTGTATCGGGATCAGGATCATACTTAATCCGTTTTGAACCTAGGTTTCCATGGACACTTTGAATCCAAAACCTGTATTCTACCCGCATTCAATCTGTATTTAAACATCATGAAAACGTAGTAACTATCTTATTACACGTTGACACGGAGCGTGAGAGACAAATGCTACGATTGCACACAAGACAGTTCAGTCTTTAGTTAACTCACATCATGTAAACACTACTTAAAACAAAATGCCAAAATAGATGCACATACTCACCAAAAACACATTTTCTTAAATAAAAGCTTCAAATCGTGTTCAGTATTTAATTTATTTTTAGAAATAATATCCGTTTAAGTACTTGATTATAAATAAAAATTGATTTTTAAACTAAACGTACGCCAATACAAAGGTTATTACCGTTGTCATTTAAAGACCTATTGGATCGTTTCGATCCAGTAAAAATCAGTTCTAGGTACTTGTTTTCAAATCAGTATTAAATTGATATTTATAAAATTTTATGGCAAATGTTATCAGTTAATTAATTTATAATTTAATAAACATTTTAGGATACCAGGTTATTTTAAATGTGATACGGATATGGGATGAATATATTTTAAAAACAAAATTAAGTTGATCCAATATTCTTTAAAAAACTACATGATCAAAATGAATACTTGATAACCTGATAATATGACTTATAGTTAAAATATTTAACTCTGAATGTCAACACTTATGAACAGATAACGATTTCCTTTACATTTACGTGAATTAACACTAATTAAATTAAGAGAGAAGAATAGTCAATCGTAAAACGCAGTTATTTGAGGTAGGCTAAAAATATAACGATCGGAGAAGTTGAAATAAAAACGATAAATGTTTAAGTTTAATTACGATATAAATAAAAGAAAGCACTTTGTTTGACTCGAAATATTATTTATATTGGAGTTGAATCATTTGGATCTCATCTGGTTTATTATCAGTAGGTCGGTTGAACTCCGCAATGAGTAATAGAGCATATAAACTTCACTACTGACAAACACATCAGTATGCATCAATTCAAGTGGACAAGTGTAATTATATTAAGTCAGTACCGATAACCACACCTTAACGATAATCGAGTTAGCGTTATATTACCTGAGAGGTAATTACTAACCGATAGAAATACCCCAAGCACCGAAATCCAGGTTGCTAACAGCGGAATCCTAAACGGACCTGTCGCAAAATAACGTTTAAACACATCGACACGACACAAATATACGTTCACACACGGAACAATCGGATATTGCGAAAATATCGAAATAAATAATAGTTCGCAATACAGTCCCAAGTTCCTGTTGCATAATTTGAACTTGTTAACGAAAACCGAAGGTTAAAATGATAAAAAAATCTTCTAAATACGTACCTTATAAAAGAAATAGAATCCTTCTGGATCAAATAAAATAAACAATCATGGAAAAAACAAACAATTTCACAGCTATCAGTCTTACGGTTATTAACTAAAAAATAATATTTAAAAAAAAATATGAAAAAATGTTACAAAATAAGCCCACCCTTCATAATTTTTTATTCCTGTGTAACCTTTTTACATCACGGAAAATCGAGTAAACACGAACTGGAGATAGCCGTGACGTCACGAATATAAGAGTATTATAAATATCTAAACAAAGATCTTTATATATTTAACCTATTTATTAAAGCGGATTCCCGCAAATCTACATTTTCAACCCCGTTTTTAAAAAAATTAAAATAATTTAATAGCAACAGAAACGTTAAAAGTAAGTAATTAAAATGAAATTTCAAATTGGAGCTAATTCGGATCGTACGTGCCTTCGAAATTTCTTCGAGTTTTACCTCTACCTGGTTTATATACAGGAGGATTGTTTTTCTTCAGAAAATGAGCGGAGCACCACGAAGCGGCTATTTAAAAATCAAGGGTACACAAAATTAAGGTTTTTAATTTATACGGGATTTGATCACCTAACCTTAAAGTGGGGGCACGTATAATCCGAATTTACCCAAATTGGTCTTTTGTATGCATATTTCGAAAAATACAAAAAAAATCTAACATAATATAATGGGACAGGACGCATAAAGACCAGATAATTTACAAATAATTTGCAAATAATATGAATATGACAGCCAACAATTTTCTTTTAATTAAGATTAGAGTTATGATTGTATTTATAAATTGCTCAGTGTATAACACCAGTTCTTTTCTACAACATTTTTATAAAAATTAATAAAATCGCATGATTATTCTTTCTAACCCCATATCCTTAATATCTATTAATAGGGGTCGATTTGAGGGGGAACGGCGTTCCGGGACCTCTCTCTCTGATAAATAAATAATAAAAAAAAATGATCGGCACTAAGATTTACACTGAGAGTGTGGGTTTATGTCTAAAGCGGCTTAAAATGCTGTTTCTGAACGATTATTTTTGAAATTTTTCCCGGGGGCGGACCCCCCTTTCTATAGGGGGGGGGGGGGGAGAGGGTAGGTTGCAGCTCCGGCACCTTAATTTCTAGAAATCGAGCACTGTCTATTCATATAGATTCATAGTTACACAAAATGTGCTTTGAAGACTTCTTGAGATTTTGGTTATCCCTAGTTGCACACAGCCAACTATTGTTACAGGGTTTTTTTTTTTAATATCTGTTATATAATCGAGTAGTGTCCCGACAACGACGACTCACCGCTAAATGATTTATAATGTTAAAAATTGATGTGCCATAAGCTGGGATCGAACCCGGGGCTACTGGGTGAAAGCCCGATACCTAACCAATTGCACCATACCTTTGTAACGAATTTCGGAGCACAAAACTTCCTATTTAAATGTTTTAATTTTAATTACCTATGACTGCATAAAACTTACTATTTAAACAGTAAATATCTCTTTAAATATATATTTCAATTATAACTAATTATCTCTCAGCTCTTTTTCTAAACCATATTTATTATTCTGCCCGTTACCGCGGGCCTAACGGCTAGTCTTTGTATAAAGGAACATCACTATATAGAAGCAGGATTGCCAACCTAAGCTAAGCTGTTCTCGTATACTTCCTTGTAAAATTACCGTGTATATTCTTGTATGCCTCAAATACAATGTTTGCAATTACCCACAAAGACAATATCTTTTCGTCTTCAGTTAATCAGACTAAGAAATATGATCACTTCTAACCACAGGGGAGATGTTTCTTAATTTAAAGAACTTAGGGAGAAAGGAACACAGCTCTTCTGTACATACTTGTTTTAATACCCATTTGTCTAATTAGTTAATGAGTTGAGTAGTGTTGGACATATTCTAAGGTGTGAATAAAATTTACAATTTAATTCATGTTTCTGTGAGACGTTTCGACCCTAAAAGATCATCTTCAGTCAGTTTAAGGAACAAAACTTCATCAGCTTTCAGAAAAAAAGAAAAACAAAATTATAGACCAATTAAATAAATTCTTATTCAATTTTTAAGTGTTTGGTAGTATGTATTCATACAACGGAAAGTTTAAATTTTAATTTAAATAAAATTATAATTATTATTAACACTTGGAGACAGACAGCTGCGCCAGGACTTGAACCACGGGCCTCTACATTTCTAGTGTAGCGCTCTACCAACCAAGTTGGTCTATGTTCCGGTGTTAATAATAATTACAATTTGATTTAAATTTAAATTCTTATTGTTGCGCATAAATAAACATGATACTAATAACAATAATGTGTGGTTTTTGAAATCCAATATTAGTTTATCCAAACATTTTTATTTATTAAGAAATTACTTTTTGATTATAATTTTTGTACAACGACAGATTGGTAAAATTGATTATAATTGGTCGTTTCTTGTATAAAACTGACTGAAGATGACTTTTTAGGGTCGAAACGTCTCACAGAAACATGAATTAAATTGTTAATTTTATTCACACCTTAGAACGCCCATCACTAATCAACTCATCTTATTATGTCAAGGTGTTCTTAAACTTAACGTTCAATTTTAACTTATTAGTTAATTGGACTACAATAAAGGATATTACAGTAGAACCTCGAATATCCGAACCCTCTATTATCTGAACTCGCCACCGGTGAGGTGGTTAGAGGTACTCGTCACCTTGTTGAGAGTAAAACGAGAACTCACCACCAGTGAGGTGGTGGTGGTGGTGGTAAATAAGTTCCCAGCTGTTTCAAGATGGTGGTGTTATAAATTCTTGCGGTATAATCTGCTAATCTTCACAATGGCTTGATTTTAACTTTTTCATCTTCTTAGTAAGAGCCAAGGATTCAGAGTCATTCATGATGTGTGTTAATCTATTTTAAATAAACATTTTTATTTTTTTTTAATTTAAATCAAATTATAATTACTATTTACAAAGGGAGACAGTCAGAGAAAAATAGACCTCTGCGCCGGGATTCGAACCACGGACCTCCCCCTCATTTCCAGTGTGCGGGTGCTCTAAAAAAATTGTAAATGTTTCTATATTTTTAGTATTATGTACTTATGAAACACTTTTTGTAAGAAAAAGTATAAATGGTGATCCACATAATATAATTCACATATGAAACTGAGGATGGGTCTATAGAGTAAAATGAAAATAATCAAAACAAATTACACCGATAACACTTTATTAAAATACCAAAGTTACAGAAAACATATATATACACCGATTTCTTAAATAAATATTTAAAACGTAGACAATAAATAATAATATTAGGTGATGGAGGATCTAGAGGTCGGGATTCATTTGGGCAGCAGATAGAACTACTTTCTCTCCAGGTTTGAACGCCGGCATTCCAAGGTAAGGACAGCTGGAGCAGCGGAAAGCATCTCCGAGATAACACTGAAAATAGAATAACATATCCAATAAATTATTTTGGAACAAATTTTGAATATGACAGGAAGGCAGCAAAAATAAAAAATCTATTTTATAAGATGGCCTAATCTTCTAAAACGTCTACTAACTTGTGGTTTTTAGATAACATTTTGAAATAATAAAAATAACATACCAGTATATAATGTACTCATATGAGACTGTATTCCCCTTTTAATGCGAATCACGCTTATTCTGAGCATAAAAATTTCAGCTTTACTATATCGGAATAAATTAATGTATATAATTAATATATAATATTACGCTTATATACCAATTCTGTGTATTGAAAAAAATTATGGCACTTATGCCAGATGAATCAGAGGTAAATGGATCAAGACACGTCTAAGTGAGATTTTTTTACAGGTAAATCAACTGCCGACTTGAGCCGGCAGTTGATTTACCTGTAAAATATCTTTCACTTAGACAAGTCTTGAATCACAAACTTCATTACATGCTATTTCGTTTCATACGAGTCAATTTACTCTAACACGCCTAAATAAGCTTCACTTAAAAAAAAAAAATAAATAAAATAAATCTAAACACTAAACGCAAGACATTCTATAACAGAACTTAATTAAAATAATAAAAATTCTTGATTCTTAATTAAAATTTAAAAAAAACTTTCTCTTTGGAAATCTGCCTATAGTCTCATAATGGTGTTACTATCAGTGTTTACTCTGACAGCCTGGGAAAATCTAAGGGATAGCCAATGAGAGCTTGAGATTTTGACATTTTCAAGGTCATGTCAAAATCTCAACCTCTCATTGGTTCTCCTGTCGATTTTTCCACACTGTCAGTGTAAATACAAATTATAATATTAGTATAATACATTTTCATTTGAGGAGGGGTATAATAATCTATTAAGTACAACTCCTCTCTTTTTCACTAATAAATAGAATTATACTTAAACTGAAATACTCTTACTAAAATACTAAATACAGTAGAATCCCGATATATCGTATCTTCAAGGGGTCAAAGAAAAAATACGATATATCGAGTAGTTCACTAAATCGGGATTATGAAATATTGATGGTAAAAAAAAAAAAAAATTAATGTAATAATTAAGACTTGTATTTATTTGGCACATAAAAATACACTGTGTATGATCATAAAAAAATTAAATATTATGTACTTGGTTTAAAAAAAAATAATTAATTCTGTTTGACGGATTCTTTTCCCCAGGTGTTTAATAAATACTCAAAAACTTATAGTTTTCATATATTTTTTTATTATTCAGAGACGTTTCTCTAAGGTCATTTTCAATCTTTTCTAAAAATGAAAAAACATTAACAATAATTAGTTAAACTCCTTTATCTTTTCATATATTTTATATACAAATAACTGTTGTTCGTGAATAACAAGACTTTGACTATTTCTTTTAAATTCCTAACTTTCATGAATTTTTTTTTTTCTTCAAATGACGTTATTAACCTTAACACCTTCTTTAATTGTTATCATATGTTAATTCTGTTTGATGGATTCTTTTCCTCAGGTGTTTAATAAATACTCAAAAACTTATAGTTTTCATATATTTTTTAATTGTTCAGAAACGTTTCGACCCTTCTCTAAGGTCATTTTCAATCTTTTCTAAAAATGAAAAAACATTAACAATAATTAGTTAAACTCCTTTATCTTTTCATATATTTTATTTTATGTTTCTTTATATGTTTTAAAAGGAGTTTATTAAATTCGTTGATTGTTTCCTTTTCTTCATTGTGATGATTAAGGTTGATTGAATTCTTGGTGTAATCCATCTCC
>KZ651708.1:141396-155406 GCA_001010745.2 Gerris buenoi | reverse complement strand
AGTTAAAAGTGTTAAATTGTTAAAATGTGTGTGTTAAAATAGTAAAAGTGAATGAAAACATCAATAATGGCGTCAATTTGTTTTGGTTTTTAGCATTTGATAAATAACAACATAACCTGACGAATTATATCAACAACAATTTCGAGTTGCTATTTATCAAACCTTATATATCAATTTATCCTTATATAACAACAGACAAAAGTTACAGATTCACATGACAGGTTGCGCGCGCATCTTCATATCAACTTTTTGATATACAACAACATGAAAAGGAAGGTTTCAAAGTTACAGAATCGCCCTCCAGTTTTCAAAACGGTTTTGAAACCTTATGGAAACGGAGCAACTGTAGGATCAGCAGTAACTAATTGAAGGAAGGTAAAATTATAAGTAAAAGTACTGACACTGCCACAAGAAGATTTCGGAGCTGCCTCTTCAGCGGGACCTTTCTTCTCATTTTCAAGTTCCTCAGCCAACCCACACGAGCAGTTTTTACAAGCCTTCCTCTTACCAGTCGTACCACACACTAAAACAAATAACAAAGAGAATCGTGTAATAATAATTGTAATTTACTTTAATAAGAGTAGAAATTGCTTGTTATAAAAAGTTATTTTTTTATCCTTTAGGATATAAAAATCAATCTTTCCAAAAATCCATCTATATACTATGTCCACGGATTGAGTTGCCTATACGTGTAAATTAAAAAAAAAATTCAATTTTCGAAGAAAAGTCACTCTTCATAAAATCTCCTGCTTGTTCTTAAATGAAGATTTATAGTATTAATTTTTGTTCAAAATGTACCCTGTACCCAGAAAGTACAATTTCCTAAAATCGTACAAGAGTAAACCAGGCCAAATTTTGACTATACGAGAAAAAAGTATTCTTTATAATTTCTTTAAAGTGGCCCATACACTAGACACTAGTCGTGCCAAAAACGGACGAAACGTGCCAGTTTGTGGAGGTCTCCGTGCAAAGCACGGCGTGCAATGCACGTCTAGTGTATGGGCCGGTTAAGATAGTATTCCAAATTTATTTTTCGCATAAAAAAGTTCAATAATATTTTCAAAAAATCCCCCCCCCCTGCCATTTAAAAAAAGTAAAACAAGTTTGATTCTAATTTATGCGGGGTCAATTTAAAGGTCTCATTGAGTGCATTAAAAGTTGTGGTTGCTTTTTGTTGGTTGCTTTTTTAGATAAGAGCAACATGAAAGTATCTATTGAGAAAATCGTATTTATTATTTAAATATCATTTATTTCATTAATAATAAACAAAAATAATTGTCAAACATGAATTTTATTTTCCCCTTTAATAGCTTTCATGTTGCTTTTATCAAAAAAAAAAGCAATACCACAACTTTTAATGCACTTAATGAGACCTTTAAATTGACCTCGCATAAATTAGAATCCGACAAATTTTACTTTTTATGAAACATGGAACTCTATTGATGTGGAGTGCAGTGTTTCAGGAGAATGCATAATACGTTTTTGATTTGATTTAATCTAATCCCAGATCTTAATGTTTAGTAGTTCGGTTAGCTGATTGATTTATTAAAGAAAAGAAAACCTTTTAAAGAAGCGGGATCGGGTTTCTTGAGATCCTCCGGGTCGAGGAGCTGATCAGAGTCAATCAAGTCAGTTTCCAGGGTATCGTCAAGTTTCCAAACATTAGCAACTTGTCCTGGAATTAATTTTATAACAGTACTCGAACCAATCTAAAAACAAATACATATTGTTTTCAATTTTACAAATATCTTTCCTTTCTTATGCCTTTTTTCTTGCACATAATTAATTAAGTGTTTAAATTTGTAAGCAAAATATAAAATTTATAAAATAGAGTTGTATATTCATCTGATAATGCAAATCAAATTTATTCCAATAAAAATGTAAATATACTGGGTGACTGGCGATATATGTGAAAAAATAAAGAAGGTTGTTCTACGTCTTATGGGCTACAAAAAATGCCATATAAACCATAGGTCAAATATTGACTGATCTCTCACTAGGTCAAATTTTGTGATTTCTTTTAGATCGCATGCATTTGTTCATAACAACAATTATTGCTCCAAAAGTATAAATACTAGAACAAAATTGTTGGTTTTGTTGTAAAGCTGACAAAATTTCCCTCAGGGAAAGTATAATTTTAATTTTCATACTCTCAAATTACATGACAAAAAATGTATACAAATTTTATTTTTAAGAAAAAATAAAAATTTTCTTTGTGGTTCCTTAACTTAGAATAGAACCGAGCTTAAACTGTTCAGACTTCAGGAAGAAACTTCCTTATTTCCTAAATTTTCGATTAATATTATTACCTATTCATAAGGTGGAATTTTTAGTAAATGTTTATTGTTGTTTTTGTTGANAGTGTAATTTTAATTTTAATTCTCTCAAATTACATGACAAAAAATGTATACAAATTTTATTTTTAATAAAAAAAAAAAATTAAAAAATATTTTTTTCTTTGTGGTTTCATAGCTTGTAATAGAGCCAAGCTTGAAGTGTTCGGAAATACAGGAAAAACTTAACTAACTTATTTCCTTATTTTTAAATCATATTAATATTATTACCCATAATTCAAATTACAATTATCAATAACTACGGGAGACATACAGAGAAAAATAGACCCCCGCACCGGGAAAAATTGAAATTTTAACCATTCACAGGGCAGAATTTTTTATAAACTTCTCTTAATGTAAAAAAGAAACGTGTTTATTGTTGCTTTTGTTGACTTAAAAGGAGAATAAATAATTAAAAACTTATTAACACTTTCGGCTCCGCTGGTGCAACTAGAAGTGCTTCCCGGGCGCCATTTGTTTTTTTTTAATAGATTTTTAATAGAGCCACGATGCAACAGGTGTGCTACGCTGCTCGCGGGTATACCCTCGTCATGACGCAGACGTGTGCGTCATCGGCGCTGAAAGTGTTAAAAAAAGCAAGACTGCTTTAGTATATTCACCTATATGTCAACGAAAACAACAATTAACATGTTTCTTTTTTACATTAACAGAAGTTTACAAAATATTCTGCCCTGTGAATGGGTAATAATATTGATATGGTTCGAAACGTTAGTAAATAAGGAAGTTTTTCCTGAAGTCCTAACAGTTTAAGCCCGGTTCTTTAGCAAGTTATGGAACCACAAAAAAAAATTATTTTTTATATTTTTTCTTAAAAATAAAATTTGTACACATTTTGTATCATGTAATTTGAGGGCTGTAAAATTAAAATTACACTTTACTTCTAGAAAATGTTGTCAGCTTTACAAAGAAACAGAAGATTTTGTTCTAGCTTTTATACTTTTGGAGCAATAAGTATTTTTATGAACAAATGCATGCGATCTAAAAGAAATCACAAAATTTGACCTTGTGGGAGAACAATCAATATTTGACCTATGGTTTATATGGCGTTTTATTGTAGCCCATAGGACGAAGAAAACTTTCTTTATTTTTTTCACATACATCGCCAGTCACCCTGTATATAACATAAAATACAGTTAAATGTTAATTTAGTTAATATTATGTTTGAAAGCTGCTAAACAGTTTACCTCAAAATCAGGCTTGTTGCACTGGATCTGAACTAATTGGAACGAGTCAGTTTTGATTTTATCACCAAGTGATTTCTTTTCTTCATCGCTAATTTCAATTTTGGTGCCTTCGCTGACGCTCACAGCACCAGAAATCTTCAGTGCTGTTATTATACTCTCTTTAGATCTGTAAAAAAACGTAAATTAATTATTTATTAATCAATGACTATTTTTCTCTCCCCTCAAGAAAAAAAAAAAAAAAAAAGACTAAAGTTTTAAATTAAATTGCTTAAAATAGACCTTGATGACACTAATGTCACGACATAAGTGTCGACGAGTGTCATCATATGAACAGTGGATGTCATGGCACTGAACACACTATAACTAAGATGCTGAATGTCAAACAGAATATTAAATATCGCGACATTACTGTCATCGTATGAACGAGCCTTTAAACTACAGTCTATAAGATTAGAGTTGGCACAATCGAAGGCGGGAAACAACAAATGTGGAGGTAGTTTTGGGGTTATAAAAAGGGAAAATCGGTGTTGCCATGTTATGTTTTTTTTGTGGAACAGGGGTGGAGTAGAGCATTTTTTTTTCTGAAGTTACATTCAACATGGGGGACTAATAAAATCGTTTCCTTCAACATTTTCCTGCCTTTTGATTGTGCCAACTCTAATCTTATAGACTGTAAGTAATAATGATGTGTATCACATACATGGAGAAAACTTTATAATAAATCAGTAAATAGAGAAATATAATAAGACAATTTTATTTGAGTAATTCAGGGATTTTATGACAAGCTTGATAATTACCAAAGAAGCAGTTGAAATATTGCCAACAAATATAATAATAAGAGCCTCAATGTTTCATTTTTTCTACCCATGAACCATGGAAGGAGTTAAACAAAAATATCGATAGATGGTAATACAACGCAATCCATAGATAGACCCTATTTATTTATAGATATAAATAAATAGGGTAACACATAGATATCAAAATTAATTTGCTTTATTTAACCTTTTTTTTTAAGTACTTATAAAATTAAGATCAGGGACTCATCATAGAAGAGGTGTAGTTCAATAACCAAAACAACGTCTTCACACAAAATAACTATATTTGTAACAATTTGACCGGTTTCCGCTGTTCTAATGCAGTCTTCTTCAGATAATCTACAATCTGTCGTTATTCTGTGACACTTTACAATTACAGTTGGACCTCCATATACCGAAACTGATGGTTCCAAAAAAAGAAAAAAAAAAGAAGTTTTATAGAAATTTCGTAATTGAACGAGCGTAGTGAGTTCTTTATTTCAGAGACTTGGGATTTGAAAAGTTTGTGTGTTTGTGTGTTTGTTTGTCCAACGATAACTGGAGTAAAAATTGACCAATTTCAACGAATTTTGGCACAAAGATGCATCTCAGCATTTGTGACAACTGTATAGTTTTTGGAAATTTCACACTAAATATTTTCAAGATGGCGGCCAATATGGCGGACGACTAAAAAAAAAGGTTTTAGTCAGTATGACATGTTATACATCAATTTAAAGGTCTTAAAGTGTAGGAAAGGAATATCTAAGTATTAAAATTTTCTACATAATATTTTCAAGATGGCGGCCAATATGGTGGACTATTAAAAAAAATCTTCATGGCATTTTATACCTACATTAATCTAAATGTATATAAAAGATAGATATAATAATTATATAGAATAATAGTCAATAATTTTTCAATTATTCATAATTCATTTTTTCAAGATGGCGGCCAATAAGGTGGAGGACAAAAAGTTTTTAGTCAGTATGACATGATATACATCAATTTAAAGGTCTTAAAGAGTAGGATAGGAATACCTAACTATTAAAATTTTACATATATTATTGTCAAGATGGTGGCCAATATAACGAAATTATAAAAAAACTTTATTTAATAAATATTTACTACAAATGCTGAATCAAACATTCATAACTTAAGATTTCGTTCAAATACTGTATAAACAGGCGAGCGTAGCGAGCCTTCTTTAATTTTATTAAATAATGTTTGTCCATAAATACTGTATAAACAGGCGAGCGTAGCAAGCATGCATTAACTATATTGAACAATGATTGTGTACAAATACCGTATAAACAGGCGAGCGTAGCGAGCCTACAATAATCTTATTTAATAAATATTTACTGCAAACACTAAATCAAACAGGCGAGCGTAGCGAGCCTTGCATTTATTGTATTAAATATTGATTACGTGCAAATACTGTATAAACAGGCGAGCGTAGCGAGCCAAAAATAACCAATAACCATTCAAGAAATATTGACTACAATTGCCGAATCAAATAGGCGAGCGCAGCGAGCCATATATAAATACTGCTGATTATATATAAATACTGTATATTAACAGGCGAGCGCAGCGAGCCTAAAATAACCATTTAATAATTATTGACCACAAATGCTGAATTAAATTGGTGAGCGTAGCGATCCTTCTTTAATAATTATTAAATAACGATTATATTATATAAATACTGTATAAACAGGCGAGCACAGTGAGCCTTGCATTAATTGTATTACATATTGATTACGTACTAATACTGTTTTTATAAAGCTATTTGTAGTAAATATTTTCTACATATGCTGAAGCATCTACATATGCTGAGCTCGCCAACAGGCGAGCTAGCGAGCCTGCGAGAATATTATTAAATAAAGATAATAATTTATCGTTTTCTTCAGGTTGAATAAGAATGCTAGGTGTTCAATGAAATATTATCCTTTTATCATTTTTGAGAATATATTACGGCTGATATAAAAACACATTTCTACGCGAGTTCTTTATGCACCGCATCACTAGTATAGAATTCACTTTACTATAGAAACACTTTACATAGATAAATCGTAGGACATAAATAAAATGTCTTGTATAGAGACTTTCGTTGGATGGAGGTCTGACTGTATTTGTTACCTTATTGTATACATACTTTTAAATTTAAGTTTGTCACTTGGTTTGTTGATTATCTGAAGAAGGCCGATTTAGGGTACTTCTTTAGATTGTTATTCCCCTATGTTTTATTATACTATACATGGCTTTGACTAAATAACTATTAAGACAAAGTGATGTTTAGTCCAATGTACTTGGGGACAAAGGAATATCACACTTCTGTTTTTATAAGGGGAGTAACGGTCTAAAGAAGAATATTCTGAACACTTTCTTTAGATTGTTACTTCCTTCTGTTTTGTTTATATGGGGAGTAACAATCTGAAGAAGTGCCTGCTTTAGAACAGCCGAAACCGGTCAATTGTTACAAATACAATTATTTCATGTGATGAAGTTGGTATTGGTTATTGAACTTTCCTTCTTCTATATAAAATTAACCCCGTTTCCACGGGCTGGTAATTAAATAAAGGGAGAAAAGTAACAAAACATTCACTTCACTGCCTAGGCTGACCTGGATCTAGGGATTTTGTATCTACTGCTCTATTAATTAAGTTATACAGGAAAATTATTTTTCTCTGTCCAAGATATTGACTTTTCCCTGATGCAACAAACATGGTGCTTTTGTAGAGAATTTGCAATAATAAATTTAAAAAAAGTATCATGGAGATTTAATGCAGCAGAGTCTTACTAATCCAGATTTAATGGGACTGGGCTCTGTTCGGATCACCTAAAGTCTAGATTAAACGGAATCAGTTTTGAAAATTCTGTGAAACTAGTTTTAGCTTGGTAAATCAATTAAAATCTATGTTTTTATCATTAAAATGACTGTTTAATCTAAACGTGGGTTCACTTTATAAACCTAAAAATTGACGTAGGATAAAAAAACTTACCATCTCATTGATATAAATTATAAGTTTATTATATTTTTAAGTTTTTGGTAGTATTCATAATATGGAAAGTTTAAATTTTAAATTAAATCAAATTATAATTATCATTAACAATGGGAAATAGACATAGAAAAATAGACTCCAGCACCGGAACTCGAACCACGGGTCTCTATATTTCCATTGCACTGCTCTGACCAACTAAGCTATACTGGAGAACAATTTTCCTCTGTCTATAATGATATCTAGTCCTGAATTAAGCTTTCAAATTTCTACAAATCTAGAAGTCGAAATTTACGACAATCTATTTGTCTATTTCCCATTGTTAATAATAATTATAATTTGATTTAATTTAAAATTTAAACTTTCCGTAGTATGAATGCTACCAAAAACTTAAAAAAAATTAATTAAGTTTGATTGATTTTACATTATTAGAAAATTATTGAGGTTTTTTCTGGATTATGGACGGATGTTTGGACTATCATGGTCTGGATTAGCGAGACTGCTGTAATTTCAAAACTCAAAATATACTTTGAGATTGTATCAACTAAATTCAAGCTACTTGAAGCAAATGGAGTAGGTGCAAACGAGTGGATATAGAGAAACTTTACAGAGATATTAAAGTGAGTACCTTAATTGATCACTTCCAGTAGCTTCCTGTAGAATGATGCTTCCCTTAGGTTTGACCATCTTGAGGTAAGCACTAATGAGATCATCTGAATGAGATACATCCTGCGGAGGCAGAATACCTGACAGTATTATATCGTACTGAGACGGCTTGATCTTACCTGAAAACATTTACATCGTTTAATAGTTATTTAAGCACGGAGGGAGTAAAGTAAGTGATTGCAACCTCAGTGATCAAGTTGGTTCCTGGCAAAACTGAGGGAACCACAATAACTCCAAGAGAGTTAATTACCTCTTGGGTACATTGATTTTTACTCCCTAAGTGTGGAGAATATTTTATCTACAGAAGGGAGTAAAAAATAATTGAAGATTTTTAATTTTAAATTATTTTTATCTCCAGTAAGAAGAAAACGTTGCGATTTTGGATTAGTATAGAGGGACTAAGGAAAGTTTTTTTCTTCCCTGGATTTAAAAGTAAGGAGAAAAAAATAAAATTAGGGCGAACAAGTAAAGTAGGGAGTAAAAGAAGGATTGCCAACCTAATTAATTTATAAATAGTAGAGAATGAATGGCTAATGTAATAAAGTTGTTAAAATCAGGTTGGAGACACTACTTTTTCAACCTTGTTTATAACCTGCATCTAAATAACCTTATATTTGAGTTTTCCCGTTCCAATTCTTATTTGTTTTTAATATTGAATCTCTTATACAGTTAAAAGTGCTAACAATTATTGTTATTTATTAAAAAAAAAAAAAACTGTGCAATGGATGAAAATGTGTATTTTCTCCCTACTGGAGATGAAATATTTTATGTACCTCGGGAGTAAAGTGCTACAATTCCCTTCGCGATAATTATCTGCTTCTGCTGCCCCTTGGGATTTAGGGACCATGGTTCCTTCGGCGTCACCTCAAGAACCAACTTTTTTGCTCAGGGAATAAAAAGGTAAGGGAAAACTGGGGTTTCAGTTTAATTAGTGTATTTGCTCTTCCTCATGGCCGCCCCCAAAAGTGGGGTGAACAGGGCTGTTGCACTGGGCGTGTGGCAACAGGGGCTCCACAACATAAATAAAATTGCTATAATGAAATTTATTAAAAGTAAGAAGTATGGGTGCGCCCTCAAATTCTTACTTTTACAGTTACTGTTTTTGTTTGCCAGACTTTTAAAGCTAAACTATTAAAGGTATGATATAGCGAACAACATAATAAAACAGTTGGGGTAGCGTACCTGGGGCATCACGTACATAAATGGAAAAACTGACAAATATAAGGAACATATAATTAAAGTATTTCTGAATATTGATAAAAATTGTATTATTTATGGATACTTATTCATTTCATACTCTCTCGAAAAACCAAATAAGCTATATCAAAGCCCAGTTAATCTACGACAGATACATACGCCCAAGATTCCCAAAACCGAACTGTTTACAGCTGTGTCTCAAAATAGAGGACTGAAGATGGAAAATGTATTAAGAGAAAACTTATGAGATAAAGAAGTATCCATAATTGGTGCTTTTTTGATTAATCTACAGAGTGGCAGTTATTTTCATTTCTGTACATGATGTCCCATATACGGTACCTCAACCAATAAAACTACTGAAACTTTGTATAATTTTTAATTTTTCTGCTGTGTAGAAGTTAGTGATTACAGTTATAAGAGAATACTAGCAATGTGATGTACAACTATTTGTGGCAGATGTGATGTTGGAAGAGGGGGGCTAAAGAAAATCTCGCCCGGGATCCAAAAACACCTCGGAACAGCCTGACCTAACTTAAGAGTCCAGCCTCCGAGTAGTAAGGCGTTTATTGCACCATTAAGATAAATACCTATTTATCGTATAGGTAAAAAATCTATAGAGAATTTGAAGGGTTTATACATTTATAGATTCCAAAGTTCAAAAAATAACCATAAGATCGAGAATCGCTTGTCAAAACAGTATATTCAAGTGAGGCCCCACCCTTCTAACTAAGCTCCTCTCCAAACAGGTACTTATTCCCAAGATTTACCCCAAGAAGTGAGTCAGAACAATCTTACGCTAGAGGAGAAAGTAAAGATATGAATTTAAACTATAAATTAAACATTATATACTTAGGGATTAAACTTTCGTATCAGTATTTAATGATGAAAATGGAGGTAATGTTTAGTCCCGACTATGTTGCACTAATATAATATTTTGTACCGGTTTATCAGTTTCACAAACCTTAGGGCACTGTAGGACTTATCAAAATAATAACCTAACTAAATAATAATAATTCCAAGCCAATGTCGAAATATCATGCACTCTACAACTTTTCCAATTCGACGTCAAAACTTTCCTTGCTTTCAATTGTTAATATTATCAAATACCAACGATAAAATTAAACATTAACATTTTTAATGCACTGGGTTTGCTTACCGGTCAAAAGTATTTCGGAATTTTCCAGATTAACAGAACCAGATGATGAAATTTTCGATTTAATAGATTCGACATGAGATTCTAAATTGTCGCAAGGCGATTTCCAAACCAAAAGAACTTTATCTCCTGTTTTCAGCGAGTCCATTGTTATTTTAAAAGGAACAAATGGAATAACAATAGAGGCAAAGACAAAAAAAGTTTTATCAAAAGACGTAATTGACAGTACTATAGAACAATAAAAAGTTAATGATAACGCAATACTGAAGTTTAACTGAAGCTGGATGTGTAAACTCTGAAACCAACAGTGTCTAGAGAAAAGTAAAAATTTATAAAGTAGCATACTCTATCTGTTGAGAAGAAAATAAACTAAAATTTATTTTATGTACACTAGTTTATTTTTTCACCGCTAGATGGCATTTGCTTCAAGGATTTAACTCAGCATATTCTCTACCAAAGTTAGAAGTTCTACAACACAAGTTATGAGCTAACAGCTAATTATTAATTTTATCTACTTGCGGCAGCAAAATGAGGCATTATTGAACTGATTTCAGGCAGAGAAATGTGATTTTACTGCCTAGGCGGTAAAAGTCAGGAAAAATTTTACAGCCTAGGCAGTAAAATTTATTTTACCGCCTTAGGCAGTAAAATTTTTACTTTTATAATGTTGGCAATGACAGTTTATACTGTTATCTCTATCTTATAACATTAAATATTATAGTTTAATAAATAATATTTAATAAATTAACGTTTTTAATAATAAAATAATTTATTTATATTTGTTAATTCTGTTAAATAACTTCAATGATTAGTAGATCTTTAATTAAAAAGATAGTGGAGTCACTGGCTATACTGCAGCGTCATGTAAACATTGAACATCCATAATTATTATTGAAGTCATTCTAGATTAGACTTGCTAATTTTCTTGATTTATCCTAGTTACTTCTTTTCTTTTAAGCAATAGAAGATATCTTTAATACTTAGTAATTTGTTAGTATAAATATAAATAAATATTTTATATTGCGTGCATTATTCATTCAGAAGTTATGTGTGTTATAAACGTGTTTTGTACTTTGTTGTAAAAGA
Organism: Gerris buenoi; assembly: GCA_001010745.2. Classification (NCBI taxonomy): domain Eukaryota; kingdom Metazoa; phylum Arthropoda; class Insecta; order Hemiptera; family Gerridae; genus Gerris; species Gerris buenoi. The sequence goes on along the minus strand of KZ651708.1, from coordinate 143,979 downwards.
TTCAGTTTGCTTTTCACTTATTGTTATTATTCCCAAGTTTCTTATTCGAACATTAATTTAAGTTAATACATATGTTATTATCTTTATTAATATGACGCATAGTTATTACCTAAGTTATATTAATAAAGACCTGCCTCGGCTTCGCCTCAGCTGTTAATTATCATAGCCTGTCCTCGCCTTCGGCTCGGAGGCTAATCTAATCACTCGTCAGTAAAATTCCATTTTGCTGCCTAGTTACATAAATAACTAATGTCTTACAATAACCCACACAGTAATGAAATTTTCATTTTCAAAATTAACATATAATATGTCGTACAATAACCCTCTTAAACTTTTTCTTTAGATCTTGTTTCACTAAGTGTAAACATAACCACTCCTTAGATTTTGGATCATCCTAGCAGACGATATCTGGCTACTTAGCACACGCTTTTCTTATCATATCGCTTTTTGAGCTCACAATTGCAAGATTAATAATGCCCATTCATGATCTCAAAATCACTTAAATAAATTATACTACAATACTATGAAGGAATTAAAGACCTTTTAGCTATTGTTGGTAATAAACAATTCGTACTAATAGTTTTTGAAGTGAAACTTCTTTGGCGGCGGTAGAGTGAATCTGTTTGATGTAGCGAAATCATGTAACGAAGTTTGCGATTCGAGACTCGTCCAAGTGTAACGTTTTTACAGATTAATTGTAATAAAAATTTGTGTAACGGAAGTTTATTTGGGTTATTATATCTATTTAAAGACCAGCAAATCAAAACAAACATTTATTTTTATTGAAACAAATGTGGTTGCCTGAAACTTCTTTGGCGGCGATAGAGTGAATTTTTTTTAATATAGTGCCATCGTGTAACGAAGTTTGCGATTCGAGACTCGTCCAAGTGTAACATTTTTACAGATTAATTGTATTATACCTAAATTTAAAGACCAGCAAATCAATATTTATTTTTATTGGAATAAATGGCCATTCAAAGACTAAAAGGAAAAAAATAAACCCAAAAAAAATATCATCATCTAAGGTACAACCGATGATGATACGACAATAAGTCATAGGACTAATGTAGTAGATCTCTTAAAATCAGTTACCGCTGGTGCTATCCGTTTTCCAATACAACTTACCGTTTAGCCGCTATAAGTCCCCTATACAGCTTAAAAATCAAGTCGGCAATTTTTATTTTTTTAAGGGGGGAAGGAGGGGGAAAATTGAACTTTTTATAATTATTTATGGTTCACAATATGGACGGTGCTCGTCGAATGGCGCAAACCGCAAGTTTCTAGCTCTTCTGGAAGTGGGTAAACACAAATGTCAGTCTAATATTAAAACAAATATTACTTTCGCTGGCTCAATGAACTTAGCCAACGCGGACCTATTCTTTTACGACAACTAAGATTAACTGACAACACTTACAGAGGAACTTGTATATCTTTAATTCTCGTAAGAGAAATTGTCAACAACAAAAAAATATTTGAAATATAAAAATTAAAATTAAATGAAATTGACTTGTCATCTTGAAAAATACAAAAAGAAACTTGCTTCTTGAATTCTTGACATACTGCCAGCGACATGGCTCCCCAAATCCTGTAGGGATTTTTGCCGCAGCAGGCTCCTCGAGGGGGAATCGAACTTCAATCTGTTTTTGGCACCAGAATTACGATCTTGTGGACAGGACGTTCTAACAATTTTTTGGGTCCGTATTTAAGCAATACCTTGCGAACCAGACCGTCTGGACTNGCGACATTAATATCAGGGGCTGTGACCTTGACGTGTCGTTAGAGGATGCGGGGTGACATAAATGACATTTCCGGTGACCTTCGAGTGTCCTTGTAGGGTCAAAAACCCGAGGCTCCCGTGCTCCCGCGTTCTGCCTCCTCCTTTTTTCTCTACTCACATTGTTTTCTCTATTTTAAATGGTTAACATTAATTTCATTCAAGTGCGAGTCCATTATCAACAGTATTCTGTTAAACAGGGGTGTATTATTGATATTTTATAGTTTTCACTGTAACAGGAAGATTCGATAGTCTTATGAACAAGTTTGTTGTCATAAGGCCAAATGTTCAACTCCCTCCATCTTTACTTTTATAATTTAGTCTCTATACTTTTCACAATCTTTATCCCTTCATTCCAGTGTTGATGTTGGTTTAAAAAAAAAAAAAAAAAAAAAATTAAAAAAATGTCAGCACTAAACTTACATATTGAAGCACTATTAATATTGGAACATCTTCGATTTTAGTTAGATTAATTTTCAAATTTAATTTATGTAATTCCAACAATTTCTAATTGATAGAACAATAAATGAATATGTCAATTGAATGATGCTCAATCAAATTCATATTCATTCATTTTCTAAAAATATGACAACATAAAGCATTTGCAGGGCCGGATTTAACAATTTTCCACCCCTAGGCACTATTTACACAGCCGCCCCCCCCCCTCCTTATTTAAAAAATTACCTACTTACATTTATCGACAGTTGCCAAACTGATTTTTACGTACCATTACGAAAATGTTTTCTTAATTATTAGGTAGGTACATTGTACATAACCTATTAAAATCTTTTAAATAAAAAAAATAAAAA
>KZ651708.1:126219-140998 GCA_001010745.2 Gerris buenoi | reverse complement strand
AAAAAAAAAAAAAAAAAAAAAAAAAAAAAAAAAAAAAAAAAAAAAAAAAAAAAAATGTTAGGTAATTAGATAATCTTATCTAATTAGGTAATTAGATAATTAGATTATTATAATAATAATAATTAATTAGATAATCTTATCTAATTAGGTAATTAGATAGTCTTATCCCCTCCTGAAATTCCAATTTTACATGTAAAGCTTATGTTTACACGAGTGTTGAGTGCAAACTCTTTTACAGATACTACTGTCCGACAAACTTAGCCTTAGCATTTGTACAAGGAACATGTGTACCAAATTTAAACTACATCGTCAACTTTTACTTAAGTCTTTGTCAACAGACTGACAGGATGCATATTTTGTTAAATGTTTTTATATATTCTAGTTCTGTTATACTTAGGTTTGTTTATATAATAACTAAATTATTAAATAATTTACTAAATTAAAAATTAAACTTTATTTTTTTATGATTATTTGTTACAGATGAGGAATGGATCTAACAGAGAGCAACAAAAACTGTATTCAATGTTTGGTACTTGATTAAAAGAAAAAAATAATTAAATGAGAATAAGTTCTACAAGTTTGAAACAACTTAAAGGAAAAAAAGTCAGACCTCAGCAAGCAAGTAAATCTATTCTAAAAGGAGATCACTCACAATCCTCGAAAATTCAATGACATAAAGATCTGTTCCACACAAAACAAATAGCTAATAATGTCAACATAACAAGAAGCAAAGAATCAACAATCAACTGCAGAGCATTGTTATTGTTCTATTACATTATTGGGAAAGAACATTATTTTGTGAATACTAAAAGCCCCTGTTAAACTTCCTCTTAACAAATTTCGATTCATAGATTTCAACAATCTTTACCACTATTACTTTGTACTATCATTCAAACATGTCATCATACCCACTTAGCGACAAAAATTCATCCAATCGTTGATTGCATTTGGCGAAACATCAATTTCAACACAAATAGATTCGGCGGGCATCTTATATATTCAATACTGAGTTATTAATAAAATTTATTAATAAAATTTACTTCAGATTGTTCTTTTACAAAATTAAGAAAGAACACAATTTTGCCTAGTTGGTCACTTCAGATTGTTTTATCGTGTTGTTGGGAAAGAACATTATTTTGTCTACTGATAATGTTGGTCACTTCAGAGTGTTTTATTATGTTGTTGGGAAAGAACAATATTTTGTCTACTGATAATGTTAGTCACTTCAGAGTGTTTTATTATGTTGTTGGGAAAGAACAATATTTTGTCTACTGATAATGTTAGTCACTTCAGAGTGTTTTATTATGTTGTTGGGAAAGAACAATATTTTGTCTACTGATAATGTTGGTCACTTCAGATTGTTTTATTATATTGTTGGGAAAGAACATTATTTTGTCTACTGATAATATTGGTCACTTCAGAGTGTTTTATTATATTGCTGGGAAAGAACATTATTTTGTCTACTGATAATGTTGGTCACTTCAGATTGCGTTTTTACAAAATTAGGAAAGAACACAATTTTGCCTACTGATAATGTTGGTCACTTCAGAGTGTTTTATTATACTGATAATGTTGGTCACTTCAGATTGTTTTATTATACTGATAATGTTGGTCACTGTCGCTGGCTCAATGAACTTAGCCAACGCGGACCTATTCTTTTACGACAACTAAGATTAACTGACAACACTTACAGAGGAACTTATATATCTTTAATTCTCGTAAGAGAAATTGTCAACAACAAAAAAAATATTTGAAATATAAAATTAAAAATTAAATGAAATTGACTTGTCATCTTGAAAAATACAAAAAGAAACTTGCTTCTTGAATTCTTGACATACTGCCAGCGACATGGCTCCCCAAATCCTGTAGGGATTTTTGCCGCAGCAGGCTCCTCGAGGGGGAATCGAACTTCAATCTGTTTTTGGCACCAGAATTACGATCTTGTGGACAGGACGTTCTAACAATTTTTTGGGTCCGTATTTAAGCAATACCTTGCGAACCAGACCGTCTGGACTTGGAAGCGTCGTTTCCACTACTGCTAACGACCATTTATTTCTTGGAACTTCCTCTTCTTTACAGATGACGATATCCCCAACTTGAACGTTCCTTCTTGGTTGAAGCCATTTAGATCTTTCTTGGAGCTTTGCTAGGTATTCCTTACGCCACCTCCTCCAAAATTCCTCGGATAAATGTTGAATTCTTTTCCAGCGCTTTCTAACGAATTCAGCTGGATCAGTAAATACTCCTGGAGGTGGAAGTGGAGGTCTAGGGTTAATTAGTAAAGCGTGGTTTGGTGTCAACGGCTTAAATGAGTCTGGATCGGCTAAGTTTTCTATCGTTAGTGGTCTTCCATTCACGATTAATTCGCATTCGCAAAGTAAGGTTCTAAGGCAATCATCAGTCAATAACCCAGGTGTTTTAATTAGCATAGTTTCCAGCACTTTACGAACCGATCCGATGAGTCTTTCAACTACACCATTCATATGACTTGCCTTTGGCGTGTTGAACTTCCACTTTAACTCACAGGACTCATTGGCAAGGTAGTGTTGGATGTCCTTAAATCTTAGTTTCTCAAATTCTTTCTTTAGTTCCTCCGAAGCGCCGACGAAGTTTGTACCGCGGTCCGACCATAGCTCTTTAATAGACCCTCTTCTTGAAACAAACCTTCTTAAGGCCTTGATAAAGGAATCAGTGCTGAGTGAGTCCAACATATCTAGTGTGATAGCTCTGGAAGCAAGGCATGTGAACAATATTCCGTAACGTTTTTCGTGTCTGCGCCCATTTCGGACATAGAATGGCCCAAAACAGTCGACTGCACTACATGCGAAGGGGTAGTTAGGCACAGAAACTCTTTCTTTGGGAAGATCGGCCATTTTTTGTAATTCATAGCTACCCCTTACTCTTTTACAAATCACGCAGTTCCCTAAAAGTTTTTTAACATGGTAAGAACAACCTAAAACCCAGTAGCCATTTGCCAAAATTTCATTCATTGTCATACTACGTCCTTGGTGGTGAATCTTTTCGTGATAGTAACCAACTAGCAGTTCAGTAATATGACAACGCTTGGGTAGAACAATTGGGAACTTATGTTCTAACTCTGAATTTTTGAGCCTACCCTTAACCCTTAATAATTGATTTTCGTCTACAATTACATTTAGTTTACTTACAGGACTTAACTTACTTATTTTTAGGTTTGCCGCTAACGATTTAATTTCCTCCCTAAAAAACTCGCTCTGAATTGATTTAATGATTAATAACTCAGCGTTCTCTAACTCCGATACCAAAATAGGTGACTCTAGTACACTATTGGACTTACCCCTTAGAATCCTAATATATCTTACAGCTAGTGCCACTGATTTTCGAGCCCTTTTCCACGAGCTAAATCTACTAAGTCTATCAATCAAATTTCCAAATTCTAATTTGGTAGTAAAACAACTTGCCGAAATTTTAACTTCAGGATCTGAAGAAACAATATCCTTCGTACTAATGTAATTCCAATTTTTTATATCTGATATTTCTCTAATTTCTTGGTCACGATTATAAGTTTTGCTTTTTTTAAATTTTGTCTTTAAGCTCTCAAGTCTCTTTTCGGCAACGAATTTATTATGTGGGAGGGAAGTGTCATTGTATTTAAACGGCAGCGGTAGCTCGTAGTGTGAATCTGGTCGATGCACAACTTCCTTACTTAATATTTCCAAAAATCTTTTATCTTGTATTGACAAGCTCGTGACGTTTTTATTGTTTACTTTTGAATGTTCGGGAAAATCTAAACAAGACCGCGAATTTATTACTTCTTTTGTGGTATAACCAACCTTAAAATTAACTTCGACCTGACGAGCACTAACTTGACTACCTAAAGTTTTGGATGTACGCTTAGGCCCTAGAACACTCCAACCTAATAAAGTTCTTATTCCATATGCTTGCTGTCCCGTTCCTCTAACAACTTCTAAGGGACATAATATCTGGGGACAATTGCTCCCTATAAGCAGTCCAAGATCTATATTCCTATCCAGAGGGTATAATATATTCTTAATGGGTTCTAAGTGGGTGTACCCCTCGATCGCTGACGGAGTTGGAATTTCGTCATGACTTCCTGGAACCTCTGGGCAAGTATAAAATTTATAGGGCATTTTAACTTGCTCTGACCCTCCTATCGATTCTACCACAATATTTTCGAGCCTCTCTCGATCAGAGACTGCCTTATTAGTCATAGTTTTTATTTCTAATTTGGTACTAATACCTTTGACCCCTAATTTACGCTTTAAATCTTCCTTTAGAAAACAGGAGTCACTACCGTCATCAAGTAGGGCATATGTCAATAATTTATTTTCAGGGTTATCTTTACTATAAATTTTAACTGGTAAAATTAATGACATGTTCCCGTATAATCCTTCATTATTTGTTTCTAAATTGTCTACATCTACGGATCGCCCAGCGGTAGTTATGTTATTACAATCCTTACTTTTACTTTGACTATTACGATGTAAGCAAATTGGATACCTTTACATAGTAGGTCACAATAGCTGAGACTACTATAGATATTATTGTGTCTCCAAAAATCATCCTGACGACCACATAAATACACAGCATCAACACAAGACCATGATAGAAAACAAAAGTGATCATATCAAAAAAAGAAGATGCTGTGCTTGTTAACTCGACTACATAGTCGTCTATATCCATGTCAAACCAAGACAAGATCCATTTTCCAATCCAGTATAAACCAGTATATTTTAGAATATCCTGCAAAAATGAGCTAACAGGACTGGTTGTTGTTAGTCCTATAACATGTGAACCGCTAACGACATACTCACTTCCTGGGTTCCTAGAATATCCTATCATGTAACCATTTGAAATGGATCCAGCTCCAAAGATCTTCTTGCTCTTTACTTTCAAAATCGAGTACCTCTTGACATCATATGCAAACCTATTTGCCCCAAAAAACTTTTCCTGTGCCTCATACAAACTTTGCTTCCCAAGAGAATTCTGAAACACAACAACTCCCTCATTGTGAAACTCAGCCGCCTTAATCCAAGAATACAAACCCGACAAATAGATGTCTTTGTCATTGTAATAAGCAACAAAATTCTCCTCTGAACCACAATCTCTCCATGTTAACAACATAGGAGAAATGAAAGTTCCGTACACAAAGAAAAATCTTCCATATAAACCAGCTGATGGTGTTAGCCTTCCTATTGTACATCCATCCTCCATAGGCAAATATTGCACATTGGCGGAAATCATGACTGTTCTTACTTTAGTTTCATCTCCCATAGGCTCATATATGGCGTCAAGATCCTTCCTATCACGTTCATGATGGTCTATATAAGAGACCTTAGGGATGTAAACCATCCCATGCGAACGGGAAACCCATTCGCCTGCCGATGTGAATGGCCTGTTTGCAGTGGGTTCGCTAAAATGCGAATCCAGACCAAACACCCCAAAGTACAGCAACTGCACACAATAATGGAATGTTATTTTTCTTATATGCATAACATCCAACCATCACCATTGCCTTCACTTTAGCCCCTCCCTTTGCTCCCACAAAATAAATGAAAGCGGCCACAGCAAACTCTATACGTTTGCTTATGAAGTAAATTGCAATACCTGATATTACAGCCTGGTACAATTCCTCCTTTCCTGAGTAATCCTTCAAGTTGAACAAAGTTGTCAGTGTCAAATTAGAAAGGCCAATTCCATACATCATCAAGAGAAACACCTTGTTTTGCCATGTTTAAATCCCCACACCCATCAACTGGGTTAGGGGAATAATACAACAACTTAGTGTAATTATTCTCAATGATGTTGAGATATGCTATAACACAATATAACTAAACAAGCTTTAAAAAGAAATATATTTAATAAAATTAACCTTTGCAACAATTCTTTTCCGTGTCTTTACAAAAAAAGATAACAAAAGCAATTTTATCTTACTGTCGCTGGCTCAATGAACTTAGCCAACGCGGACCTATTCTTTTACGACAACTAAGATTAACTGACAACACTTACAGAGGAACTTATATATCTTTAATTCTCGTAAGAGAAATTGTCAACAACAAAAAAAATATTTGAAATATAAAATTAAATGAAAATGACTTGTCATCTTGAAAAATACAAAAAGAAACTTGCTTCTTGAATTCTTGACATACTGCCAGCGACAGTCACTTCAGAGTGTTTTATTATATTGTTGGGAAAGAACATTATTTTTTCTACTGATAATAATTTCGGTCACTTAAAGTTGAAGGACAATTAGAGGAAACTGGGATTGACTATTTTAAGAATGATTTTTGGAAATCAAAATTTAAATTTTGTTAAGTCTTGAATTTTTAGATAAGATAAGATTGATATATCCAAATATATATATATATATTTTTATGAATGCAAATTTATTTAGTAATTTTAAACATTTAACAATTTCTTTTTCTTGATGTAAGACTGGTGAGGTGAATTGTTGAGATTTAAGTGTTGAGGATCCAGGGCACTGTTTGATATTCTTAATTATCTGGCTAACTTGAATTCTATTATAATTACCTCTTATCACCACTTTTGATGGAATGTTATATTTAGCAGTGATACCTTTTATTTTTTGTGTCGGGATTGGGCATTGTTTTTTAAATTCACTCAAAACAAGATGTGTCCAACTTTTTATAAGTTTCTGCTTAACGATTATTGCCTTGAAGGGGGTGGGGGAGCGAACTCTTGACAGACGAATGTTTTCTGTCTGGTCAACTGGTTTCTTCATTCTTTTCTTAAGACCAGTGAGGCAATATCGGGGATATTCTACGTGTATAAACCACAATCTTTTGGCCTTCAACCTTAAGAAAATTATCAGCTATAAATTTATCTCAAAAAAGTGAATTGTTGCCAATTTTGTAAAAAGGGCGCTAACCTCACCATATAATTAACAATAAGTAATAAAAAGAAGCATAAAAAAAAAAAAAAAAATGAAACTTTAATATAAAATTTGTTAATGACATTCATAGTAATTTAAAAATATGGTAAACATTTTACAATGAATATTTTCTACTTGCGCCTGAGATGGCTTGCTGATGATATAGACGAGATGATCGCTGGTTGCACAAGTTGATCAGGTGACGCCTCACTGCTGCCTAGATCAATCTTGTAGTATAATTAGATGATTCTCTGGAATCGAGTTACTCAGCGTCGTGCTGACTCGATGAAGCAACCTTCTGTAGTTCACTCTTGGTTCTGTAGTTCACTCTTGGTTCTGTAGTTCACTCTTGGTTCTGTAGTTCACTCTTGGTTCTGTAGTTCACTCTTGGTTGATGAAGCTAAACTTGAATCTCGTGGCTGTGATGAGCAACTCAGCACCTTGTGGCTTGAAGACCATCTATTTTATCAGCTTTTCCTACGTATCAAATTAGTGCCCTATAATACATTACATCAAATAATTAGCATCTTAGCTAAACTTTTACATTTGAAATAAGTTTTATAAATTTTTATAAAATTTCACACTTACGAATTTTTTTGGCGGCGTGGTAAGTTTCAGAAGATTTTTCTTTTAAAGAAAACTTTAAATTTAAAAATGACATGGGTTTCACTACCCAAACAAGACAACAGCTTACTTTTTCGAGAAACAAAATACTTATAACTACTTAAATTTTTTATATATGGACAAACTGGTCTATAACCATTACCCTAGTCTAAGGGGACACACGCCTACGTTTGTGCGTCGTCAACGGTTCAGCAACGTATGCTTCCTCGTACTACTACAAAATGGCTTCTCCCTTTTATCTCAGGGTTCCAAACTTTACAACTAAAAAATTTTAAATCATTCAAATTACAATTATCAATAACTACGGGAGACATACAGAGAAAATGTATGTCTCCCGTAGTTATTGATAATTGTAATTTGAATGATTTAAAATTTAATCTTTTGGTAGTAAGAAAACTACCAAAAACTTAAAAAATAAAAAATTTTAATAATTAATAATTATTTTTACAAACAATCTTCTCAACTTTACAATTAAACTTAAGGATCCAATAAATAATAAATTATGAAATTTATCAGAATTTCATCCATTTGCTAATTCATACAAATTTTACTTTTTTAATTGAATTAAAATATTAAATTGGTGACGTCATCACATGTTACGACTTGTTGCACAATACTTAGCGTTCGTAAATTCATCATTAGGTGACGCTCGTTAATGTTACAATCATTTTCTATTTGAATTCAAAATCTATACACCTGTATTATTCATTAATTAAATTAACATAATTTATCAATTAAAAGATAATAATTAAAAATCAATATTTAATATAAGCCCCTCTATTGATACACTGCAATATATAAAAATATAATTTTAAATTTTTCTTCGAAAGCAGATTTTTTATTAAGGTGGTGCGCTCTCTTCGTAAATGTCAACAACAGAGTTAATGAATAAATCAAATTGAATTGAAAATCATCTTGATAAATCATATTGAATTGAAAATCATCTTGATAAATCAAATTGAATTGAAAATCATCTTGATAAATCAAATTGAATTGAAAATCATCTTGATAAATCAAATTGAATTGAAAATCATCTTGATAAATCAAATTGAATTGAAAATCATCTTGATAAATCAAATTGGTTGAATACTCATCATTTTCTGTTATAGAATCACTATGATCAACATGGTAAACCCCTACTCGTACATGTCCTGTAGGCTGAGCCCCGTAACCAATGCTAGCTCCCTGTGAAGATTTAACGCAACCCTTCTTACAATCTCTAATAGGTCAGACGGTGGAGCCAAGAATGTACTTAATCTACCTAATGCAATTAAACCTAGTGATTCCCTAAGATTAGCTAAATCTAAACAGGCCTTTATCTCTATCAAACGGAGGGCGGAGGCGCCCCTTGAAGGGCAACCCGGCGTGTAATGTTATTTATTTTATCAAGGGTGTTGTTGTATAACACCTGTACTGAGTTGGCGACACTTTTAATTCTCGGACTGTTCACTACGTGACGATTTATTCGCTTGGTGATGGTTAGTTGTTGGTGAGTACCATGCAGAATATCAGGGGACATGCCTTGGTTGTCGAGGAGTGACATGATTTCCCTGACAATGTCAAATCAGTAACTGAATTTTCAAAGAAAACTGGAGGTTTCCCTAGTATACTCGTATCTTCTGTGGATATGAAAGTTATGGCATTAACTTATCAACTTAAAAAAGAATTTGTTGGAATTTACCATATCAAAACTTCACCTGAAATCAAAAACCACACCCAACTGAAGTCTCTTTTGATAATGTCACTGGATTTTGCAATCAAGATAAGATTAAAGATAATTTAGATGATAAATCAGTTATTGACTATGTGGATTTCATTGTAAAAAAATATGAAAAAATTGGAGGTTTGTGATGAAGCTGAGGAAGACCTTAAAGGAAAAGGTGAAAAAGATAATTAAAAAAACAAAGAGGTTAATCAGGAAAATGACAAAGAGCCGGAAAAGAAAGATGTTAATTCGCCTGATTACTCTTCAAAAACAAAAGAAAACAGAGAAAAACCTCAAATTGTTGAAAAAAGTTTACAAAATCAAGAAAAAGGTCAAAGTAGTGAACAGAATCATTCAGAAGTAGATAATGGTTTGGAGAAAGCTGAAATTAAGCCTGAAGTCACGACACCGGATTCCGATTATAAAGATGATTTAATACCGTCGCCTCCCGACGATCAGTTTGAGCTAGGTTACTCCTCAGATGACGAGAGAGACTCGACTATAAATAAATAACCATTTATTAAATGTTAATACAATATTACAATTATTTCCTCTTTCTATCCTATATCAAAAATCATACAATTAAATCAGCTTGCGCTGGTGCTGTGGTGGCCTTTTAAAGGCCTGAGTTCAACTCGACTATATCAGATGATAATCTTTTCGATGACGACGACAAGAATGTTAAGTTTTAACCCTCTGAAGACTTGATTGTGCTGAAACAGATTTAGCAGAGCCCACAGTAATGTGATGATATCTCAGATGATGACGATTGGATTACTCCTATTAATATTGCTGAGGCTAAGAGATCCGCTGCAGGTGTTCTACCTGATGAACCTGTCACATTTGCTTGTTTCACAACTGATTTTGCTATGCAGAATGTACTTCTTCAGATGGGACTAATTGTGATGGTGGTGGACAGACGTATAATCAAACAAGTCAGAACGTCCATCCAACGATGCCATGCCTGCGTCAAAACCACATCCATCATATCAAAGTTATTCTGTCCTAAGTGTGGTTTTAAAAACACTTAAAAAAGTAATCTTTCGAAAGGCTTACTGTTGTATCTACTCACACAAATTAAACACTCTTTAATTCGAAATCAAACGTTTATTTACAATGGAACACACAACACATTAAACACAAATATCCAATACAACGTTATTTCGCGGGAGTGTTAATTATTTATATGCTAAATAATAGTAATAATCTTTAAATAAAACGGTATAAACAACTTGGTTTAACTCAATGTAATAATATATACGAGGCAGTTACAACGATATGAAAAAACATATACTCGTATAAAGACATGATAGGGAATGTGTCATAAAAATAATAAACAAACAAAAATAGCCTGCGATAATTAACTCGCAAGAGTAAACTAAATCTAAACAAAGATTTACTTTTTACAGGGGGGCCGCTACAACAAAAAAATATATATCCGTTCTTTTAGAAGCTCCCTCCTGTTCCAAAATCCACAATCTAAAACCCACAATAAAACCTCGCTCCTCTGTTCCATCAACCTTCAATACCACACTCACCAGTTTCATGATCCACTCCTCGTTATCGTCATGCAATGTTGACAAAACCAAGACCACCTTCTTCTTTTTTGTAGCAAATAAGAATGAGACCAAAGTAGAGATGTCATCGCATCCAAATAAATGACTGCGAGGAACAAGGTTTTTATTTTCTGTCACAAATATATGTGGGACTTCGGCCTTATTTTTTCTCAGTGTTTATAGAAAGGTCAAGCCAGATAATAGATATTCAGCTAAGGGATAACTACTAAGCCAATGATAAAGACAGTGGTGACATTTCTATTAGTTTTCTTTAATGGCTCTGTCAAACTCTTGACATTGTCAAATGGCTTGTTGGAGGTGACGTAAGGCACTGGTTTTTGAACCCCGCAATAAATCTAATAATAAAAATAACAGACTTTTACATGTTCACTATTAGAATTCGTTCCTGTGCCTTGGAAAAACCCAACAGCTTCTTTCTGAGTATAAGTCTATCTCGTTGATTAGGAACCAAATCTATCAATTCAGCATTTTAAGAGAAATGTATTTGATGTTTAATTCTTTTATTAATTAAAAAAATTAATTTATTTATTTAAATTTTGTGTTGGAAACTTATTCGAACCACGTGCTCATTAATTTACTTACCTCATGTCCTTCAATTTATTTTAAATCGAATAGCTCACAAAAATTAATTACTAAAATAATTAATTTTTTTTGAGCTATCCTATTTAATAATTAAATTGACCACTTGACCACATGGTCAAGGTGTAACCATATTTTTTTGATCACCCCAAATGATAACCTTCCGTTTGCTTGAGAGCAGGGTATTAGTTCATATCGCACTACTGCACGGATAGTGTTACATCTCAAAAAACATAGTTTTGAGAAAAACGAGTTTAAAGTTTTAACATTTTTCAAACATCATTTTTTCATAGCCAGTTTGTGTTTTTCAAAAAAAGAAAAACATATTCATTATTTCCACACATTCAACTATTTGACCTGTAAAATAATAAAATTTTAACACAACCTTAACACTGTTAAATTTGATGAAATTTAAATCTTGTCTGAGATGTAACACTATCCAAGCAGCTTTAGAGTGAAATGTTTGAGGTATCTCTGAAGTCAGTACATAACATAATTTTTGTATTGTATTATTAAAAAAATATTATTTAAATTATTATTATTCTACTGCTATTGAGTAATTATGACTAAAATAGGTTCAATAATTCTGGTTTTCATAAGCAATCCTAGAATAGAGTCTTTTGCATAATAGCCGACTCTTCAATCTTTAAACTTAAACTCCTTGAAGATCTCAAAAATACTTACATGGTATTATAAGCTTAGTCTCAGTTTTTGAATTGAGTAAACAAGGAGAAAATTAATTACAAATAAAATACAACAAAAAACAAGATTTGTATTTTTTTNGTCCTAAGTGTGGTTTTAAAAACACTTAAAAAAGTAATCTTTCGAAAGGCTTACTGTTGTATCTACTCACACAAATTAAACACTCTTTAATTCGAAATCAAACGTTTATTTACAATGGAACACACAACACATTAAACACAAATATCCAATACAATTTAAAGCTCGCGTTATTTCGCGGGAGTGTTAATTATTTATATGCTAAATAATAGTAATAATCTTTAAATAAAACGGTATAAACAACTTGGTTTAACTCAATGTAATAATATATACGAGGCAGTTACAACGATATGAAAAAACATATACTCGTATAAAGACATGATAGGGAATGTGTCATAAAAATAATAAACAAACAAAAATAGCCTGCGATAATTAACTCGCAAGAGTAAACTAAATCTAAACAAAGATTTACTTTTTACAGGGGGGCCGCTACAACAAAAAAATATATATCCGTTCTTTTAGAAGCTCCCTCCTGTTCCAAAATCCACAATCTAAAACCCACAATAAAACCTCGCTCCTCTGTTCCATCAACCTTCAATACCACACTCACCAGTTTCATGATCCACTCCTCGTTATCGTCATGCAATGTTGACAAAACCAAGACCACCTTCTTCTTTTTTGTAGCAAATAAGAATGAGACCAAAGTAGAGATGTCATCGCATCCAAATAAATGACTGCGAGGAACAAGGTTTTTATTTTCTGTCACAAATATATGTGGGACTTCGGCCTTATTTTTTCTCAGTGTTNAGTAATTAAGTTAGAACGACTGCATTCTATTTGACTTGACGAAGGAGTAATTAAGTTAGAACTTTCACTAAAATCAATTTGACGTGACAAAGAAGTAATTAAGTTAGAACGACTGCATTCTATTTGACTTGACGAAGGAGTAATTAAGTTAGAACTTTCACTAAAATCAATTTGACGTGACAAAGAAGTAATTAAGTTAGAACGACTGCATTCTATTTGACTTGACGAAGGAGTAATTAAGTTAGAACTTTCACTAAAATCAATTTGACGTGACAAAGAAGTAATTAAGTTAGAACGACTGCATTCTATTTGACTTGACGAAGGAGTAATTAAGTTATGACTTTCACTAAATTCAATGTGACTTGACGAAGGAGTAGTCGAGTAATTGCAGCCACTGCATACAATTTCACTTGAAGGAATTTCTTGATTAATAATACTGGTGCTTCTATCATGATCCATTATAAATTGGTTTTCATCTAAATTTTTAGTAATCTAGTTAGGACTGTCATTGCGTTCATTTTGAGTGGACACAGTTAATTTAAGCTTATCAATAATTTCCTGATTTAACGTACCCAGTCTTTCATATTCAAAAGGAAGTGGATACCATACCTCTCCACTTTCCATGTTAACCCAATTTTTTTGTTTTTTTGTTTTCTTTGTCTGCATTGTGTGTTTATTTAAAGCTAGATTCAAAATTTTCAAGCTTCTTCCTTTATAAGCCATCTGTACAAAAAATAACAAATAATTAAAAAATATACTGACAAAAACAATTATTTCCTTCAATAATTAAATTAAACTTTGTCATTAATGAGAACCCCTCTCTCTGAGTTACTCTTATTATAAACACACAGATAAACAATTACTTAGTACTTGTTAGATAAGTAAAAACTACTTAAAAGTATTAGAATAATGACATAATTTTTCGTAGAACAACGTTATATCTACTGTTTTAACCTAATTATAATCCATTATTAACTAAAAATGTAGTAAGGATAACGTTATAACTAGACATATAACATACAACTTTTTATTTAGTCACTTACCTTTTGTTTGGATATGGTTATATCTTGAGTTATAACTATATCCGACGACCTTCCTCCCTCACTGTCAGGTTACAACTGACGGACTGGAGATATAACCCTCTTCTCGCGACAAAGTCATCCCCACTCCACCAAACGGACACCGTATTATCTGCTCTCTTGTGGCGAAAAAATAAGTTATAGTTATAACGGTCTCACGGGGAGATAGAGCTCGTTTTTCTGCGTCTAACCGTGTACTTATCTCAAAACCACCAAAAATCGAGTTATAACACTATCCGTGCAGTAGTGCGATATAACACGAGACATCTTCACAGTAAGCTTGTCTGCAATATATNGCCCTGTTTCCTATAATTTCTCTTAATGCTGTCGTATGACTGGTGAAGAGCGCCTCTCAGAAGAAATCAAGCCCTGTTTCCTATAATTTCTCTTAATGCTGTCGTATGACTGGTGAAGAGCGCTTGTGGCTTTTTTTGATGCCAGACTGCACGTGGTGGTAAATAGCCACCGGCTCCGCTGTGAGTGTTTTAGGGATTTCTACCGCCAATCGCTCGAACTCCTGTTGGACTAACCTCATCTGGGGGTTATTATTAAGGTTAGTCTTACTTTAATCTGAAGAAAATAAATACAGTAAAACCTCTTCGTAAAATATATTTACATCATTAGGGATAATATATAAAGAGGAAATACGAGACTAAAATGTAAGTTTTATGGTAAAGTTTGGAATATAAATAAGTAAGATTGAAGAAAACAGAGTTTATGGATTAGATTAGTTGGAGGATTAGAAGGCTACCCCCTCCCCCCCCCCCCCCTCCAAAAAAATATAGATCGCAACTAT
>KZ651708.1:64696-75293 GCA_001010745.2 Gerris buenoi | reverse complement strand
GGGGGGGGGGGGGGATTGATTTGTTTGTTGTTAGTTAGTTGGTTATCACCCTCTTCTTGATACCATTAGAGGTACCATCCAGGCCCATATTTAAGGGGAGGGTGGGGGTTAACTTCCCCCCATTGGCCACTGTGAAGTTTTAGAATTTATACATGGATGGGAAGCGAAAAAATAGTAAGGAGAATATGAGAGTCGCTCAAAGAAATACTGTTCATTATATTTATTTACTGATAAGTAATTATAATTTTCTAACGATACAATTCATTGTCTCACTGAAATTATTATCAAACCAAATATCTCTAATATACAAAGATCTAATCATTCCAATTAAATTATTTATAATTGCTTATAGGCTTTATCTGTTTCATATAATTTTTTGCTTTTTATTTCAACGTAGTTTAACTCTATTACGATTTTACAAAAAGTCTTGACAGTGAGAAAAAGATGAATGATTTTAAAATAAGGAGACCCGAAAAAAATGTTGACATCTTAGATGATATAGTTTTTTTAGGATTATCTTATTTAGTACTTCAATTATCTCTAATTCACTGGACGAGCTGATTCAAGCTATACTGGAATCCCTTGAAAACTTATATTAATTGTCAGTTCCTGATACTAGTGATACACACACCTCAAAGAAATCATATTCACCCCTTCAATCGTTTATTACAACCTCTTTTGTGTTATCTAAAATTGATATACCGACATTCTCTGAAGAGTTATCTCAATGGGTTTTCTAAAATTTATTCTTTAGTTTAAAAGATGAACCTCCAAATTTAATAAAACACTTTCCTACTATAAACACGAACTATAGCGTTGCTACCAGGGTATCGCTACAGAGAATTTTCACCTAAAAAATAATTTAATCTTGAGACTCTCTCTAAACAATTTTTTAAAAACATTTACTCATTTCTTAACACACTTTTAACAAAGACTATGTTCTGTTTCGGAATCTTGAAACTGTGTCTAGAAAAGGGGTTGGAACACAGTTGTTTTTTTCATGACAAGTCTACAATTATTGATGCCAATACACCTTAATTATTTCATACATTTAATGATTTTATGTATGTTTTTGTGAAATGCATTGTAAAATTCTTGAGACAGCAAACTTCGATACTTTTAGTGGAAATTCATCTATAAATAAGTATAAACCTAAACAATACACAGAGGAAACATTCATGGAGCTAGATTAGCAAGAGGAGGTCAACGCTTAACAAACTCATTTGCCTATATATCAGCAGCCTCAGAAGGCTAAAAAAATACGATTCAGATTCAAATCACTGGAGCCTGGAGTTCCAAGTATAACCCCCTACCCTTCCTCTCCCAAAGCCACCCAGTCCCCCTCGCACCTGTCAACCCCCGAGCTAACAGGAGCTATTTCTTAGCTTGTCCTTGTCTTGACAATCAGATCTAACACCGTTGTAATTCGCCAGATCTTATCCAGTAAGGACTAAGGACATGCTTTTTACAGCAGGCAAGGTTACACATTCCAGATGTCTATACAGTAAAGTATCGATTTATGCTGGACGGAACGTCATGTTTACCTGGATGGAGCGTGTTGCCTGTTTGAAAAAAATATGTTTGCCTGTGTAATTTCATCTTGATAAGGTTCAAGCTCCCCTTTCTTTGCATTTTTGACTCTTCTTAACGCGTTGACGCAGCGTATCCTCCCTCTGAAGCAGCTTCAACCAATCGGACATGGTCGTGAAAAAACATGTCGAACCGATCATCTGCGGTTTACTTGTAGTACTGTATTTGTAATAGAACATAGGCTTAAGATCATTGCATTACGATAATGTATTTGAACGAATAAATTATGCACTATAAATAGACTAAAATATAAAATACCTATCCTGATAATACGAGAATGTAGAACACTTTTTAGGATTCTACTATGACGTATACAATTTCACTAATTGACAGGTTCCATTATTTAATAGCTTCTTTCCAAGGTAATGCTACCTCAGTGATAGCACAGATTCCTATCTCAGAGGCTAATTTTGATACTGCATGGCAAACCTTGTTAGATTTATACGGCAATCCACGTTTATTAGCCACTGCGTATTTAGACCATTTATTTGGCATGAAGCCATTGGTGTCTAAACCGAGTGTTGACCAATTAAAACATTTAATGAGCCAACTGGCCGAATGAGTTGCTGCATTTAAATAAATTAATTAGAGGATATATCGGACTTTCTGTTATTCTATTTGGCCGCTGTGTGCTTAGAAATTTTTTAGCTCCTTAGAAGGGTATTCTAATACTTGCCCTACCGTTGACGGTTAACTTACATTCTTAAAGCATCGTTGCACCACTAGTGAGTTAGTGGTGTAGACGCAGACACCTTCGCCTTCGTATCATCCTTGTCTTGCGTATAAGGAGCGCCATTCATTAATAAATTGTTTGCATTTCAAGAGATTGTCATGGAAAGGCTGCTGGAACTGCTTGTTCCCTTCCCATGTAACGAAAAAATGTTTCTTCAAAGGTATATATCGTTTTGTCAAGGCACGCACAGCTCCCTGTTGCACATTGACAAAAACTGCGTAGCGAACAATCAACAGCAAGAAAGGGCTGTCGCAAGTAGTCAACTGCAGAGCAGGTCTGTACCTGGCTGGCCAAACTATTAACACGTTAAATGTGACGAATTTTCAAACATTGTTTTGGGAACAGCTGTTTGTTTGTTGTTGGACTCAGACTCTAACCGCACACCTCGTGAACTACCATTAGCAAAGGACTCCAGGAGCCAGTTTTCATTTTTAATTAAAAGATAGTCACCAAGTTAGGACTCAACACAAAGACTAGTTGGTACTAATACTATCTAGAGTATTGACACTCATGCCCATTTTCAGAGGTAAAGTCATATATCACCTCATATCGCGGTTTTAACACACCAAATTAGAACTCAGGCCGTAGTTGTTAATTGCATACCCCTTGAGCTATCTAATATCGTGATATCGGAATCGCGTCGCGCTATATGTGTGTTATAACCTTGCTCATCCGGACTTCTGGCACCCAGGTCCGATCAACTTTCTTTTAGGAGTAGACTTTTACTATTGTCCCAGGTCATCCTAAGTTGATTAAGGCTATCTTCGGATATGTAATTCTAGGAAGAATATTAGAAATTTCCAAGGCTCGGGGAATTCAAGTACTGTGCGCTACCTTAAGGGCAGTTTCATTAAACAAGCTAATATAAAAGACCACCTTCAGCGTCTCTAAAACTCAGGGTCGACCCTAGTAACCCAGACGATCCAGCTTGTCAGGAGCTCTTTAAAAGAACACACTACAGACTTCCTATAGGAAGATATTTAGTGCGTTTACATTTCAAAGGGTAAAATTTTAAGTTTTATTAAGGGAAAAAAGCCGGGATCCGGAGCTTCACATCACTTTTATTCAGGGTGAGTTTATAAGGGAATATGATGAACTAGGACACAGGAGGAAAGCGAAGTTACCTGGTAGGTATTCAATACCCACCCCATCATTGTGCCGTTATACTGGATAGGTGATGAACCAAAGATAAGGCTAGTGTTTGATGTTGCTAGTGTGTTTGTTGTTTCTGTTACCTACGGACAGAATTGAGCTACTTATTTAGCCTTAAGAACAATCAAGTACTTGTCATGACGAAAGCATTCATTTTCCTGATGCAGCAACAGCTGTAAAACAAGACATGTCTGTCAATGACTATGGTGCCACTAGTGTGCCCATAGTTACAGAGGCACACTCGCTAAACAAATCCTTGGGACTCTAAGAGGAAGTAATTATGACAGGTTACAATGTTGTAGACTTGGTTCCATAAAACCAAGATTGCAACATTCGCTTTTAGTCTCCGCGCACCACTGCATGAACATTATTAATAGATTTTGATTAACTAGTATTGCGCCAGTAAAGTCGGACCTACGATGATGGATGTACATACTCATTAAAGCAAACATAATAAAAGTTAAGCCCGGTTCAGGTTTTCGAAATATGTGAAATGTAAATGTCCCTCACCTCGCGTTCCAAGTAGAGCAGTAGGCCAAGCGATTAAATGAAATGCCTAAAAAATAGTATCTTTTCCAAACCTTAATAGTAGATATTGATCAGGACCAAATTATCCATAATTCATTCCATTATTAAACGAAAAGGTTAATGTGCGTAATAATTATGTGTGTGATAATTGTTAATGTGTGTCCAATTATTAAATAATTGGAACTGAGCTAGAAGGGTTAAGTAAAAAATAACAAAAAATATATGATTACCCTGCAGAGCCTGAGCATTCAAGCTGGGTTGTGTTGATATGGCCTATGACTAAAGGCGTTAAGCTCAAACTGTTCCCAAGATATTAATTTTTAAGATGGGGGGAGGGCAGACTTAGAAAAAGTCCTTGGTTTTCGTTACGGACCCAAAAAAACCAAACATACATTTATTTTTGATGTATATTTAATTCCTATAATACAATGGGATCATATTAAATTGTTTCTATTTATAGCATATTTTTTTATGTGTTTGTAATAAATTGTTCTTGGAAGTCTAGTTGAGTAGTTTAGTACAAACAATATATAGAAATGTCTTTTAGATATTTCGTTTAAATTCAGATTTAACAACAGGTCGAAAAATTGCTCATTTACCTCTGCTTTATACGAGTTTCAATGCAAGTAAAAATTGCATTTAACTCACATAAATTATTTACAGAGAGACTTGGGTTACTGAGAGGTATATCCCCGTATATTTTGATAAAGCTTTCCGAGGATAATCTGAAGCAATGATGTTAATTATTAACCTCCCTGATGGCTTTTTTCTGTCGGCCCCGACAATGGGCTAATGGGTGATAAATATTCCAGCGTGATTCTCGAATAAAGCGTCCGATCGTTTCGTATTTGTTTCCCAATGAATAATATAAAAGTTCTCTTTAATTATTAAAACTGGATTTGGCAACGTTGACAAACGCGTGTTCACCCTGGGGAAGATCTCAAAACAAAATAGTAAAATAAATAAATAAATACGTAAAAATAATACCTGTGACAAATTAGTAAGCATATACGTAGCTCTGATAACTAAATAAAATGGTTTTATATTAAAGCTCAAAATTGACAAGTGGAGGGTTTTGTGGTATATCTAGAAATAATAAATTATTCAAATTATTACTAAAATTGCATCAGGATGATTATATTGAAGCTAGTAAGGCAATCGATAATTATCCAGTAGTTAGAGCGTTGTGACCGTAAGCGTCTAGTAATTTACCCAAGACTGACTAGAGTTACATATAAACGTTTTAAAGTGGTATATAGGACTCGATACATTGCTCGTCTAATCTAAGACCCATCTTCCAAGAGCCTCGTATTTACTTTGAGACGCAAGTCTAGCAATTATACTTCACTCTTGTCAAATAAATGTCCACTGAAATGTGTAGATATCATTGTAACATTGTTGCAAAGCAAAGGGTTTGTTTTTTATACAAAATAATCTACATTATAATCCCAATTTAATTTTTGCGATTCCTTTTTTGTTATAGATATGGGGCTAAGTTTGTTTTGTTTTTTAACCGGTATTCATAAAAAATAATTACGTTTATGATTTGACGTGTCTTGAAAACTTAGATGGCTTCGTTTAAAAGTAACAGAGAACAAGATATGAGTCTTTTAAGGGAGAAAATTTTCATTAGCCAGAATCTGGTGTTCAATAGTAGATACGTGAGGGCACTAGCCTATGTGGAGAAAGAGAAAAGGCAAGAAGTTGGATGTTGAAGACGTGTTGCAGGTTCATATAAGCTCTGGGCTTGGTCTCGCTCTTCTAGGCCCTTGTGTCTCACTCAGTCTCCATTATACATTTGCTTTCTCCACTCTTTCCCACCGATTTTCATTGTAACGGATTCTTGAGTACATCACTCCTCTCTCGGCAAACGTCCTGCTTTGGCTTCTACAGAACGAGTCTCCCCTCGCCCCCCAACACTGTCACGAAAGGAAATGTTTATTAATATGAGGATATGTGAGTAAGGTTCTCTTAAGGAGAGTCATACATAAGGAATAGGGGTTTCACTTTGTCTATGAAATCTCCTTCCGTCCTTTTTATAACATTCTTATTTATATTGTACGAGCAGAGTTGAAATTTGCTCAGAACAAATTATGGGGATAATTTAAAAGAGAAAATGGGTAGTATCGTAGTCGTTCCCTCTATGTCTCGTTTTAATTAAACCATAATTTACGACTGATGTTTTCCTGTAAGGTTCAAAAGAAGTAAAACATTTAATTTTATTAGACTGAAATATTTTTCATAACTTACTTGTACCGAATAAATGAAACTTGAATGAGAAATTCGATAGAAAAAAAAATAAAAATAATAATAAATAAAAAAAACTTACTACATTTCTTTATGTAAAGAAAAAGAATTGTTTTAAACCAAATTATCCGATTTGAGTTTTTTTCATGGATGTCTTGTCTGTATGCTTGTAACTCGTATTTGTACTTACCTTACTACTACTTACTTACTTACTTACTTACTTACTTACTTACTACTTATGCTTGTAACTTGCATTGTATGCTTACCTTGCACAGTTTCCAAGTTAGAGAGATGAAACTTGGCATAAGAATCAGTCTTTAAGGCCCCCATACACGGTCAAAGTGCTTGCGCAAACATTTCGACCGTGTATGAAACTGTTTGATGTTTGACGTGTGTGGCCTAAATTTGCCCGTTTACGCAAAATATTTGATAGTGCATGTGGCCTTTAACATGTAGGTTAGTGTTCAATCAAATTTCATAAAGATGAAATTTCTCTTATACCTATTAAACACAATAAATTCAGCCACTGATAAATTATCAGCCGTTTAAAATCCGTCATTAAGCTTCTTAAACCAAATGAACACATACGATAATTTAATGGCGTCCTTCGATGTTTAATCTATGTTCAGTATATTCCTCTTTTTGTCCCTAGTATATTTTGTTAATTCGTGGTTAGATGTTTGGTCCACAAAATTTGCTCTTTTTAATTCACAACCAGTTTAGAGACGTGCCTACTAACAAAAGTAATAATTTGATTAACAACTTTGTACGTACTTTTTTTAACTTGTTCAATGATGTTAAGCCTAGTTTCCTCTTACTGCGTCACTCTTAAATCAGTATTCCTAGTATATTGCTAAGTGCTATTTTTGTTTTCCAGGTTTTTGGAGCATAGAATGAAAAAAACTGAACACATAAATAGTAATATTTACAAATCGAATGATCAAGATATTGCTTCCAGTAAAGATGTTAAAATAAAGCTAAAAAAGGTGTTAATTGCAAATGGGATATAATATGGCATGGCACAGCATCCGCATTGCGTCCAAGTTTGGTGAGGATGAATTCCTATAGTGTGGGGAATCAAAGAACAACTACACTCTGCTTTGACATTTTAGTTGTAGGAAATTTTAGTTTTCGGGAGAGGTGGAATATTGGTCGGTTAACGGGTGCCGGTTGCTTGACGGGATCGATGGTATATTTTTGCCGTTTAATCCACAGTGTGTATCAGATGGGATAACGCATGCCTGTCCCTCTGCTTCCTCCTTTAATGGGATATGCAAAACTGCTTTATGCCCGTCCGACGGTGGGACAGGCCACCCTCCTTCCCCCACCTTCACCTACCTTCCCTATTAAATTGAAAACTTTAAATGATTCATTGCCACTTACCCCACAGATATTCTTTATTTACCTTACGACCTCGGTACGGGCTTTCTTACAGACAGTTCTTATCTGATTTTGTACTTAAGATTCCCTAGGTTCAATAAAATGAATTTTGAAAAATGTGTGTATTCTGAGGTCTGTGCAGATGCGAGGGGTCTAAACCACTGGGCCGATTTTCATCAAATTTAGCATAATTGCTCAGAAGAATCATTGCTGATGCAAAATACCCCCAAAAAAGTATACTGGGATTTTTTAATACCTTTAGTAATACAAAAAAAATCATATTATACATAAAATTCCATAATTCTTTGATAATAATAATAATAACCATTTTTTATAACCTCAATACAATTTACATACCTCTTTTTTTTATAAAAACATTATCTTTCTATATTATTAAAAAAGTTTTTTAACAAAAGAGTTCAGTGAGAGTGACATAATTAACTGAGGGTAGAGTGCGTTAGGAGAGACCCCTCTAGAAAGGGTTGAGTCCGGGGGAGAAAAAGGGGAGTTTTAGAGTGACATAATAATGACTATCTAGACAGAGTGAAGGAGATATATAATCGTCGAAAAGGAAAGTAGACAGTAGTTGCGCCTATTCCCACTACTTCAGCCACTATACTACTTCCCTTCTCATATTCCATAACTACAATACTAGTTCCCTTCTCAAACCACGTCAGCCGCGCAGCGGCCGCTGCCACGTGTTTTCGGGGGTTGACGAGCGAAGCGAGAAGGGGGCGGAGCCCCCTAGTCTACATAAAAATACAAATACTTCGCTTTTGATTACAATCGGCATTGAGCCGTGGAAATACTGTAAGATAACAGTGTAAGTTTTTATTCTTTTTAACAGTTTTTAATGCATAGCAATAACATATATTGCTAATTTTTTTACAACCTTCATTCTCTTTCACTTTATTCTATTAGCAGCTACTCTTTGTCATGTACCTTTACAAACTTTCCTCATCTCTTCGTCCTTTCTTTATGGTGGTCTCCCTCGTGATCTCTTTAGTTCCCTCGGGTCCACCAATCAATTATTATTTTCATCCATCTTTCATCTTTGCTTCTCGCGATGTGTCAAACCAGTTCTTTTTCCGTTCCATCATTACCATACCTATATATTCCAATCCTGATTATTTTCTTATCCAATTCTTTCTCTTCATGTCTTTCCAAGTTATTTCTAACATAATCCTTTCCATCCTCCTCTGCGAGCACCTCTTCTTTCCGACGATTTTTCAGTAAAGGTCCACGTTTCCACCCTGTATGTCATTACAGGAAGAACACATGTCGTCCAAAGCTTCTTCCTAGCTTCGTTTTCAACGATGAAATTAAATAGTTGTTTGTACTTGTTAAAAGCCTTCCACCCTAGTTCAATTCTACGACTAACTTCCTTTTCCTAGTTTCGATAATTCTTTATTTAGTAAAAATTGAACATTATAGAATAGCAAATGGTTTATCTCTGTAATAAAGAACAAAATAGTGTGGAGAGAGAGAGTAACAAAAAAACAACATGATTTCTAGTTTTGGTTTGATAAACAAATTCTAAAATAATAACCAATTGAAAATACAAAGTCAATGTATCGTGAAAATCAAGTTTACAAGTTACTGCTAAAATATTGAGACTTAAAATACTGACACGTCAAACTATGAAAGAGGGAATGTCAATGCTTTCGTAATAAAAAAAGTTATAATCAAAATAGATTCAATCCTATCATGATACAACAGTGAAATATTTTATATAGCAGAGAGAAATAATTAATGTGTATGAATTATTATTATATTATAATATCTTAATTACGTAGGATACTAGGCTGGGTTTGTGAATAAAGAGATCGATAATTATGCCGTTATGCTTTGATCAGAACTGATGTTTTTATTTTTACTTTTTTTTCTATAGCTTAAAAGTTGCATTTTCGTAAATAAAATATTGATTTTCTTTACAGTGGAAGTGTTATTTTTGGATTTATGAATTAAAATGTTCGCCAATGATTCCGAAGCCGACTATATGGTCGAAGTACCAAAGATGTCGCCCAAAGAGGTTCGAAATATTATTATCGGGGACAATCAAATCAAATTTCAAGCTTATGATGGATAGCAGACGCAAGGGAGACTTGAATTATTTAAATGTATGCTTGAATATTAGCGATGATTGATAGAGATTAATCAACGTGGAAGTGTATCAAGACTGTTACATCTTCTTTAACTACTTATGATTTACTTTTTCACAATTTACAATTCATTGGTCGTGAAAGTTTAGTTGATGCGAAAGACTGGCTTGCCTCTATAAATGAAATCTCTGGTCTAAAGAGATGTAATAAGGCGTTCAGGTTAGAGGCAGCCCTATTAAGTTTCATCAATGCTGATTTATATCAGGTAGCTTTTGTCATGGTAAAATTTTGAGGAAGATTTTAAAGAAAATTTTAGATGATATATGGTGACAGATGTGGTTATAGAATGATGACGTATGATAGTAGATGAGTACAAGGTTTCTTTATGGTGAGTATGACGTAAGAAGAAAGGAAAATGATAAGTTTAATATGGCATAAAAGATAATAATAAAGATAACATAGACATCGTCGCGTCCTTGACGCCGTGCATAGAACATCAGCTCCGCGTTTGTGTATTTTTTAAGGCCATAAGCTATTTAAATTACTCTAAAAAAAGTGGCAAGTGTATTTGTATCAGTGTAAGGTGTACTTCTACGGTGTTATTTGATCAGTTTAGTGCTTAAATAGCAAAATATTTGAGTTAACAAATTACTGAAAAAATCAAATATTTTAGGAGGCGTTGGACAGTGTAGATAAATTGGTAATATCGACAGTGATTTGGCTGCGCGCGCAGACCCCAGAATTAGTCATTGTAGTAGGGAGTGCTAATTCCTAGGAAATCCCTTCGAGTGGGGATCCCCACCACTGCGAACTCCTACCACCACGCCACTGAGATCCGCCCCACCTTCAAGTTGTTTACAGATGA
>KZ651707.1:262066-275601 GCA_001010745.2 Gerris buenoi | reverse complement strand
TCCTGCATTATTTTTTTATTATACTACTTTAAGTAATATTGCATAATGGCTGTTTACTGATCTATTTAATCTACAATGATTAGGATCACAAATTTTATTATATTACATTTATTATTGTTAAGTTACTATTTCAGTTTGTTTTTTTTATTTTTATAAAAATACTTGTGTTCATAGTTTTGTCAACGAACTAAACCATATGTTTACTTTATTTTATGCCAAAGTGTTAACATAAAATTTCACATAAGAGATGCATAAAAACGATGTTTTGAGAGGTCATATTTTCAAACTTTTCCGGGGGGACCCCGGACCCCCCTCCCAGAATATGTCCCCTCCAGCTGTTGACGCCCATGAGTTTTAAAGATACGTTGGTTTGCCAAAATTAATGACAGACAGACAGGGAACCAAAAATTTTCCCTGATTGCAAAATCCAGCGGCCCTTAGAAATCTTCAGATTCTGAAATTTGGCTCTTTATGCAATTCTGGTGAGAACCGCTGCCATAGAGTATATTTGGTTCTAAAACTTGCAATATAAAAAAGTGTGAGAAAAATTTAATTACTTTCATGAGTATAAAAAAAAAAAAAAATGTTTGAAAAATAAAAAAGTAAGTAAAAAGCGAGCTTTATGCTTCCATATTTATCTGTTCTAAAGGTCAAAGAGAGATTAAGTCGAGAAGAGCTTAAACTTGAGGAGTTATCAGATGTATTCTAATGTAAGGGGTGGGAGAGAGGACTTAATCTAAGCATTGCCGCTAAGCCCTTGTCAGGTTGATAACGCTTTGACCTCGTGGCTTCACATACACCCAGGCTTAGCCGGCTTATCAAATCGTTTAATAAGCATTTCTCGTGGCGCTTTATCACAACAGGCTTAGTACTTGACTTCGTTTTGCTTCATTCGTATATAAGTCCATTTGTCAGAATTAAACAAGGGGGGTAAAAAAACTTCGAATAAAAGTCAATTTAAAATTGTATAAATCAAAAATACGTTTATTTTTATATTTATATAACGTAAATTTTAAATCGAATTTTATCTACCTTTCTTTATCGATTGAGAAAAGAAGCTTATTATTAATCCTTATCACGCTTAGTATCTACAACGAAGACCGATCGATTGATGTTTCTATTATTGGATCTCTGTATAGTGTGAGCTACAATCGATATAAAAGGACGTGACGCTTAATACGCTGCTAAGATTTATAAAATTACGATTTTTAGGGTTTTGTAGATACTTCTCAAAACCCTTATGCCGAGGGTGATGTGTCCGTCCGTCCGTCGCTCTTTGGTTCATAGGGCCCCAACCGTTTAATCGAAAGTGCTGAAATTTGATATACTGGTGTAACTTTTTGACCCAACCACAGGAAAAATATACTGAAGTTCATAATTAGATTTGCGCATGCGCAATTCGAATCAATGTGGTAAACTCAAAAAAAATTTTTTTTTTAATTTTTGAGTGGGGTATCAAATGAAAGCTGCTGAAGAGTAGGACACATATATATAAATGCTTTTTTAAATTTTGCATTCCTTATAGGGGGGAAAAATCAAAATATACCCAAAAAAAAATGTCCCCCTTCCAACCACTATAGATCGGCTGGTGCTAAAATTTCGAAATAATTCATGCTAATACCTTATNGCGCGCCTAGGAAGAGAAAACTTAATGAAGACCCCACCTTTTGTCGTTATTCGTCACTAATTAAAGACTTTTCTCAATTTATTGGAAGGAATTAATATAATTAGATGGTATTTCAGCCACGAAAACATAATTTAATTGCATTGTGTTCCTTAAAAACTGATGTAATTAAAACGTATAGTGTCTTTGACTAGATAGTCCTGCTCAGGTTAAGAATATTAATACTTCTTGGCGGTACTTTAAAACGTATGAAACAAATAATTCATCTATAAAAACAAAAAGACATTAATCATAACGCCAGCTATTAAACAGAGAAGCACAGAAAACCAGCTGGTATATTAAAACAAAGTGATATTTTCAAATAAATAATTAATGTGTTAAGCCAAAGTTGATTTGATTTTGAAGAAATACAACAGAGAGAATTAGAATGGTTACCTTTTCGTCTGACTTTCAAAAAAAACCCTCAATTCTTCTTTTGAATTATTTAACGGTTGAAACCTGGCATATATATATACATATATATATCAAACTATTAGTATAGATAAGAAAAGTTTTGAGTTGATTAAAAAAAAAATCATTCAAAGGAAAATTACATTTCTAACAAAGGATTTCATTTAGGCAGAATTGCGTCTATAAAAGTTGGACATGCCCAGCGCCCAGACAAACAGGAGAAAAGTTAAGACCAGTTTTGGTTTCTAAATGTAAGAAATGAAAAAAATAAAAACCTCTTCAATAGCACTGTGAGCATGGACCTCGAAAACAGACGACCAGGCTTTATTTGGGGGAAAATTAAATAAATGAAACAAAAATGGATTTTAAAAGTCTGAAATCATCAACGTATACGCAATCGCAATAGGACGTGAGGAAGCTATGTGCCACACTAATTGACAGTGTATATTTTGATGTTCCAATATATTAACAAAATAATAAGTGCTTGAGACAAGGGTTTCCATAAAAGCTTTTGTCTAAATTTTAACTAGTAAATATCCAAAAGAATTGAGTTAGTTCTTTTATATTATACTTGATTTTCTACATTTAATTTTCTAAAAGGGCCTATTTTGTTGTATCGATTGAGGAATAATCCCATGATTTACAGGGATTGACTCAGGGCAGAGAGTGTGGGCGCCGTCGAGTTCAATATTCATCTCCTAGAGGGCCATGGGACGGCGGTTATCAGGCAACCCTAGATTACATACCCTGAGGGTCGGTCTTTCTTCAGATAAGATAACCTTATTTAAAAATGGCGTCTATTTTTATTGATGATAGTTCGATTTAACTAAATAAAGCCCTTTTTCCATATTTTTCTATCACGTTTTCCATCCATCAAATTATTGATAAATTATTTATTATTAGGTACCTGATCAATAAATCATTTATTTATTTATTGATCAAGTTACTACATTTTTCCGATTCAATGTTCAAAATACAAAAATCACAATTTTCATACTTATATTCTAAACTAGCCTTCACCCGAGCTCATGCCAGGAATCAGTGGCTATGTTTCCTAATAATGTTCTATAATGTAAAAAATGTATATATGTTCCTACAATGCGTAAATGTATATGTTCCTATAATGTAAATGTATGTGTTCCTATAATGTAAATATATATGTTCCTATAATGTAAATGTATATGTTCCTATAATGTAAATGTATATGTTCCTATAATGTAAATGTATATGTTCCTATAATGTAAATGTATATGTTCCTATAATGTAAATGTATATGTTCCTATAATGTAAATGTATATGTTCCTATAATGTAAATGTATATGTTCCTATAATGTAAATGTATATGTTCCTATAATGTAAATGTATATGTTCCTATAATGTAAATGTATATGTTCCTATAATGTAAATGTATATGTTCCTATAATGTAAATGTATATGTTCCTATAATGTAAATGTATATGTTCCTATAATGTAAATGTATATGTTCCTATAATGTAAATGTATATGTTCCTATAATGTAAATGTATATGTTCCTATAATGTAAATGTATATGTTCCTATAATGTAAATGTATATGTTCCTATAATGTAAATGTATATGTTCCTATAATGTAAATGTATATGTTCCTATAATGTAAATGTATATGTTCCTATAATGTAAATGTATATGTTCCTATAATGTAAATGTATATGTTCCTATAATGTAAATGTATATGTTCCTATAATGTAAATGTATATGTTCCTATAATGTAAATGTATATGTTCCTATAATGTAAATGTATATGTTCCTATAATGTAAATGTATATGTTCCTATAATGTAAATGTATATGTTCCTATAATGTAAATGTATATGTTCCTATAATGTAAATGTATATGTTCCTATAATGTAAATGTATATGTTCCTATAATGTAAATGTATATGTTCCTATAATGTAAATGTATATGTTCCTATAATGTAAATGTATATGTTCCTATAATGTAAATGTATATGTTCCTATAATGTAAATGTATATGTTCCTATAATGTAAATGTATATGTTCCTATAATGTAAATGTATATGTTCCTATAATGTAAATGTATATGTTCCTATAATGTAAATGTATATGTTCCTATAATGTAAATGTATATGTTCCTATAATGTAAATGTATATGTTCCTATAATGTAAATGTATATGTTCCTATAATGTAAATGTATATGTTCCTATAATGTAAATGTATATGTTCCTATAATGTAAATGTATATGTTCCTATAATGTAAATGTATATGTTCCTATAATGTAAATGTATATGTTCCTATAATGTAAATGTATATGTTCCTATAATGTAAATGTATATGTTCCTATAATGTAAATGTATATGTTCCTATAATGTAAATGTATATGTTCCTATAATGTAAATGTATATGTTCCTATAATGTAAATGTATATGTTCCTATAATGTAAATGTATATGTTCCTATAATGTAAATGTATATGTTCCTATAATGTAAATGTATATGTTCCTATAATGTAAATGTATATGTTCCTATAATGTAAATGTATATGTTCCTATAATGTAAATGTATATGTTCCTATAATGTAAATGTATATGTTCCTATAATGTAAATGTATATGTTCCTATAATGTAAATGTATATGTTCCTATAATGTAAATGTATATGTTCCTATAATGTAAATGTATATGTTCCTATAATGTAAATGTATATGTTCCTATAATGTAAATGTATATGTTCCTATAATGTAAATGTATATGTTCCTATAATGTAAATGTATATGTTCCTATAATGTAAATGTATATGTTCCTATAATGTAAATGTATATGTTCCTATAATGTAAATGTATATGTTCCTATAATGTAAATGTATATGTTCCTATAATGTAAATGTATATGTTCCTATAATGTAAATGTATATGTTCCTATAATGTAAATGTATATGTTCCTATAATGTAAATGTATATGTTCCTATAATGTAAATGTATATGTTCCTATAATGTAAATGTATATGTTCCTATAATGTAAATGTATATGTTCCTATAATGTAAATGTATATGTTCCTATAATGTAAATGTATATGTTCCTATAATGTAAATGTATATGTTCCTATAATGTAAATGTATATGTTCCTATAATGTAAATGTATATGTTCCTATAATGTAAATGTATATGTTCCTATAATGTAAATGTATATGTTCCTATAATGTAAATGTATATGTTCCTATAATGTAAATGTATATGTTCCTATAATGTAAATGTATATGTTCCTATAATGTAAATGTATATGTTCCTATAATGTAAATGTATATGTTCCTATAATGTAAATGTATATGTTCCTATAATGTAAATGTATATGTTCCTATAATGTAAATGTATATGTTCCTATAATGTAAATGTATATGTTCCTATAATGTAAATGTATATGTTCCTATAATGTAAATGTATATGTTCCTATAATGTAAATGTATATGTTCCTATAATGTAAATGTATATGTTCCTATAATGTAAATGTATATGTTCCTATAATGTAAATGTATATGTTCCTATAATGTAAATGTATATGTTCCTATAATGTAAATGTATATGTTCCTATAATGTAAATGTATATGTTCCTATAATGTAAATGTATATGTTCCTATAATGTAAATGTATATGTTCCTATAATGTAAATGTATATGTTCCTATAATGTAAATGTATATGTTCCTATAATGTAAATGTATATGTTCCTATAATGTAAATGTATATGTTCCTATAATGTAAATGTATATGTTCCTATAATGTAAATGTATATGTTCCTATAATGTAAATGTATATGTTCCTATAATGTAAATGTATATGTTCCTATAATGTAAATGTATATGTTCCTATAATGTAAATGTATATGTTCCTATAATGTAAATGTATATGTTCCTATAATGTAAATGTATATGTTCCTATAATGTAAATGTATATGTTCCTATAATGTAAATGTATATGTTCCTATAATGTAAATGTATATGTTCCTATAATGTAAATGTATATGTTCCTATAATGTAAATGTATATGTTCCTATAATGTAAATGTATATGTTCCTATAATGTAAATGTATATGTTCCTATAATGTAAATGTATATGTTCCTATAATGTAAATGTATATGTTCCTATAATGTAAATGTATATGTTCCTATAATGTAAATGTATATGTTCCTATAATGTAAATGTATATGTTCCTATAATGTAAATGTATATGTTCCTATAATGTAAATGTATATGTTCCTATAATGTAAATGTATATGTTCCTATAATGTAAATGTATATGTTCCTATAATGTAAATGTATATGTTCCTATAATGTAAATGTATATGTTCCTATAATGTAAATGTATATGTTCCTATAATGTAAATGTATATGTTCCTATAATGTAAATGTATATGTTCCTATAATGTAAATGTATATGTTCCTATAATGTAAATGTATATGTTCCTATAATGTAAATGTATATGTTCCTATAATGTAAATGTATATGTTCCTATAATGTAAATGTATATGTTCCTATAATGTAAATGTATATGTTCCTATAATGTAAATGTATATGTTCCTATAATGTAAATGTATATGTTCCTATAATGTAAATGTATATGTTCCTATAATGTAAATGTATATGTTCCTATAATGTAAATGTATATGTTCCTATAATGTAAATGTATATGTTCCTATAATGTAAATGTATATGTTCCTATAATGTAAATGTATATGTTCCTATAATGTAAATGTATATGTTCCTATAATGTAAATGTATATGTTCCTATAATGTAAATGTATATGTTCCTATAATGTAAATGTATATGTTCCTATAATGTAAATGTATATGTTCCTATAATGTAAATGTATATGTTCCTATAATGTAAATGTATATGTTCCTATAATGTAAATGTATATGTTCCTATAATGTAAATGTATATGTTCCTATAATGTAAATGTATATGTTCCTATAATGTAAATGTATATGTTCCTATAATGTAAATGTATATGTTCCTATAATGTAAATGTATATGTTCCTATAATGTAAATGTATATGTTCCTATAATGTAAATGTATATGTTCCTATAATGTAAATGTATATGTTCCTATAANTCATGCTAATACCTTATTATGGCGCGATGCAAATTCCGGGAGTGCATTCCAAATTTTCAAAAATTGCCAATTTTAGGCGCGAAAAATGTGGTAAACTCAAAAAAAATTTTTTTTTTAATTTTTGAGTGGGGTATCAAATGAAAGCTGCTGAAGAGTAGGACACATATATATAAATGCTTTTTTAAATTTTGCATTCCTTATAGGGGGGAAAAATCAAAATATGCCCAAAAAAATGTCCCCCCCCCCACAACCACTATAGATCGGCTGGTGCTAAAATTTCGAAATAATTCGTGCTAATACCTTATAGTGGGGCGATGAAAATTCCGGGAGTTCATCCCCAATTTTCAAAAATTGCCAATTTTGGGCGTGAAAAAGTGAAGTGCGCCCAAAATTTTATTTATAAATGAAAGCTGCTGAAGAGTAGCATACAAATATATATTTGCTTTTTTAAATTTTTCATTCTTTATTGGTTTATTACTGATATTACTGATCGAACTCGGGATTCTTGAGATCGAAGACAAGAAATCATAATTATATAATGGGTATGCTTACTCATCTACAAAACCCTAAAAAGTACTTGGACGCAAGTACTTCCCTGTGATTTTTTTTTTTTTTTTTTTTTTTTTAAGATGAAGATAGTCATGTATTACGTTTTTAAGAAATTGATCTATATAACCTACGCTTACTATGTATATGTATACGCTTATAATAGCTATGAAATAACAATTTATAAAAATCATATTTCCTACAGTTTGAGATGGATATAAGCCATATTCCATAGCACGTTTTCAAAAATATTTCTTGTTAATTAAATATGTAACAATTTAATTGAGCTGAGCGAAGCGAAGCTCTTATATTCTTTCTGATGCATACTCACCCTGAACGGCTGAGCCGATCCGCACAAAATTCGGCACTACCATAGTGACCAACCACAGGAAGTTATAAATCTGTAATGGTCCAAATTGGTACACAGGGGTACGAGGTACGGGGTACAAAAGTTTTCTCCAGAACGGCTGAACCAATTCGCACAAAATTCAGAACGAACAATGTGATGTGAACCACTGGAAGGTATAAATCTAAAATGGTCCAAATTGGTACACAGGGATAAAGGGTACGGGGGTACAAAAGTTTTTTCCTAAACAGCTTAACCAATTCGCACAAAATTCAGCATGGACAATTGGATCAACCACTAAAAGGTATAAATCTGAAACGGTCCAAATTGGTACAGGGGTACAGGGTACGGGGTACAAAAGTTTTCTCCTGAACGGCCTGAACCCATCCACAAAAAATTTGGCACAGTAATAGTGACCTACCACGGGAAGGTATAAATCTGAAATAGTTCAAATTGGTACACGGGGTTACGGGGTACAAAAGTGAAAATAGTATATGCCCTTCAAGATACATGTCGTTGGAAAGCTCTTTAAGAGTACAGTTATTGTTGTTATGTTAGCTTTTATCATATTTTCATTTATGAGGGGTCATTCTATTGATAAAAAAAGAAAAAAAAATGAAGAAAAATAAATATGATTAAAATGCACGCTCAGCTCAATACTGCAAGCATTGCACACCTAGTATATAAATAACTGAATAAATAAGTTTAATCTTTTTAAAATTTAATAAAAAACAGTAACTGTTTAAAATTGAATACTGAAATTAGGTGGGAGAATCAGCTAGTAGCTGAGCTGATATTGATCAGTTTTGCCAACTGATGTATATGTATTAGAGGTCGACCAAGAAGTCATGAACACGGGAAAAACTGAAAGCTTAGCTTCGTTAAAAGTCGAGTATTGCCGAAGTTAGTATAGTCGGGTGCTTAGACAATACCCATTTCTAGTTTGTATGAGTTATGTCAAATCTCACGAATAACAACAAGAAGGTTTCTAATCTGTTAGGTTTCCTGCTTTGTTTGTTTTTATACAGTACGAGTTATAGTCGCAACTGTCCTAAACGATTTTCGTACGATCCACAAATCCACGGAATGATGCAAATACAAAGGACGCAACAAATAACGGGGTTGGAAATCAAAAGTAACAAATCAAACTCAAAAATAAAGAGGAATAATCAATAAATAATAGTATAAAGATATTATCGTATAGTAGAAGTGATTTATTATCAGGTACAGTGTTGCCTGTAACAAAAAAAATATAGAAGTTTTGAAAAATAAAATGATTTATAAACAAATCACAACACTGTGTTTTTTGACAGTGGTCTATTTTATTAAAAACTGACTGTACATGGCGACACTAGCGCACTCCTCAGATTTCCATGACTTCTTGGTCGACCTCTAGTATATCTACATTTAGAAATTATTATTCCAGTGTATTAGTTACTAAACCTTTTTGTTTGTTTTACTAACGAATCACAATGCTATGTGACAACAGTTGTGGTGGTAACATTATATGCATGAAGACGACATATGACAAGTTGTGACATACGACATGAAATTGTTTATTTAACACCAACTATATTTACTTGTTTTAAGGCTCTACCGCTCTTTGAGGTTAGGAAAAACAGTTAAATTAAAATTATATTGGTTCTAAGCAAGATATCAAAAATCTAAGTACAGGCTTCATTCCCAATTTTAATTCTGCACAATTTGAGCCCTATTTCAACTTACTATGATAAATAGTACAGGCTCCATTTTTCAACGATAAAACTCGTATTGAAATAGTTGTATTTATTGTAGTAGGGAGTTGAAATAGAGCTCAAATTGTGCAGAATTAAAATTAGGAATGAAGCCTGTACTTAGATTATTGATATCTTGCTCAGAACCAATAAAATTTTCATTAATGATTTTTCTAACCTCAAAGAGCGGTAGAGCCTTAAGGTCCATACACAATCAAACATTTTGCGCTACCCTGATATCGGGTTTAGTCCATACACGTCAAACATGATGTTTGCGCAAACATTTTGCGCTACCCTGATATCGAGTTTAGTCCATACACGTCAAACATGATGTTTGCGCAAACATTTTGATCGTGTATGGGGGCTTTTATATCAAGAATGATCTGGAGGAAATCATGAACGTTCATGTTTACCTTATGTTACCACCTAGGTGCAATGCGTAACTTTCCTTCCTGTATACTAGGGAGGGAAGTTCACTTTTACTCCTTCTGTAGGTAATAGTACATTACGCGTCGAGTGTGGAAAGTAGCATTTTGCATGCGAGTGTGGAGTTTACACCCGAGCGATAGCGAGGGTAGTAAAACCACACGAGCAATGCGAAATGCCGTTTTCACACGAGTTGCGTACCGTACTTTATCTGCGATTGTTAGATTTTAATAATGAATACAGGAAAAAAATAATAAACTTCCTGTATGTAAGCTCGTATTTCTCTTTTGATAAAGAGGACATAAATTCGTTAGTTGTATTTTGTGCCGAATTAATTATTTNTTGAAATAGAGCTCAAATTGTGCAGAATTAAAATTAGGAATGAAGCCTGTACTTAGATTATTGATATCTTGCTCAGAACCAATAAAATTTTCATTAATGATTTTTCTAACCTCAAAGAGCGGTAGAGCCTTAAGGTCCATACACAATCAAACATTTTGCGCTACCCTGATATCGGGTTTAGTCCATACACGTCAAACATGATGTTTGCGCAAACATTTTGCGCTACCCTGATATCGAGTTTAGTCCATACACGTCAAACATGATGTTTGCGCAAACATTTTGATCGTGTATGGGGGCTTTTATATCAAGAATGATCTGGAGGAAATCATGAACGTTCATGTTTACCTTATGTTACCACCTAGGTGCAATGCGTAACTTTCCTTCCTGTATACTAGGGAGGGAAGTTCACTTTTACTCCTTCTGTAGGTAATAGTACATTACGCGTCGAGTGTGGAAAGTAGCATTTTGCATGCGAGTGTGGAGTTTACACCCGAGCGATAGCGAGGGTAGTAAAACCACACGAGCAATGCGAAATGCCGTTTTCACACGAGTTGCGTACCGTACTTTATCTGCGATTGTTAGATTTTAATAATGAATACAGGAAAAAAATAATAAACTTCCTGTATGTAAGCTCGTATTTCTCTTTTGATAAAGAGGACATAAATTCGTTAGTTGTATTTTGTGCCGAATTAATTATTTTGGAAGGCGTATTATTCTCTTCATATTCGTCATAATCACTTAAATCACTCATTGATTTTCACAAAAAAAACTCGATACAAACAGTTGCTTTTATTAAATAAACATCAAATTAGTTACTAGGGTGAATCAAATATAAAAGGAACTTTGATCTCTGAGCAAAAACGGTTGATGGGGCCGGGACATCGCTTCTAGGGTGTTTAGGTGGGGTCATTAGAAGGGGCCAGAGGGGGTCATCTCCCCCTTTACGACCGTTTAACAGTAGCGCTCGCTATGTATGAGCAACAGGTGCCCCCCTGTATTGCGCAACGCACTATTACTAGTATTAAATTATTTGCCTGTTAAGGAGTCAAAACTTTGGAAATTTTCCAAAGGTTGACTGCGCAGTTCGGGGATGAAACCCTTTCAAGAACCTGTTGTTTGTCTGGCACACAGAGTTTCAGGAGGGAAGAGAACGCGTATAGAATGAGAAACACGATCGTCGTCCCCGGAGCAGCATTAAAGATGAGAACATTCGTGCGGTTTGTGGCATTATTGAAGGTGATCGACGTGTGGCGGTCTAGATGGCAGCTCCCATAACTTATCCCTGTGCAGCCACACGTCGATCACCTTCAATAATGTCACAAACCGCACGAATGTTCTCATCTTTGATGCTGCTCCGGGGACGACGATCGTGTTTCTTATTCTCTACGCGTTTCTTCCCTCCTGAAACTCTTTCCAGACAAACACAAGGGTCCTTGAGAGGGTTTCGTCCCCGAACTGCGCAGTCAACCTTTTTAAAATTTCCAAAGGTTTGACTCCTTCACAGGTAAGAAATTTTATAATAAAGCGTTGCGCAATAGAAGGGGGCACCTGTTGCTCAGACATCGCACATCGCGAGCACTACCGGTAAACGGTCTTAAATGGGGAGACGACCCCCTCTGGCCCCTTCTAATGACCCCACCTAAACACCCTAGAAGCGATGTCCCGCCCCGCATCAACCGTTTTTGCTCAGGGATCAAAGTCCCGTTTATATTTGATCGCCCCTCGTATGTTAAATGTAAACAAACTCGCTAATCGTGCGTAAAGTTGAAGAATTCTTCTTCTATACCACGCTAGAGTGGTAAAGAAGAGGAATTCCTCAAAACTATGAGACACGCGTGCGCAATGAATACAAGTACGTAAAGAATCACTTTCTACGCATCTAAACAGAGATACAATGTTTATATTACGTATCAATGGTAGATAAAAGCAATTTATAATTATATAAAATTGCTTAAATAAGATTTTAGTGATGTGAAGTCAATTAATTAGTAGCAGGTATAAAGGGGAATCTATTGGAAGTCGTAGTTAAGTTTAATTTCAAGTCCCTTATCACTTAAACGCTTATTTAACCTGATTATAGCACTCTTTCTTATCAGTCCGGCCATTAGAACACACCCCCCCCCCCTGCTCTCTTGCTTTTTAATCAACCTACAGTAAATCGATTTATATTGGTTTTATATTGCAGTCGATTATCACCTTTAGAGAAACCTATTAATTTTTAACCGCCGACGATAAACGGTGTGAGAAACAGGATGAAAATAATAATGTGTTAAGTATGTGTTGAAGTATGGGTTTATATATTTCTATAAAGTACTAGCCGTTAAGCCCGTGGCAACGGGCAGAATAAATATGGTTGAAAAAAAAGAGCTAAAAGATAATTAGTTATAATTAAAATATTTATATAGATATTTACTGTTTAAATAGAAAGTTTTATGCCACGGAGTTCCTTACAGAGGGATGGCTCAGTGGTTAAAGTTCATGCTTCATGTGCTGGAGGTCACCAGTTCAATTCTAGGTTTTAGTTCATCAATTTTTAACGTTATAAATAGTTTTTCAAGGTGCGTCGCCGTTGTCGGGGGACACTACTCGATTATATAAATGATATTGTTTGAATCACAACATTATTATTTACTAGTGATGCGGTGCATAAAGAACTCGCGTAGTATGGTGCTTTTATATCAA
Source organism: Gerris buenoi (assembly GCA_001010745.2). NCBI lineage: Eukaryota > Metazoa > Arthropoda > Insecta > Hemiptera > Gerridae > Gerris > Gerris buenoi. Next base: position 262,348 of record KZ651707.1, on the reverse strand, counting down.
CCATAGTATATTAGCCGTACTATATACTACACGATCAGTATAATATTTCAGTAAAACCTGACATTTTTAGCAATGTGAAACCGTGTTTGCACACTGCAATAGGCTAAACCATATGTGAGAGACACCAAGGGATGCGCCACGCAAGCGTGACACATAGGAACTGTTCCAACACCAGACAAACGTCACAAAGATGTTGGCTCGGCAAAACGCCATGTCCTGCATCGTTTCGTCGCTACCGACTCATCAGGGGCCCGACGATGCCCACCCAACTCTGGACCTATA
>KZ651707.1:235692-256419 GCA_001010745.2 Gerris buenoi | reverse complement strand
ATAATAATAATAATAATAATAATAATAATAATATTTACACGGTTTTTGCAATACTGAACCACATTTATAAATAATATCTTTTAATATAAAATACAAAAACTATCAATAACAAAATACTATCAAAAAAAGAAGGTAGTTTGACTTTTTCAAACGCTATTAATTTGTTTGAGTAGTTTGTCACATTTTTTTACTACGTTTTTATTAACTTGGTTTCTTGTTTGTATGTTTGTTGGTTTGTTTGACCGGTACAAATCTTGGAACCGAATTTTAACTAACATCCCGAGTAGCTAGACATTTGAAACTTTCAGAACACGATGACAATGCATTATTTTAATGCTTTTAGTAATTTTTCAGCAGAATTTAATTTGTTTTCAGCAAATTTGCTGTATGAAAAGTTAGTTCTGAAAATATCCGCAAGTTATTTTATTTGTTTTGTCATATCCCAAATATTTACAATCCTTTGACCTCCCCAATATTTACCTCCTTTGACATATTTCAAATATAAGATTTTTTATTGAGAGGTAAACATTGAATGACAGCAAAAAATAACAAGTAAACCAAGTAAACAAAAAATAAATTAATTGAATTAAGAAACGTAGTATATAAAGTTATTTTTATCTTGTAATTATTTTACCTAAATTTGACCCACTTCACAACATAAAAAGTTAAAACTTTCCAAGATTTATGCATTTACGGTGACAATATAAGTCATTAGTTTTTCAAAATCGTTGGTATTTGCCGCTAAATCAATCAAGAATTGATGCGTTCAGAAATTCAGCAACAATTAACACTGACATCAAAGCGAAGTTAGATTATATGTCAAGATTTAATGTGACAAAGACTAAAAAGTAGAAAATAATATTGACATTTTCATATCTTGACTATGGCACATAAACTCGAAAAGCGTTACACGAGCGTTACCAAAAAATGACACCAATGAGCGTTACATGAAGATCTCTCACTGTCTTGCAGACTCATATGCAAGAAGTTTTAAATTAAAAAGAACCCATGCTTTTGTTAAACTTGTACTAAGAAGGAGAAAATAATTTATTTAACATCTCTGCAGTCGATAGTAAACTAGTAAGTGATCACAGTATATGCCTGCGTCACTAGAGATAAAACAGTGAGCTATTAACTGTTTCGACTGAAGGCAGTGCGTGACTAAGACCCAATGCTCCAACACAAAGTGACAGGAAATAAGTCAAGTTAATTGCGGTTCCATGCTTCTATACTTAGAAACATAAGCCTGTTTGATCACCTGTAGTGTTGTGGCTGTTATAAAATGTATCACTTCATTGCACAAACACTTCTGCTTGTATTAAGTTGAATTTTAAGAATCAATTTGCAAGTTAAATAACAAAGTAAACTAACATTCAATGACTAATAATTATTCAATTGTCGTGAAAAATACATATGTACAAGTTTCAGCTATCTTGGTAAAAAGATAGCTGGTTAAAAGATTAAAAGACAAGAAGATAAGGAAGTTAAATAAAAATGTGTGAAAAAAGAAATAAATTGATTTTGCGCCTACACAATTTAACAACCCCCCTGGGAGAGGAAGAAGAAATTTGTGAAGCAGTGGATCGTTTTCAAACCATCACTATATTAATTTCTTTGCACTTTATTTTTTATGATTCAGATTTCTATCGAAGCGCATGAACTGTAGTTCTGTATAACATTCTTCTTGGTTATAGAAAACTAATACTTTTTATTTGTTCTTGCTTGCTGTTTAATTTTTTTGTTTTTTTTTTTGTTTTATTACTACGTTTTTATCAGCTTACTTTCTTGTTTGTTTGTTTGTCCAGTACTACTCTTGTAATCGATTTTTAACTAACTTCCCGAGTATCTAGACATTTGAAACTTTTAGAATAGCTCAAAACACGACGACAATTCATTATTTTAATACTTTTAGCCATATTTTTGCAATTTAATTCGTTTTCATCAAATTTTGCTGTATGGGAAGTTAGTTCGGAAAAAATCCACAAGTTATTTTATTTGTTTTGACATATCCCATATTTACGATCTTCATTTTGACAGGTTTCAAATTTATAATTTGTGGCAGAAAATTTAAAAACGTAGTATATAAAAAGTTCTTTTTATCTTACAATTGTATGTTTTATTGTTATTATGTAAAGAAACACTGACCTCTAAAAGGTATTTAATATTGTGAATAAATAAAGTGTTGTCATTATAATGCAGATGATTTGAGTTATAAATGATGAAGGTAAGTAAGACCGTAACAAGTGGTGATATTATCCTTACTTGCTAGGATACATATCAAGTATGAATTTACACACAGCAGCAAAATGCCGCAGCTCTAGGAAAAAAATTAGACAAAACTTTTTGCATACAAGTCTGTAAGACAGTGAGACATTTTCGTGTAACACTTTTACACTTTGTAACGTTTTTTGAGTTTATGTGCCAAAGAGAAGACAAAAAATTCGAGCGTGCAGATTCTTGCCTTCTTAAACTAGGAATTAAATCGAACATTTGTTGTGCACGAAGTAAGAAAGTATTTTTCTTCTTTTCCAGTTTATTAAGAAGTAATCTTTTAGCTTCTTTGCCCATTTTTTTTATAATAAATGTTAACATAGAAAATTGTCATCATAGTTGTCAACCAAGTTGACAAAATTTGACACAGGCATTACTTTTACAAAGTTATCCACACAATTTATAATTTTTTCAAGTTTTTTGAGTGAGATTTTTGGGTTTTTAATGAGTGAAGAATCCTTATACCTCGTTATTATCATCTCGTGCTTAAGGAAATCTATTTATTTCTATTTTACTCCAATCTGTGGACCAACATCAAATTTCATCCTCCAACCTATCCACAGACGATAAACATTGTCTTCAACATGGCATATTGACAGCAAGGTTGACAACCAAGTTTTGACGATCAACTTGCTGCTTAAGGGTTGTTGTGTTTGTCCGGTGCACATTGGAGCAGTAGAACAGAAGTTATAGTTGAGGGAGGGGGGATGGTAGCAGTATAGAATGATCAAGAGTATTAAAGGGCTAAGGGCCAGACGGAATGATGGACGGAGTGTGATAAGGATGGAGGAGAGGGTGTCCTTTAACGAACCAATCATTCATAATCATAATCATAACTATGCCGACCTCTAAGCGGCAATGTAAACGAGTGCAGTTACCTCCTACCTTTTTCTATTATCCTAGTACAGTGTACCGGTGCCGCGTTTAGACTCGCTTGGGGAGGGGACGTCCTAGTGACAGCGGTACCAAGCACGGAAGTGATAACAGTTATTAAAGTAATTGATAACGGTAGATGGAAGATAAGTTTTATTCTTATCTCAAACACTGGCACCGCCACAGCTTGATTACAAACAAGTGAATTCAAAGGCGGCAGCACGCCTTCTACAAATTATTGTTAATGTCTTATATTGTTTTTATTCTTGTATTGATGAATATTCAGAAGAATATCTATTCAATCCATAATTTTATTTATGAGTAATTTTGTATCTTAAAAATAGTATCTAGTTTTCTGTTAGGGTGTTGCAAAGTTTTTCAAACTTATACCTAACGTAATAAGATCTCTTTATATGAATTTGTTCCTTCCAAAACCAACTTAAATAAAAAACTCAGTTGTTTTGATTTTGCCAATCAACTAGTCATTTACATTTAAAAAAGGAGAGTTTTTTAACTTTTAAACTTTGAGGGTAGCCATTTTGGAAAGGGAGTACATATAAAGCTCGGGTTTGCGACAAATGTTTTATTTTATTAAGACCTTTCCAAGAATATACTATATACTACTGAATCCAATATGGTAGAAAACATTATTAACCACAAAAACATATTTTTTTATAAATGATAAAGATACCCACAAACCGGAACTTAATATCTCAATTATAACCAGAAAAACGTTTTCTTTTGGATCACCCTGTATGCCCTAATTCATATACATGTACTAAATTCAGGAAGAAAAGAATGTTGTTAACATCTAAATTACATTAGATTTCTGTGTTGCATTGACAGTATAATGTAAAACAAAACAGGAATTACATACATGCTGAGATTGTAAAGATGGACAGCACTGGAGTGAGTACAGAAATAGCTATGATATGGTGCCTGGAATGCTACAGCTATAACATTGCCACTGCAACTCCAAGACAGGCATGACACTTTAGCCTATTAAAATAAAAATTATAATCAGAAGGTTATCATCTAAAAGAATGCTTAATGTATTTTCAAAACTTTAAANTGGAAGCGAAACATCCCTTAAGATGCTACCATCAGTGGAAGCGAAACATCCCTTAAGATGCTACCATCAGTGGAAGCGAAACATCCCTTAAGATGTTACCATCAGTGGAAGAAAAACATCCCTTAAGATGCTACCATCAGTGGAAGAGAAACATCCCTTAAGATGCTACCATCAGTGGAAGCGAAACATCCCTTAAGATGATACCATCAGTGGAAGCGAAACATCCCTTAAGATGATACCATCAGTGGAAGCGAAACATCCCTTAAGATGCTACCATCAGTGGAAACGAAACATACCTTAAGAAGTAGTAGTGGAATGCAAAAAAAAACCCTTAATATGCTTCAAAATGTGTTTCACAATATGCTTCCAGAAGTGGAATTAAAGCGAAGGATCACGCCCCTCAAGACAAGCTACTAAACTACTAAACTATTATATATCTCAAATATTATATAACCTATTGTTTACTGTCATGTTTAAGTAATGTTTATATTGTATAAAAGCGATGTAAAATATTAAAAAAGCCCATTTATCAGACATATATTTTTTCCTTTTAAATTCATCTCAACAATGTAATTAATAAGCCAAGTTAAGTAATGTTGGATATACAAGGAAAACAAGTAACAATTAATCACGAGGAAAATTCACAAACAAACAGGAAACAATTAAAACAGAATTATAAAAACAAAAAGCTTCGTAAACACTTAACAACAAATAACTTTAAAAAGGTTATATAACAATTGTTGGGTTATATGAACAGAGTGTAGTGACGTCACAATAAAAGAGTAAGAGAGGGGGGAGGGGGAGGGAGTTTCGTTTAATTTGAGTTGATTTATTTTATTCGTTTCAATCGTTCGTTGAGAACACAGCCATTATTTTATTTAATGTCAACATTTGGTATGAGTTTGTGAGAACATTTAAATGAAGAGTTTCTTTATTATACTTTTACATAAATGTTTAAAAATTACGTAATTAATCATTTTATTTGTATGAAAATGGTAATATCAATATAAGCGAGCTTAAGGCTCTACCGCCCTTTGAGGTTAGAAAAAACTTTAAAATTAAAATTTTATTGGTTCTAACTAAGATATCAAAAATCTAAGTACAGACTTCATTCCTAATTTTAATTCTGCACAATTTGAGCCCTATTTCAACTTCTTATGATAAATAGTACAGGCGCTATTTCAAAACAATGATAAATCTCGCTGTACTGAGATAGTTGTATTTATTGTAGTTAGGAGATGAAATAGGACTCAAATTGTGTAGCATTATAAAATTAGGAATGAAACCTGTACTTAGATTTTTGATATGTTGCTTACAACCAATAAAATTTTAATTTTACTGTTTTTTCTAACCTCAAAGGGTGGTAGAGCCTTAAGCATTCAACAAAATATTCACCTTGTTTCTCAGTAACATGTTGGTACTACGCAGACGAGAAAGTTAAAAGCAGGAGGGAGTTTACTAAGTTTTCTATTAAATGTTTAAATGAGTTATTTTTCAGATGCAGTTATCAATAAAACAAATGGAGAATGAAATAAAATTATATTAATTAATTAATATGCTCGGTTCATCAATCCATACAAACTTAGTTAGATAAAATTGCTCCTTAATAAAAGTTACTTGTTCGTTGACTTTTGTTGACGGTAATAAACTGTAAAATTACATGAAATTGTGAACATAAAAGACAGCTGATAGTAGATTACTTAGAACTTAGTCTATGACTAATGCTTAACTTTAGCAGGTAAATTAATGTCGGAGTTTGAATCATTGAGTGACTCAGTTTTGACACATACCTCCCCCCCCCCCCCCCCCCCTATTCTAACAAAGAAAATCTAGGAATTACTAGAAAACCGTTTCACATCGATAAAATCATAAATAAAAACAAACTTTAGCTAATGTATCCGGGCTTTCTATCGTAAATGAGATAAAGGAAAATATTAAAAAATGGATCAATATTGCAGCGTATGACTCCTAAAACGCTAAAGCCTATGGTCCAGACTGCCGAACCGAACAGAGGAAACGAGCCGAGCATTGGTCTCTGCGCATGCCCAGTCTAAAGTGCGCCTGCGCATCTCACTCTGGGCATGCGCAGAGACCAATGTTCGGCTTGTTACCTCTGTTCATTTCGGCAGTCTAACGGATCAGCAGTCTATTCTCTCGTTGGCTCTCCACTGACAGAGTTTGTTTTAAAACATTGAGTGTTGTATTGTATACTCCTAGTTGTGGACCGTCCATAACCTCGGCGAGAAGAGTCCCAAAGAAGGACAAATCCAAGAGTTCTCGATCTGTGCAAGTGAGTCCAAAAGAAAGGCGAGTCCAAGCCGTTTCCGATCTGTGAAAGTGAGTCCAAAAGAAAGACGAGTCCAAGCCGTTTCCGATCTGAGAAAGTGAGTCCAAAAGAAAGACGAGTCCAAGCCGTTTCCGATCAGTAAAAGTGAGTCCAAAAGAAAGACGAGTCCAAGCCGTTTCCGATCTGTGAAAGTGAGTCCAAAAGAAAGACGAGTCCAAGCCGTTTCCGATCTGTGAAAGTGAGTCCAAAAGAAAGACGAGTCCAAGCCGTTTCCGATCTTAGAAAGTGAGACCAAAAGAAAGTGAGTCCAAGAGAAAGAAAGGTCTGTACTAGTACAGACTGTCCTCGACCTAGACCTGGTAAGGGAGAGTCTTTTAAATTTTAGAATGTTTAAATCTTCGATTTCATAAATTCCAAGTCAGAAATCTGTTTCAAACACGAGGGAACATTTTTTGGTTCTGAGTCTGTCTGTCACTCTATTTTTTTGAACCATCATATCCTTAAAGACTTCACGTTCAATTTTAATGAAATTTGGGTGGTAGATCGTGATTAGTCCATCGTTGGTCCCATATAAGTTTCAACCTTCTGTGCTAATATGCTCCTCTTCTACATCCACACAAACATACATTTATTAAATACATGGTATTTTTATATTAACTATTATGTATCATACCATTTAGATACACCATACGATTTTAAAAATTTGACTAGTAGATTTCAAGATGCGGTCTTTTGCAAGAATATTGACGGCAGACTTACAGATAGAGATATCTCAAATGTATTTCCGTCTAGAGCATTTTAAATTTGAAGGCAAAACTTGGTTATTCAGAATGCCCGTAATACAATGCATAGTTTTACATGAAACAAAATTGTATTTTATCCTAAATGTATATCTAATATTTGATATAACCTAATCTAATGTGTGTATCATAATCTAATGCATACATTCTAATCAAATATATGTATATATCCTTATCTAATTACTATAACTATATGCTATAATCAAAAATATATGTATCCTAATATAATTAATATATTCTAATCAAATTAATATATCCTAATCAAAAACATGTATCCTAATCAAATTATATATTGTATTAACCTTCGAGCGCTATATATATTGATATAAATTTGCTAAAATTATTAAAGACCCATTTCAATTTCAGTAAATAGGATAAAAAAGAATCAAAATAATGTATTTTCTGGTGTATTTGCTGTCAATCAAGAAAGTAAACAATATGCGTGGGTATTCGGCAACTAAAATATTGTAGAAAGAAAACCTACTATTTTTAATTCTGACAAATTCATGACATATGGAGTCATGAAATTTGTATAGAGGTGCGTGGGAGACAGCCTTCCCTCCCCGCCTCCTCCTACCCTTCCCCTCGGACCTATCGAGGGATCGATCTCTCAACCCAATGATACTTTCTACGCCTCAACATTAACTACATCTCATCATTCACACGGCTTTTATTTTTAGATGTAACAGAAATAAGCATAAATTTAAGGAAAAAACACTATATTTAGTCAAATTTAATTACAAAAGAAATATTGAAATAAATACAATTTTTGCCTAAACTAACTGTTGATTTTGTGATGTTTATGAAATTTTACATACGTGGAATTAGCGATGATTTTTGCAATGTGCTACCTCCCCTATAAATTATTATAAAAATATGGATTAAAATAGGTATGGTGACCTTTGATCGCCGTGTATTTAATTTAATTGACTTACCGCCAAGGATTGAGTTACTAACCTCGAAGGTTTGATTGACAAACCAAGAAGGTTTGTGATTGAATTAGGTTTGTAATTAGTGATTGATGATTTTTGTAATGTTCAACCTCCCCTATAAATTATTATAATAATAGATTAAAGTTTAGGTGACCTTGGATCACCGTATATTTAATTTGATTAAATAACCACCAAGGTTTGATTGACTAACCCCTAAGGATTAATTTACTAACTAACAAGCTTTTTGATTGACTAACCGATAAGGTTTTTGATTGACTAACCTTCAAGGTTTGATTGACTAACCATAAAGGTTTTATTGACTAACCCCTAAGGATTAATTTACTAACCAACAAGCTTTTTGATTGACTAACCACTAGGATTTGACTAACTGCCAAGGATTGATTGACTAACCATAAGGTTTTTTAATGACTATCCACACCAAGGTTTGATTGGATAACCTTCAAGGTGTGATTTAAATATAACATACATTAGAATAAGATGAGTTAGTAATATATTTATCATATTGAGATTACTCAAAGAGAAAAAAGAAATACCACAAAACTCAGCTCTTTCTTTTTCCAGACCAAACCACCAATAAAATTAATTATACAAAAAACAACTGCTCTACTTATTAAATATTCCTACTACTAGATATTGATAAAGCACTCAGAGAACTTGCGTAGACAAGGAAACATATTTTGGTGCAAAAATACTTATTACTAATCCGCCTAAAAAGAGCTTTACATATATATACATATGTATGTAACATGTCATATAATTATATTTTTTAACACTCTCATTTCGTTCATATTTGTTTAAAATATGCCGGCAAAAGATGAAAATGTTTTAATAGTAGATACATACTTAATAATTGTTAGTTGTTACAGTCTATAAGATTAGAGTTGGCACAATCAAAAGGCGGGAAAATTTTGAGGGAAACGATTTCATTGGTCCCCCATGTTGAATACAACTTCAGACAAAAAATGCTCTACTCTACCCCTGTTCCACAAAAAATATATATCATGGCAACACCGATTTTCCCTTTTTATAACCCCAAAACTACCTCCACATTTGTTGTTTCCCGCCTTCGATTGTGCCAACTCTAATCTTATAGACTCTATCTTATAGCCTTATAGATCTTATAGTTACATATTATTTTTCTAATCTTCATAATCTAATACGATGTATAAAATGTCATTCAATATTGAATGTGAGGATGAATGTCATTTGCAAAATATTGAATGTAAAATTGCCACAAACTGAACAGGTATCCCAAATGCTCAGATTAATCTGGGTTCCGTATTTCCTTTAAATCAGTCAATTTTATACGCCAGTTGACTTTAGACAAACAAATAAAAATGCCGTTTCTGGAATGAAAAATTGTTATAATTTTCACCGGGTCAAAAATGATATTTTATTTCAATTAATAGAATTTATAATTGCACTGAGGTTCTTTCTTAATGCACAAATAAATATTTTTAAACCAGCTGGATTCTCGTGCTTCACTGAGTGGGTAATTTAAATGCAGTTTTAAAACAAAAACGAATAGTTTTAAAAACTATCACCAAAAATATTAAAATTATTTTGGTAAACAAATAAAGGTAGCACCAAATCTTTAAACCAATTGCTGAACATTGAAGGGGCTCTAAGGGGGGGGGGGGGGGATGGGAGGGGGTTTCATATCTCAGTCACACTTATCTTCCTCTTGTATTGAAGAGAAAGTATGAAAAATTTCGCTCGAAAACTTTTCTAAATATAACACCGATAAGGGGTTTAAATATAACCCCCTTTTACAATAGTTATTTGTGCAACAAGTGCGCCAAGTGGCACTTTGCTGCACTCGAAATAAATATTTACGAAAAAAGCAGAGGAGAGGGAGGAAAGGTTTCTTGAGTGCAGCAAAGTCAGTTTAAGCTCGAGTTGCACATGCAATTTTTCCTACAGTTAGTTCTAATCTGTTAATAAGATATAAAATAATAGTGTTCATCAACATGTAATACAATATCAACTAAAGCAGCTTCTGTTTATAGCAAGTGTTGCCTTCTTTTGGCGTATTCAGCAAACCTGACCAAGCGCGTTATTATTTTTCATAATAACACTTACTCATCAAATTTTATTCTTTTATAGATTGTCAATCTTTACTTTTTTTATATTTGATATTCAGAGTTAAAATCATGTAGTTAATAAATAATTGGTTGTCTTGACTGAGATTTTGTGGTACCACTTCACACTTCATAATTATGACTAGAGAGGTTACTAGAGAGAAACACAACAATATTGTCACCACTTACTATGTTAACACACTGAAGATGATGTAAATGTCGAAACGCGTCTGTGTAATAGTACATTACGCGTCGAGTGTGGAAAGTAGCATTTTTCATGCGAGTGTGGCGTTTACAACACCCGAGCGACAGCGAGGGTAGTAAAACCACACGAGCAATGCAAATTGCCGTATCGCACGAGTTGCGTACCGTACTTTATCTACGATTGTTAGATTTTAATAATAAATGCAGAAAAAAATAATAAACTTCCTGTATGTAAGCTCGTATTTCTCTTTTGATAAAGATGACATCAATTCGTTAGTTGTATTTTGTGCCGAATTAATTATTTCGGAAGGCGTATTATTCTCCTCATATTCTTCATAATCACTTAAATCACTCATTGATTTTCACAAAAAAACTCGATACAAACAGTTACTTTTATTAAATAAACATCAAATTAGTTATGTTAAATGTAAACAAACTCGCTAATCGTGTGTAAAGTTGATAATTCTTCTTCTTTACGTCACTAGAGTGGAAAAAAAGAGGAATTCTTCTTCTTTACGTCACTAGAGTGGAAAAAAAAGGAATTCTTCTTCTTTACGTCACTAGAGTGGAAAAAAAGAGGAATTGTTCAAAACAATGTGACACGCATGCGCAATTAATATAGGTGTGTAAAGAATCACATTCTACGAATCTAAACAGAGATACAATGTTTATATTACGTATCAACCGTAGATAAAAAATAAAATTGTGGTGACAATATTGTTGTGTTACTCTCTCTAGTAACCTCTCTAGTCATAATCATGTAGTTAATTAAAAAATAATCATTAGTTAGTTGTCATTGTTATTATTATTGTGTTTGGATTATTTAATCTTTGTTTAGATTTAATTTCTTTATGTTCGTAAATTGGAACACTGGAGTGCTGTAAAGTAAAATGATTGCGGTAAAATAAAACGAGTGCGGTAAAGAAGTAAGTGCAGGAATCTGGTGTTTTGCGTACCACTTTGAGTGCGATAACAAACGCACCTCCGCATCGGCCAAGTGTAGGAAAAAAACTGTTTATGACATTAAAGGGAAGCTGCTTACTAAATTTGAAGGATCAAAAGCCATTGGTTTCGCAGACATGAACAGGTCAATTTTTTAATCGGGATTATAAATATTAGAGTGTTTCTTTTTCTAACGATGTTTTAAACTGGCAACAAAAATTGACCAAATGGAACGAAATTCAGAACGCATGTGCAGTTTAATGACCACTATATTGGATCAACATCCATAGATGTTCCATAGATCAATATCCATAGCATAGATCAACATCCATAGAAGAGTGTTATCATAAATGAGATGAAAGTGATATTTGGATATTATTCACAGGGAGTCTATAATTACTAGTCAACCTAATTAAATGATGTTTAATTTAAATCAAATTATAATTTTCTATTTACAACGGGAGACAGACAGAGAAAAATAGACTTCAGCGCCGGGATTCGAACCACGGGCCTCCTTTAATTCGAGTAAAGACGCTCTAGCTAACTAAGCTACACTGAAGAATAATTTCCTCTATCGATAAGGAGTGGTTCGAATCCTGGTGCTGAAGTCTATTTTTTTCTGTCTGTCTCCTGTTGTAAAAATAGAAAGTATAATTTGATTTAAATTAAAATTTAAACGTTCCATAGTATGAATACTAACAAAAACTTAATAAATGATTTTGTTATTCAAGAAATTCTGTATAGCATATGGTGGTATCTTGTCTTGTTTTTTTTATTTTTTACAAAAATACAAAAAATTCACCAACACGAAATAATTCATCAACACTAAGGGGTATTGAGTTAAAAATTGAAAGAAAATATCACTTCCGTTTTTTAAAATAGTTCTATATCAAACGTTTTGTACGAACAAGGGCAATTTTTTTGGGTCAGTCTCGCATTATTTCTTGAAAAAAGTAGCTCGTTTTCAAGTTATTAATCTGTAACATTTTGAAATGGTCATCATTTTAAAACCGGAAGTAATATTTAAATTTTCTCACTTAACGGATTTTAGAAAGTTAACAAAATTAACAACTGCATCAAACTTCTACTATTCTAGTCAATACATTCCAAGCAGTTGTTTTTGTAACAAAACACAAACAGAAAGACAGAAGTAAAACTAAGCAAGATAGGACCATATTTTATAGGGTATTTCTTGACTGTTTTAACCTATATCAAGTTATGCCATGAAGTTTAAACAAGTACTATGACTGAAGACGCTGCATATACATATTATGTAAGTATTACAATGCGTGTGCTTACATTTTCAAAATGATAAGGTAAAATAATGAATGGTGGAGTCAATGTTCACCACCAGACAGTACTGCAGATGCAGTGTGGACTGTGGACTGCCATCTGACAGGTTGCAGATAAGCTAAATATGTTATTATTTGTTTGTTTGTACCAAATTGTTTTTCCAACTTTCTCCTAGTGAACTAGTAATGTGTTGCATTCCTTAACTCACGAATTTAAGATGAACAGAGTATTATAATAATCGGTACTTCTTTAGATTGTTACTCCCCTAAGTGGATTTAGCATATAAATGAAATTGAAATTGAATTGAAATGACTTTAACTAAATAACTGTTAAGACAAAGTGACGTTCAGTCCAATGTACTTTGGGACAAAGGAATATCACACTTCTGTTTATATAAGGAGAGTAACAGTCTAAAGAAGAACATTCCGTACACCTTCTTTAGATTGTCACCCCCCTCTGTTTTCTTTATAAGGGGAGTAACAATCTAAAGAAGTGCCTAATAATCATTTATACCTACTCAAAAGGACCTATCATTTGACAAACAACATCACTTATGACTTCCATTAACAATCCATTAACTATTGTGTTTTCGGCCATTTTTGTCGGCCATTTTGAAAATAATGTCGTAATGTGTATATTTTCTTTCTCTACTCATCAAGAGCTTAAACATAATATACAACATGCCTTATAAGTATATACTTTTTTAACACCATCATTTCGGCCATATATATATATATATTTTTTTTTTCAAAATGCCGGCAACAAATGAAATTTTTTGTAATATTATTTACATATTCTTTTCCCACTCTTAAAGAGCTTTAAAACTAAATATAACATGTTATCCTGACTGAAACCTTTTATTTATTTGTCCGCCATTTGGAAAACTTTTTGGAAAATATTTGGAATTTCTTAGAGGAATTTCAAAAAATTATATAATAGTCACAAATGCTGAGATGAACCATTGCATCGAGTTTCGTTCAAAAGAATAAATTTGTACGTTAATTATTAGCATTAGAAAAATACACAAACACACAAATAAACTGATATCAACACGAACACTAAAGTCCCTTAAATGAAGAACGTACACTCGTTTAAATTAAATTTTTAACAGTAAAATTTAAATATATTTAAATTATATTAAGAAAAATCCGTCAAGTACTTGCCAGCAAGTTACTAAAAGGGTTTCTTCGGTCATAAGAATTCATTATAATTACTATTTTTCACTTTAAAGAACCAAGGTGTGCATACTATTATCCTTTACTATCTTCGGTATGCACTTATTGAATTCTTTTAGGGGTGAAATGGCTACCATTTTTGAAACACGATACAATAATTCAATACCTTAAAAATGATACCTAACTTCGATTTTTCTAATCACAAAAATTTTGGTGCCCCCTAGTTACGGCCCCCTAAAATTTTTAAAATTTAACTTTTTTATATCAACTCCCGGAAATACCATTGGACCAGAGAGTAGTATATTTTAGTATCTTTGCCTTCTTTTTAGGACCTGTCCTAATGGGGTAGCGTGGAGGGGGACATTTTTTTTTTTGTTTTGTTTTTATTTTTAGGGGGGTAAAATGGCCACCATTTTGGAAACACGATACATTTTTGTGAACCAAATTTCAATACCTTTAAAATGATACCGAACTTTGATTTTTCTAATCACAAAAATTTTGGGGCCCCCTAAAAATTCTAAAATTTCAACTTTTTTATATCAACTCCCGGAAATACCATTAGACCAGAGAGTAGTATATTTTAGTATCTTTGCCTTTTTTTAGGACCTGTCCTAATGGGGTAACGTGGGGGGACATTTTTTTGCGTTTTGTTTTAATTTTTAGGGGGGTAAAATGGCCACCATTTTGTAAACACGATACATTTTTGTAAACCAAATTTCAATACCTTTAAAATGATACCAAACTTCGATTTTTCTAACCACAAAAATTTTTGGGCCCCCTAGTTACGGCTCCCTAAAAATTCTAAAATTTCAATTTTTTTTAGATCAACTCCAGGAAATTTTATTGGATCCCAGAGATATATATTTATGTATTTTTACCTTATTTTAGGACCAACCCTAATGGGGTAGGGCAGGAGGGGTTCATTTTGGGTTTGTTTTAATTTTTTGGGGGGTAAAATGACCGCCATTTTGGAAATGCAATACATATTTGTAATCTACAATTCGATACCTTTGAAATGATACCCAACTTGAAAATTTCAAAAAATATAAAATATTACGATCTGGTCGCAATTGATCGCAGATCGCAGAAATTTGGAGTGTTTAAGTTCGGAATAAGTTTTCTGTTTTTGGGCAAAAAAGTTTTACTTATATACCAAATTTCAAGTCTATAGCTGCAGTAGGTCGCGAGATATACTCCAAGTTGCGACGGACGGACGGACGGACACACTACCAAAAGCATAAGGGTTTCTAGGACGACCTTAAAACCCTAAAAAACACCATTACTAATTTTTAATAAAGACTAGTTTCCACCAATTAATATTTATTACTTAATTAATAACACTTAAACAAAGTATTTGTTAAATTTAACATATGTTAACACGTTAATTAGTCATGCCCTTATTTGACATCTTTTTTACCATTTGATAATAAACATTTCACAAATTATAACAATTAGACTGACAAACATAAAACAAGAAACAAGTGCTGCCACAATACCGTGGTTTATGTTTGTTGCTACATTTATATAATTCTACTTGTTGATTATACTTATTTTTTGTTGTCATAATGTACGCGTTGTCATAATTATTACAATTATTGTTATTCTATTTATTGTCGAAAAAACTTGTTGATTTAACTTCTTAATTTATTTCGAGTGTCAAATTATACTTGTTGATTGTCAGAGAAGAATCAACTTAATTTTTTATGTTTCTTGACAACTATTAATTGTCACGGAAGACATGAATTTATTAAAGGCATGTATTTATTTGCATTTTTAATTATTGGGTCATTTAATTTTTATATGTCAAGTAAAATTATTTAATAAAAATAGTATAGTAATATGTCAATAAATATATTATTTTTTTCCTGTACATAATTTTAAGTGGTAAATGCAATATGGTTATTTGTTTATGAATGTAATTATTATTAGTATTTTATTTATTGCGGTTTATATCCAATTTATAGATGAAATAAAAATATTACAAAAAAAGTTACTATTTGTTGTTTTATTATTTATTGCTTTTAACATTTTGATTATCATTAAAAAAAATATAATAAAGTACATAATAATATGCACTGACAGTTTATAAAATTTATATTTTATCATTTATTTTTACTAATCAAAAGACTTATTTAATAGATAATTATATCATTT
This sequence comes from Gerris buenoi, assembly GCA_001010745.2. Classification (NCBI taxonomy): domain Eukaryota; kingdom Metazoa; phylum Arthropoda; class Insecta; order Hemiptera; family Gerridae; genus Gerris; species Gerris buenoi. The sequence continues at coordinate 240,314 of KZ651707.1, read as the reverse complement.
AAATCACAATAAGGTATATTTAATTATAATTATTATTATATATAGTTGTTCAGTTTGAAATTTCAAAATATTATTAAATTGATTTTTTTAATTAGTTAATTAATTGTTACATATTATTACAGTTAGGAATTTGGGCATATCAAATATAAAAAAAAAATTGTAATAATAATAAGGTTATTTATTTACAATTTTAAATTCAATTGTTTTCAAAATACAATCTATACATATAGTTAAACAAAAAAAAAATGTATTTAATATTATTTTTCAATTTGAACCAACTCAACATTTAAGTGATAAAGCATTAATATAAAACACTTATAGTTTCGTANAAATGGTTGTAATTTGCAATGTAATACCGTGATTTTGCTCACTGCAATATGGTATACAATTTGTGTTAGTGAGAGACACCAAGGGATGTGCCACGCAAGCGTGACACATTATTTTTTTTAATTAAAATCTAATTTCAAAATTTAAAAAAAAAAAAAACAACTAAGATATTAAGTTTGTGTTTTAAGATTATACGATAATTGTATGTAAAATATGGCTACAAAATTTAAGCAACGACATAACACAAACTTTAAGTAAAAAATAATAAAATGAAGCAGCGCTTTAATGCATAACATAATTATTGCCATGTTTAATAATAATGTTTAGTGCAATAGCAAAATATACATAAGAATAAAATATATATAATGTTATTTCATATTGTGAACAAAACATAGAATTTGTATTTAAAGAAGTTAAAATATGCTATTTACATAAAATATCAAATTAACATTTGTCCAATAATAAGCTTTTCTTTCAAATTTAATATAATTGAACAAATAAATTGGTATAATGTTTTATTTATTTTGTGTTTTTAAATCGTACCTTATGTAAAAATATGTACATAATATTTTATATTTTGTAGAACATTCTCATAGAATTTAGTTTAAATCTGTATGTAGAACAATATAGTTTGAATTAGTTAGTTTAAATATAGCTTAAATAATTGAAAAATAATATTGTTATGAGTACGGCGTACCTTACTCATTATTTGAGTTATAATTGATTTAAAAGCTGTGCTGTAACATTAAAATATTATTGTTACTGTAATAAAAATGATTTAATTGAATACATTGACACGAGTGTAAATAAAAATATCTACGTTCATATTGTTGTGTATGGCGTAGCTAAGTTAGAATTTAAGTCGAAAGAGGTCAAGTATGGGCATTTAGTTAAAGTAGAGTCGAGTTACACTGTAGGGATGGTATCGATTAAATGGTGGTAAATTACAAAATATTGGGTATTAAGAAATGTATATTTATTTATGTATTTTAATATTTATTTGTATGGCGTACCTTATCTATGCGAACAGATGTTCTAAGCGGCGGGAGGGAGCATGCTGACAGACATCCATGGCAGGACAAGGTAGGGTCAACCAAGCGGCTATGCACGGTGGCGCTGCCAAGCGGATCTTGCCGCAGACACGTCACCGACATGACCCCGGCCTCTCAGTTATTGATCACCACTTGTTGATGTTCTTTTTCTCGCTCACTCTTCAACCTATTTCTCTCCAACTCACTCTCACTTCTTATTCCCACAGTTTTCCCCCCACTACCACGATATGAGTGGATGTAAAAACATAATTGCCGCCATATTGAAATAAATAAACATTTGGGTGGGAAAAAATGTAGGATTAACATAGATTATGATTTCTTTATCGTTCGTTTTTCGTTGATTAAAAAAGGCTTTTCTTAAAAGTAATCGAGTTAAAAATGAATAACAGGTTGTTTTTAATTACTTTTAAGACTACCATATGTTCACGTGATAAATCATATAAACAAGTATAAAGTAAGCACCGTGGGGCTCTTTTTAGAAGCAATTCTTTCATTCATATAACTTCATAACAAGAACCACCAAAAAACTTTGGCTAAAAATAAAAATATATGAAAAATGTATAGCATTAATATAGGTTATACTTGTTGTCTTATTTAATGTTTTATAAATTAATAAATGATGTTTTTAATAAATATTATCCTTTTTAAAAATAACTAGAACTAAAATGTCAATTTGCAGATAGATTTTAATTATGTATTAGGCTACCATATGTTTATGTAATATAACCTATAAATGCGAATTTTTAAAAGACCTCATGTGGCTCTCTTCGTCATAAATATTTTTAACCTTATCATGATAATGTTAAAGGATAAAATCATCATTTATTAACTTAGATAAGTATATTTGTGTAAGTATAAATGGTCATACTAACATTATAATATTATGTAATATAATACAAGCGTGTATCGAATTTTGTTAGGCTTATAATACTGCCGTGCTAAGCCAAAAAACCGTATCTACCGTTTTTTTGGACAAAAAAGTTTTTAGATAATCGACTTTAAAGTTTTCAAAGTTTAAAGGCTTATAACGCCCTTATTATTCGTCCGATTTTTTATTATTGTATATCAATGAATTGAGAATTTTATTCTCTTTAGAGCCACATTTGTTTTACCTAAGTTAAATAAATACATTTTTGGGGGGATCAAATTTATGAAAACACCTGTAGATAAGATGTTTTTCTATATGAATATAACAGGTTTAACGTAACTGTGGTGTAAGTTGACGTAAATTGACTGTGATTTCAGAACCGAAATTACCGTATCTACCGTCACATACGGTCTTTTTCCTTCTGATGTGTCACTTAAGGCAATTTCGCTTAGTAAATTGTCCTTTAATACAAAAACTTTAACTAAAAATCTCTGTTTTCTCGTATTTAGGATGAAGATACGGCTTCGGGGCCATCAAAAACAGCAAAAACGACCCCCCAAAACCCTGAATACGTCAAAACCTTATTTTCGACAAAATGACAGATACGGTTTTTTGGCTTAGCACGGCAGAATAATGCATTATACATATTAACTTTGGTTTCGCTAATATTATTATTATTATTGTTTTATTATAATAGTATTATACATAAATACATACGTATTAACATAGGTTATGCTGCTTACCAGTGATGATGAGGACTATGGCTTAAGCAAACGACCTTGCTCTAAGAGTAGATTCCCCTTTGAAGCTTCAGAAAAATCTAAATTGACGAGTCAATGAGCTGATAAAGAAAGGAATTAAGATCATATTATCAGTAGTGTAATACCGTGTTTGTGCACACTGCAATAAGGTACACTATTTGTGTTAGTGGTAGACACCAAGGGATGTGCCACGCAAGCGTGACACATAGGAACTGTTCTAACATCAGACATTACGTAAAAAAGATGTTGTTTCAGAGACGATGTTTTGCCAGCCAAGCAATATGGTGGTTTGAGAGCACGCTCGTCTATGATAAGCCCTATTCTGATCTTCTACATCTGGTAGGTCCAGAGTTGGGTAGGCATCGTCGGGCCCCTGATGAGTCGGACGTCGGAAGATGCCGAGCCCAACATCTTTTTGATGTAATGTCTGATGTTGGAACAGTGTGTGGTACATCTCTTTGTGTCTCTCAGTAACACAAATTATGATAATTCTTAAGAAAACAATAATGACGGTTTCTCCAGAGAAGATAAAGCTCTAAATCTGCTCTGGACAACAAAGCATTAGAATAGATGCAATCATTTAAATATTTAAGCTCCATCATCAGTACCAATGGAAAAATCTAAGCGGGAATAAACGCGGAATAAAAGATGTTCGTTTATAAACGAAAAGGATTCTTCGACGACTAAAATGCTAGTATACAATAATACGTATCCTAACACTGATCTACGGATCAGAGAGTTAAGCAGTAAGCAGCGCCTACACTATAAAGCCGCTTGATCAAAACAACGCGTCAAGAAATGATGTCAATCATGATTAATAGTCTAGGAACCCGTTTGATGCTTGAGTGAAGCCTTGACAGAGATTGATGGAAAGTTTAAATGAGTGAAGCGGATTGACGGAGCGCTTGGTAGTCTAGAGTCTAGAGCAATTTTGATCAAGCATTCCGTCAACACCCCTAATCCTGATTCGAAACCATGGTATCTATTCAATACTGATTCACTACAGTCCAGGAGGAGCACTTCACTAGTCGAAACCTCCGCCGGGATGCATGATGCGCCCCAAGGCGGCTTGAAGCTCGTTTCAATCTGCTTGACGCGATGTTGTGATAAAGCGGATTGATAGTGTAGGGGATGCTTTAGATAATAACGTAAAAAGAAGCAGCTAGTCAACAGTCTTCTCAAATGAGATGCTTTGGATAGGTAAAAGGGAAGACTTAAAGAGATCTTATCCAAAACCAAACCTTCTGATTCAAACTTCGAGTGTAGTCAGCGAAAGAATTTATCAGCTGTAAGCTACAACTAACTATACTATTACTACGTTCACATCACACATCGTTTTGGAAACGGGTTTGAAAACGATCCGCTAGTTCAAAACGCTGTATGAACGGAGAACGACGGATCGTATCGGTTTAAATCCGCTCCACCAAAAATACGTGATCGGAACGGGGAATCGAATTCAAAACGCTCGTATGAACAAGTCGTGGAGGGGATAGAGATATCAGGTTATTTTACTCTTTTCCATTTTTCAATTTCTTTACTTTCGTGAGCTTCCGTTTCTTTTTTTTTTAACTGCAAAAACGTTGTTAAACAAAAGTTAATACTATAAAGAACCTG
>KZ651707.1:187465-206242 GCA_001010745.2 Gerris buenoi | reverse complement strand
AATGATAAGGTTAAAAACAGTTAAAAAAGCTTTTAATAGAGTAAAAAGAGCACATCCGTAAGTAAGTTATTTTACATCTTATTTGAGTTATTTGGAGAATTATTTGTTTTATCATCTATAATATATACTTTTGTTGACTTATTAATAATGATACTAATATATGATAAGGTTAAAAACGGTTAAAAAAGCTTATAATAGAATAAAAAGAGGAAAAAACTATGAAATGCATACATAACACTAGTAAACAATGGTATATTATGAGCCAGAAGCAGGATAACCTGACGAACAATAGTTCAGGGCGCATGACATCACAGCAACCTTTGTCACCTTTACGTAACCTCTCTGACGCGACGTATATCTTTGTCGGCTGTCGGCCCCTACTATTTAATAAATTTTCAGAAATGATAACCTTGTTCAATTTAGGTTCTGATGAGATGGTTCCGATAAACCTATATATTTTTTGTTAGCATCAAAATTTTATTTTCAAAATCTAACCTTGCCATTTCTCTGGCCAGCAGCGGTCTTACATCTAAATAGAGATTCACATTTGTAAATAAAAATCGGTCCGAGGCAACTCAGACAAACTTTTTCGTATACGAGTTCATAATTACTTAGCCCTGTGTTTTCCATTTATTAGTTTTCGTATGTAAATTTAAATATTATTTAACATTTCATCAAAATTTATCATTAGAATAACTTCTCCTGGGCGGGGAATCGAACCAAGATTCTTTTAGTCCGGGTTTTAAGCTATTTTCTCAAGAACTAGATTTTTTTAAGGGAAAACCGGTTTTCTATTGTTAGATTTGTATTTAAATGGTCATTTTATAATTTTTTTTTAATCTAAATCGTTGGAACCGCTCTTGAAAAATATTTTTTTTACGTTTTTTTTAACACCCTAAATTCATTTCTTGATTTCGCCTCGGGTTATGATTTTTCTGAACATGTATGGCAAATTTAATCAAAATCGGTTCCAGGCGTCTGCACAGACGCGACAGACAGATATTTTTTTTAAAAAACCCACTTTTCTGTACTAAGGAGACCTCTGCACGTGCTCAAAACGTGCAAATCCATCAAAATCTCAAAATCCAATTCCACGCGATCACAATACTTTCTCTTTATATGATAAAGTAAAAAGATTAAGTAACAAAAAAGGGGGGAGGGGGTAGTTAGATTGAACGTATTTAATTCGTCACAGCTTAGATAAAACACTGACTAAATTTAAATATAAATTTGGCCCTACAAGCGTAATAAACTATAGAAACTATTTTGGGGGTAAAGCCCCTAAATTTGTAGCTAGAATTAATTACTCGATTTCACTTTGAGGTTTATCAAACTCGTATTTTTGTGTCATTACTCATTACAAAACCCTTACTTTATATACAGGTTACCCTAATCTAAGGATAAGTGGTTCAAGTCCGAGAGGCAGAAGTTATTTTTATCCTTCTTCGAATAATAACTTAAATTTATAATTAAGGTTTAATAAAAATAAATAAATAAATAATAACCAACAAACTAATTCTATAATTTGATTCCAATAAAATAAAATAATATTTACGAGTAAATTACAAGCAATAACATTAAATATAATAATTTCATATTTTTTTCAAACTAAACACATAAACGTTCAAAAAAACAAAATAACTTTAAAATTTTATAACAATTTTTTAAATCTCTGCAGAATAATATTGTATATAATATGAAATATTTACCTTTTTTACCATATTATATAACTTTTATTATAACATAAATTAAAAACATTTAAAAAAACAATTAAATTAATTTAAAACAATTAAAAACAAAAAATAATATGTTATTATATTAAAGATATTTTGTTTATCTTTAATCTTCATTTAAATTTAAATGAATAATTTATTTACCTGTTTTATTAATAATTTATTTAATTTATAAAATGCCAAATAAATGCATTTTTCAAAAATTTAACTTACTTTAATAGTAATACATTTTTTTTTATTTAAATTCACTTCATTGAGGGAAACAAAAACAAAGATGGAATAACCATATTTAAGTTGGAAGCACTTTTGTGTTTAAAATTCAGTGTTGTGCCAATCTGTTACCGTTGGTATAATTGGTTCATTTGCTGAGAAAATTTTAAGTAACCTAATATGTAGGAAAGCGAGAATCAGTCATCATGGTGATGGTCTACAAAAATTAGGGGCGGATCTACGGGGGGAGAGGTGGAAATTTCACCTCCAAAAATTCAACAAAATAAAAAAATATCTGCAATAAGTTGAAAACAAAGCTAATGAAAGCTTTGAACACTAAAATATAATGTAAATATATAAGTCACTAGTACTACCTTCACCTTAGTGTATATAAAATAATAAGGTTGAACATTTCTTAGTTTATATTATTTTTCATACCTATTTAAAATAAAATAGCTTGTTAGCAATTGTGAAAAATTTTGCTAATAAATTATTATTGCTTATGGAGCAATAGTCATATTGATTTTAACATTAAAAACTGGATTCCCATACTTCCATGTTTATGTGGGATACAAACATTAAACTATTTTTTGCACTTAAATGTTTTGATTGTTTGTTTGCATACTTTAATGTTTGTTTGTTTATATACTTAGTTGAGTGTGTATCTAATAGTTTCAATTGCTGTATAGGACGTTGTGAAGATATTTCATAATGAATCAGTAAAAATTAATAGCATTGTACAGCGTTACAGGTAAAAAATATAAAATTTTAAAATTGAATTAGTTAATAAAAGTTTCCAAAATTCTGCACTTTAAGTTTATTGTTTTTTATCTGAAAAAGCTCTAAAAAAAAGCTTTTTCTAACCAAATTTTCCGAGGTAGGCCCCCTGTACCCCCTTTTGGATGGGGGTAGACCCCCAGAACCCCTGCCCCCNCGGACATACCGGATTATTTGAATTATTATTATTTCCCCCCCCAATTTTACTGCTGGATCCGCCCCTGACAAAAATTGTGACTATTCTTGATTTACAGTAGAAATTACAGTAAATTTTGATTTATGCTGTTAACTGAGCCTTACTGTTCTTTACTGAAGGAATCAATTTTTTTGAAATTTCAGTAAATTTTTATTTATAATGTTGACTCTTATACTTGCTGTCCTTTATTGGTATTGGTGAACTTTTAGGATGCCAGCCAATGTAATGTCTATAGGCAAGCTACAGGTAGATGCTGTATTGCATTTTCAGCATTAAAAGTATTTTGTATTTACTTTTTACATATTTGTTTTTCGGAATAAAAATTAATATTTCACTTATGTGCCCAATAGTCCAGTGATAGGACTAAAGGAAACTATATCTGATTGACAGATGTTTCTTTAATTTTCCTGAGAAAATTGTTTACTGGATATTTATGAAATTCGAAATGAACAACAATCCATGCTTAGAATTTAAAATAATTAATATTTGATTTATAAAAACGAAAGAAAAAACAATAGGCAACTTTGATTTTTAGTTGTGGCTAATGCTCTAATCATTCATGTTTTATTTAATTCATAATCTATATGAACGAAATTTTATGGACCATTTATGTTCACATTTTCAGAAAAAAATATAAAGAAAGAAATAAATAAAAAAATATTGTGCCATTCCATCTTTTTATAGAGACATGCACATATTTGTTTCATCAATTACATGTCACCATAGATTATCATGTACATACCATATATATTTATTTAATTAATTTATATAGACTATTATAATGTATTTTATTTTTGTTATTACATTTATTACTAATAATTATTTATATATATATTTTATTGTCTATTTCTTTAGGAGTTAATTATCGGATTAATAACATAAAATGTCTGTTTCATTAATATAATAATTTATCTAGAGAAAATTGAGTAATGAGAGGATACAGGGAAAACAATTATTTAAAAAAAAACTTATTTGTCTTGCTCAAATAACTTTCAGTTTGATTTATACGCAGTTTTATTTGTCTTTTTTGCTTCTACATACTAAATTACGAGTATTGATACTTATAGTTTAACTAGAGGGGTTCTAACAAAAAAAAAAAAATAAAAAAAATAAAAAATAGAGGGGTGTACAACAATCTAAAGAAGGTTTTCATAATGTTTTTCTTTACACTGTTACTCCCCTTATAAAAACCATAAGTGTGATATTCCTTTGTCCTATAAAGTACATTGGTCTAAACATCCCTTTGTCTCAATAGTTATTTAGTCAAGGTAATTTATATTCTAAAAAAAAAACATAGGGGAGTAACTATCTAAAGATTTACCATATAAAGTTGAATTTTCAATTTAAATCAAATTATAATTATTATTAACTACGGGAAACAGACAGAGAAAATTAGAGTCCAGCGCCGGTATTTGAACCACGTGCCTCTATATTTCCAGTACAGCGCTCTAACCAAGCTACGCAGGGGAATAATTTTCTCTGACGTTAATGATACCTTGTCCCGAATTTTAAGCTTTCAATTTTTCCACAAGTCTGAGAAGTCAATATTAATGACATAGAACTACAGTCTATAAGATTAGAGTTGGCACAATCGAAGGCGGGAAACAACAAATGTGGAGGTAGTTTTGGGGTTATAAAAAGGGAAAATCAGTGTTGCCATGTTATATTTTTTTTGTGGAACAGGGGTAGAGTCGAGCAATTCTTTTCTGAAGTTGCATTCAACATGGGGGACCAATAAAATCGTTTCCCTCAAAATTTTCCCGCCTTTTGATCGTGCCAACTCTAATCTTATAGACTGTAGACCGAGAAATAACGCTTATAATTATAAAGTACCCATTTAGCTAGATTGTTACTCCTCGCACAAAAATACAGAGGGGTGTGTATAACAATCTAAAGAAAGTGCTCATAATGTTTTTCTTTATCACACTTATGTTTTTATAAGTTAGTCCTCTTATAAAAACATAAGTGTGATATTCCTTTGTACCAATGTAAATTGGACTAAGCATCCCTTTGTCTTAATTGTTATTTAGTCAAAGTCATTTATATTCTAAAAGACATAGTGGAGTAGCTATCTAAAGATTTACCATATAGTAGTAGTAGTAGTAGTCTAGTACTTCCTACTAGAACGGGTATGACGAACCACATGTTCGAACCTTGCAATTAGGCCTTCACTTTGGCCCTTTGTACGCCCCGCGGTGGAGAGTTCCAGCCACTTCACACATCATACATATTATGTACATTTGTACATTGTACTGCCGAAGCAAGTATGATGTGATCAATAGTGAGCCATATAAATAATAGCGTCACGGCGAGGAATCGAACCCCATCTCGTTCCACTCATGATTCAGTGATGGCCAAGCAGACGTGGTTTAACCCACACGGTCACGCTGGCTCTCCTGATTTATCATATAAAGTTGTTGGAGAATACAGAAAAAATAAATTAAAATGAATTTTTTTTATATTCCCCAACTAACTCAGTTATATGTATAGACTTTACGGTATTAAATTTTACTTTTGCTTCTGAGCTTACCAACACTAACATAAAAGCATAGTGATTATTTGGTGGAATGTGTTTTTTTCTTTAAAATCAAAATTATCTCAACAAAATTCATTTTAGATGTCAGGAAATATTGTTGGTCTCGAATCAATCAGACGTGGGTTTATGCGCCAACATTTTGAGAAACACCAGTACTTATAATCCACTTGACCGATTTTGATGAAATCCGGACATACCGGATTATTTGAATTATTATTATTTGAATTATTATTATTTGAATTAAAAAAAAAACATAAGAAAAAACAATGGACAACTTTGATTTTACTACGTTTTTAGCTTGCTTTCTTGTTTGTTTGTCCAGTACAAATCTTGCAATAGATTTTTAACTAACTTTCCGAGTAGCTAGACTTTGAAACTTTTAGAATAGCTCAGAACACGATGAAAATGCATTTATTTTAATACTTTTTGCCAATTTCAGCAAAATTTAATTCGTTTTCAGCAAATTGTGCTGTATGGAAAGTTAGTTTGGAAAAAATCCGCATGTAATTTTATTTGATTTGATATGTCCCATATTTACAATCTTCATTTTGACAGGTTTCAAATTTATGACAGAAAATTTAAAAACGCAGTAAATAAAAAAGTTCTTTTTATCTTGCAATTATTATTTATTTATTTGTATATTATGTTTTCAAATGAAAGAAGAGGTAATTTTTCATTTTTATTTCAACTAATCAAAGATAAAATTTAATTAGGAGAATCATACAGTTAACGTTACTGTTAACTAACTGGATTTGACCTAAATTTAATATTACAATGTAAAAAAATGGCATATGACCATTCTTCCATTAAAATTTAATTTAAATGTCATAACAATTAAAAGCAATAATTGAGAATTGATAGAACAATTGTGTAAATAATGGAACAGAGGGTAAACAATCCTATACTCAAGATATAGATCCTATACGCAGAAGATCCTATACGCAATATTAACACCTATAAACTAAATATCAGTCTAGCCAATCTAACAATGCTCAAATAATAATTTCTTGTCTTTCTTCAGCTTCTTCTTGCAAGGGGGGGAAGTTGTAGGAGAGGGGAAATATTTTCTAAACAAAGACCCCGTCAGAAGATGTTTACAATCCTTTGTTGTAGTAGAGAATTTCTGGGCTGGGTTGCATCTTCTTGATTTTGTCCTGCAACAATAATTTAAATTTGTTATTACATTGACGTCACTAATATCAAACAAACTAAAACTACAGTCTGTGCCAAACGAGAGTAAAGACACGTCTACACGATCCAAGTTGACGTGGACCAAGTAACTTCCATCAAATCCACTTGGTCAAAGTAAAAATGATTTTTTGATGCAGTGTTTACACGATCCAAGTATATTTGGTCCAAGTAGGGGAACTTGTCAAAAAATCATTTAGAAGTAAAGGAATAAAAACAACAATTTAAAAGAAATAAAACCTGTTAATAACCTTCTTATAAACAAATCCGTCACAAATTTTCACGTCTTCTCTCATTTCTGACAGCTTTCTGGTCATAATCATGTGGTTGACGCCATCCAAGAATATTTAGATCAAATAACGTCTAACTCTACTTGGATTTCTAAGTTGGCTTTGATAACCTTACAGGTTATCAAAGTCTGTTGGATCTTGTAAAGATCCAAGTAGCGTCCAAATAGAGTCAAAACTGATTTGGTCCAAATCAACTTGGATCGTGTAAACCCGGCTTTAACCTCTACTTTATAGTGCATCAAAGTTCCACTACTTGGACCAAGTATACTTTGATCGTGTAAACCTTACTTCGAAATTCCACAAACTCTTGGATCAAGTGGATTTGATCAAAGTGACTTGGACCAAGTATACTTGGATCGTTCCATAATTGGCTTTATGGACCCTCTGCATAATTACAAATTTATGAGCTTAGATGTTCTAATGACAGTGTTGTCATAATAAAATAAATTGATAATAAATATTAAATATATAAACATAGATCCGCCAATCTATGAAACAACAATCATTGACAAGACTTCCAATATGATTGAAGGATTGAAGAACAAGATTGATGGGTTTCCACAGGGCAATACCCCTTTGTGGCGGAAGTAATACTGTCAATCACAAAGAGAGTTTTGGCTAGCTTCAATATTTCCGTCAGAGTTGTACACTTGCAAAAATAGATGAATTTTTCAATCTTCAATTTGTACTTCAGTTATGGCTGAGTTTCCTTCAGTGATAAACAAGATCTCATAACTGTTGTGCTTCATGTAAGCAGCTTAGGACATGATGAAAATGCATTATTTTAATACTTTTAGCCATCTTTCAGCAGAATTTAATTCGTTTTCACCAAATTTTGCTGTATGGGAAGTAAGTTCAGAAAAAATCCCCAATATGAAAAGTTAGTTCGGAAAAAAACCGCATGTTATTTTATTTGTTTTGACATGACCCATATTTACGATCTTCATTTTGACTGATGGGCTTCAAATTTATGATTTATGACAAAATATTTAAAAACAGGGTATATGAAAAGTTCTTTTTATCTTGTAATTATTTACTATAAACTGATAATGTTTTGTTTTTCATACTATTTTTGCGATAAAATTGAACTAAAAAGCGCTTTAAACAAGGGAAGAAAAGTTACCTGAAGATCTGGTTCAAGTTTGTCCACTTTGATGGGTACCCTTTGTACGAACAGCGCACAAGCCAGAGGAGTGGCGAATGTCAGAACTAAACCAGTGAAGAGAATCTGTAGAGTTGGTTCCATCCATCGCTTTCCTTTGAACACTCCTCGTCTATCCAACGAATTAATCACTAATGGCGTTATGGCTAAAATCAAAAACACTTAGTATTTATTTTTAATAGTTCAATGAATACAACCAAAGAATAGTACAAGACCAATTTCATTTGATTTATAAAGAGCACCTGACTGCATGCACGATAGTAATATATTAATAGCAAGTCGTGAAGACTAATTATGTTAGTCAGGAGTGAGCTGCTAAACCTAGACTGTGATCCATTGATATCGATCATACCTGGACTGTGACAGAAATTTGAGAAGGGATATGGTACATTTCATAGGAATATGTCCCAGTCTGAAATTTTATAGGAAGGAATCCCAAAAGGAAAATAATATTTACACAGGGAGGAATTATACTTGGTATTCTTAACGGCAGTATCCCTGGCAAACTTTAGCTACAGTAAGATTATCTAAGGGGGCATGGATGGCTCAGAGGCTAGCTCGCTTGCCGTGTGATAACACAAGTTAAGCAGCCTCGAGCAGGGTCAGAAAATGGATGGGTGAACGCTTCTGACCACAGCTCTGGGTTCGATTCCCGGACCGGGCCCCCGCTCAATGTCCACCCAGCATTGTTTAAACAAATGGGAAGCTTTTCGAAAGAGAGGCGCCACCAGTTTTCGGCCTGGAAACCATGATGATGACACTCCTGGTTGTTATACAACTAGGAGGGGAGTCATGGTTAACGACCAAATCTTCATACGACTGTGTGAAGATTTCTGTCCCTAACCCGGGTTTGTTCTATGGGCCCACCTAAGAGGCCTGCGTCTTCGGGTGTAAAAGCCCCACCCCCTCCCCCCCAGAATAAAAAAAAAATCTAGTACAGTAACAATTTGGACCAAAGGTTGGTCGGATAATCGAGGTTCATTAAAAAAATCAATTAAGTAAACAATGTTATTATAAAGATAGTTATATTTTTAAAATAAAAATTATATACATACATACGTGTGTAAAACAACACATTATATTAAATTTTTCTCAAGCAGGTTTGAAAAAATTATTAATTCTTGTCTGTTTCACCCTCAACAAGGTGGTGAGTACCTCTAACCAAATCGAGGTTTTACTGCACAGTTGTTTAAGAGACTTATCTGCTTCCAACTAGATACTGACAAATTCAAGTGTCGACAGCCAGAGAAGTAAATATAATATGAATAGATTATTCAACAGGTGGTTGTTTACATTTATGACAAATTTATTTGTATCAATATCTCAGTTATTTCTCTTCTAGATTTATTTTTGTTCTGTACATGTACACGAAGAAAGTAAATGAAAAAATTATAAGATAATAATGACTGCATAGAACTGATTTCTTATAAAACAGCTGCTGATTTTCATCATAGTGTAAACCACATTTAGAAAAGGGGAAAATGAAAGATAAAATTATTTGTTTTGTATTTTTAAATACTATGAAAATTATAGATTAAAATATATATTTAAAAANAATTGCTCCATATCAGATAAAATCACTGAATTATCAATAATCAGAAAAAAGAAGAAATGCTGTTATCAGATATAAGAGAGAAAATAATGTAAAGAAAAGGTTTTGTAGTTTCAAAGAAAAAGAAGATGTGTCTTTTATGTTTTTATTCTACTTGTTCAGATTTTGAAGCTGATTAAAACATAAAATAGAAACTGAAAAGACATCTGAACTTCAAAGCTAAATTATTAGAAGACTATTAAATGTCTGTAGCAAGATGGCAATAAGTGATGTGTCCATTTTTATCAAAAATGTAATTTTTACAGTATACGGCAGCTTTCAGTGAGTTCTGGAAGGCTACAAAACATTATATCTCTAGAACATATATAGTTCCCGAGATACGTGACATGACTAAATATGAATTGCCTGAAATGAAATTTCTTGAAGGAGTCATTATATAAAATTGTGAAATGTTGAAAATAAATATTTTTCAGTTTGAGGAAGGTATACATTGTATTGAGCCTTATATCTCTCTTGTAAAATTTCTAAAATGTTACACTAATTTACCAGATATAGAAACTAAATAAGAAGTAATAGATACCGAATAAGATTAATAGAAACTGAATAAAGCTGATAAGACTTAATAAGACAAATGAGATGTATTTTTATGATTTTGAGTATAAACTTGATGTATTTTTTTTATATAAAAATGCATTCTCCTGGTACATGTCAACCGATTATTGATTTGACAGTGTGAGAAAATTGCCCCTAAGAGAAGAAAATATAAGGGGGAGGACAATAAGTGACCCAGATTTTTCTCCCATGAAAATTGGTCCAATTAGGTATTCAATACAAGAGAGTGTATTACTGCACACTACCCAAGAATAATGTTTTAAATACTATACAGTGAATCTTGAATCTTTTGTTTTAATGAAAACTTCTATTTTTTACTACGTTTTTATTAGCTTGCTTTCATCTTTGTTTGTTTGTCCAGTACAAATCTTGCAATCGATTTTTAACTAACTTCCAGACTAACTAGACATTTGAAACTTTTAGAGTAGCTCAGAACATGATGACAATGCATTATTTTAATACTTTTAGCCATCTTTCAGCAGAACTTAATTTGTTTTCAGCAAATTTTGCTGTATAAAAATTAGTTTGGAAAATATCCGCAATATGGAAAGTTAGTTCGAAAAAAATCCGCATGTTGTTTGTTTTGACATGACCCATATTTACAATCTTCATTTTGACGGTTTTCAAATTTATGATTTATGACAGAAAATTTAAAAGCGTAGTACATTATAAAAATCTCAGAGTAAGGTAAGGGTAGAGGGAACAATACTATAGAATCTGGGTCTCAAAAAGTGGTTCATTATGCTAAACCCCTATACTAAAACTCCCAAGCGGCAGTTTGGTGAAACAGTATCGATATCTCCATAAAAACTCGAAATTTATCTGATGATAACTGATTAGGATAAGGATAATTTTCTTACGACATATGTATTGTAGTGTTTGTTGTTAACCGTATTAATTATCTCAAGGCATTTACGTAGTTAATAACATTTAATAGTTCCTAGCTTACCAAAAGCAATGTTATACAAAACAAATTCGTCTTCTAAAGCAATCACATCAGATTTTTCTCTTAAATATTTGATATATTGACATATTTGACATTTCAATAATAAAACAAACAAACAAAGCACAAGATGAGGTTAAAGGTTTTGTTGACAAGCGTCCGTGGTAAGGACAAGAAATTGACCAATAAGACGAGGACCAGTGACCATCGTGCTGTTGTCACTTTAGTTCGGGTTGAGCTCGCTTGAGAGGTTTAGTATATGGGTGTAGCATAATGAACCACTTTTCAAATCGCACTGCTCCCTCAACCCCTTCCTTACTCTGAGATAAAAAGTTCTTTTTATCTTGAAATTATTAATATATATATTTCTATTGAGTCTGTAGTGACGTCAATCTGTTGATAATTAAGCCAACAGTATTTGCATATTTGCATCTCTCTAAATTATGAACTGAAAATAAACTAAGTAAACAAAGCCAGCAGAAAACAAATTATTTATTTAAAATACTTTATTTTCATCTAATGAAACCAGTCAACATGAACCAGGATCTTCTTGTTCTAAAGATAAATGCAGTGAATACAAACACATATTTTTCAATTAAACCTGAAGACCCTTTTTAGGTTTCTGTATAAAGCACAAAAAGAAACTGTCTGTCTGTCTGTCTGTCTGTCTGTCTGTCTGTTTATCTGTCCGTTGCTTGATTCTATTCATAAACTACTATAGCTAGAAATGGTTTAGAGGAAGCAAATGGGCCCTTAGTAAGGAATCCGTAACCGAGCTAAAAAGCAGAGCACTCATGTGTTGCGGGCTAAGCAAATCGTCCAAAATGAAGTAATTTTTCAAATCTGGTTTTAAAATTAAGGTTCGACGTTTATCATCTCTGATTATTAAAAGTAAATTAAGTTTTAGTCTAAGCTAAGTATAAAACTCACTCATGCCAGGTGCTGCCATGATAATCCTGCTTATTATAACAGCTATAGTTGCCTCTGTAGCAGCGTTCCTTGAAACGCCCACTGCGTTACCTTCCTCATCTGTTACTTTGATACCTTCACTTAGTTCCCTAAAACACATCAACACTATAAATAAATATTAGACATTAATTTAATGTTTTAGTCATTAATTAAGTTTTAATATTTGTGTGTGGCACATGGCTTTTAAAATACTACAAGTATTTTATTTGAGTGAAGTTCCTAATGGCACGTTCTGGAGCCAGGGAGTGAATCCGAAAAAAACGACCAAAATCGCCGTCACAAAATCACCATCACAAAATCACTGTCACAAAATTGCCGTCAACAAATCTACTGATGACAACAACTTGAGTAAAAGATGGCCGAGTTAGTTGAAATCTAGTACACATGTTCATTTTACCAATGCTCAGGCTGAGTTCGTTAGACGTTATCCGCCCAAGCGTTCACGCGCATCGCTCACGTAAACGTTAGCTTCAAAAATTTAAGTCGAGAAAAAATGTTATCGATAATATTAAGGAAGGTCTGTTCCTTGAATTGTTCTGTTTATTTTTGTTATGTCAAAATGTCACTTCGTTTTGTAAATATAGAAAATATAATCACGGTTTTTGTTAAAAGTTAAATTGATCTGTGCTGACGCTTAATTTAATATATGTATAAGGTATATTATTTTAATACTGCGTACTTTATCCAAGAAAAAATTCTAAGTTCATCTATTTAATGAGGCAAACAACTTTTAAATAATTGTTTCAAGTAATAAAGATCGCTAAATTTCTTAAAGTGGACCTAAAAACGACAATAAAACAGTTAACTACTTTTAAATTTGTCTCTTTTCTAACTCCGCCATATGCAAGTAGTTAGCAACGTATACGTACTTAGCAGTGTGATTTTATAAATTATATTTAATGAAAAATGTAAGGAACTTCGTTCCTACCGGGTGTCCCGCGACACCACACGTATTTTATAAATATGAGGTGGCTGTCAAAAATGTTAACTGACAGAACGAGACTAAAAATATTCCCAGATACGTGAATCTAAGTAAAACTGATCTAAAATACATTCCAAGCCCAAATGTTTTTGTGCTTTTGTCAAAATGTTATCCTGTCCATAATCTTTGGTCCATAGAGATTTTCTTATATGGTCATTCAGTTTTAAATTTAAATGCCTTATTGGATCATCCTAAGAAATGTTAAAAATTAGGCAAAACGTTACAGTTGTAGTATCCTAATGAGCATCCTATGGATATTATGGGGTTCCTATTAATATTTAGGGGTCGCTAAATGACACTAAGATCCATCAACCAGATTTTAAAACATATCTATTTAGTTTTTGTATTGATACAGAGAAGTAGATAAATATTTACAGTAGACCAATTATCAAGTTCATTGTTAATTTGATTTCGAGTGATATTTGACTAGCTAACCTATTAAGTGACAAACTACCATTAACTTGATTTTTGGTCTACTAACTAAGTTCGTACTCAGGATCACGAAAATCACTTTGTCCACCAAAAAGGGCGGGACATGGCCGCTCTCTAATGGTTTTTTTTTTTTTTTTTTTTTTTTTTTTTTTTTTTTTTTTTTTTTTTTTTTTTTCAAATGCATATTGCCAAGCTATGTTCCGCAGAAGATCTTAGCCGATCATATATTCTTAAAAGGCACCAAAACATTTACTTATACACAAAATTCTAGCTTGATGTTAGTCTGACACTTTTTTGCACACTATTTCCTGGACTATGGTGTTTCAATGCATTATGATCAAAGAAATATTTAATTGGCGGTGTAAGAAGTTGTTTTTCTTCAGAATGATCACAATTCTTCCATTATCTAAACTGAGGAGCAAAAAGAAAATGAAATATTTCTGCATAGTTGTAAATAAATGACATACTTGCTTCTCATTGCAGGTATGTTCACACAGTTGGCCGCTGCTACAGCTGCAAAGGGGACAAACCTTCCAATAATTGGAGGTGCTTTCTGAAACAAAACAAGTTAATATATTACTTATCAAACAATAGAAGGCGGGCGTTGCCCAGCAATTCAATGCCTACTATAGTCTGAGCCAAACGAGAGTTAGTGCGTTGACTGCGTGGGAAAAACTAGCAAATGGGGTGGGGAGCCAATGAGAGCTCAATATTTGCCTTATGGATAAACAAAAATATGTGTGTCACTCGATTTCCCACGATGTCAACGCACTAACTCTCGTTTGGCACAGACTGTAGGGTGCTATGCCTCCCTCCCCACCAGTCTTCATAAAAAAAAAAAAAAAACAAAAAAAAAAAAAAAAAAAAAAACTGAAAAAAAAAAAAAAAAATAAACAAATCCGGGAGGCTGTTACGCCTGAAGTCATAGATGGCCACCAAAGTACCGAGTCTGTCCAAAGGACTCCTTTAGCCTTATCAATCCAATACTAGATTTGTACCAGACAACTAAACCCTCAACGCATGAGTGAAGTGTTGGTCGGTAAACCCTCTTTTCACGAACCCAATACTCTAGCCTTGTTTGATCAAACAATGCTTATCAAACCACCATGAGAGTGACAACAATCTGGTTATACATAGAGAAGGCCCGGCTGGGAATCAAACCTAGATCTGTGAGGTGAGGAGTGGGGGAGTCACCCATCCAACTACTGATAATCCCAAATGCTGCTTCACTTCGATAATTGAGAGCCAAGTGCTCTCCTACTCGAGCTACAGTTACAAATTAATTACGTACATGTTTACAGGTTTAGACAATGAAAGGTTCGCATATTTGCAAGGAGGATTTAGTTATGTACAAATTAATTGGGGTTAGGATAGGATAGGAAAGAAGTAGGAATGTTTCTTCCCCAGCGGGGGCATTGATCTCGAGTGAAGTGTATCTTTGGTCCATAGGTTTGATCCAAACGTTCTTTGATCAAAGTTTCTTTGATCCATAGGGTTTGGGAGGTGTTGAAGTCCTGATGAGAACTTTAGGGAATAGTGCTTAAGGACAACGGAAATCAGGAGTTTAGAGAATTGACTGTGGATGTCGCTGTAGTAACAGCGATGTTTGTTTTTAGTTAATATTTATTTTTCTATTGTGTTACCAAACTGTTATTTAGTGTTGTTAAATTTAAAATCAGTAAAAAGTATCTGTAAGAAAGCCAATGTGCTTTTTGTAAGTTAAGTAAAAGTACTACTTATCAGTGTTCATAGTATTGTTTTTTCTTCATTTTAGAGATTCACGCCTGCCGGTATCAAAGCTCCGATTCCGGCAGCGACAGTCGAGGTCTACGAGAATCACTCTGGAGCACTTGTTGAGTTACTCGTTGGCGGTCTAGATGATTTTGGCCGATGTGTGCCAAATCGGGCTCACATAAGTCAGTCATACAGAGGCGAATAATGACTGCTTTGTATATGAACAACTGGTCTGCTCTGCTGCATGATAAGAATATCGGAATAGTTGTCGAAGTTTTGCTCTATGTAATACGTAAATCTATATTAAGTCCTAGGTATTTGGTTTGGGGGCTTAATTTAATAGGAGATCCTTAGATTTTTTTTTTTTTTTTTTTTTTTTTTTTTTTCGGTGGGGAGGTGAAATGCATTTCCGCACTGGGTGCCGGACTCCTGTCAAGACTACCGGCTAAAACACCCCCCCTTTACTTTCTAGGGCTTTGGTCCGGGACTGTTCTACACATTACTTCAGGCCAAGCCCTATTTACTTATGCCTCTAAAGGTCTCTCTTCTTCCTTGGATTTGAGATCAATCTTCTTTCTCTTTAGGACTTCTTCCACGAATCGTGCAACGTGGTTCCAATTGTCCTCTTTTCTTAGCATGCTTTTGACAATATCCTGTGGTTTGAACTGACCAATCTCCTCTTCTAGGCTTGATCTTTGCTGTGCCCATCTGGGACACTCAAAAAAGGTGTGTTCCACGTTGTCTAGCGTGCCCGGGCAATAGAGGCAGTCCGGTGATGAGTGTTTCTCGATTTTATGTGAATAAGATCGGAAGTACCCATGCCCGCTTAAAAATTGGGTCATATAGAAACTAATTTCTCCGTGACCTCTGTTCACCCAGGCTTTTAGGTCATTAATCAGCTTCGCTGTCCAGCGTCCTTTAGTTTCTCTTTCCCATGACTGTAGCCATCGCTCCATTGTCTTCTCTCTCTCTTCTCGTCTAGGATCCTCTCCGGTTTCGGTCTTTCTGGCGAACACCGCCTTCCTTTCTAGTGCCAAAAGGTCAATAGGTATGACCCCGGCAATAACCAAAACTGCAGGCCCTGAGACTGTGCGATAAGCGGCGGAGACCCTCAGAGCACTCAGCCTCTGAACTCGAAGCAGTTTTTTTCGGCGACTCTTCTTCTTGAGGGTGTCAGCCCAAATTTCAGCTCCATACAGCAAGATCATCTGCACTGCTGACATGAGCAGATGGCGTTTACTAGACCGTGGTCCACCAGTGTTGTTCATCAGTCTGCTGAGCGCTCTGACGCTTGTTTCTGCCTTATCAGCAGCTAGTTTAATTTGCTCCATGAAAGTCATTTTGGAGTCGATCATTATGCCGAGATATTTTACAGCTGGCTTTGTCACTACAGACTCGTCACCTACTTGTACTGGGAATATGGTGGGGATCCTCTTCTTGGTTATCAACACAACTTCCGTCTTGTTGAGCGCCAGTGATAGGCCGTGTTCGACCATCCATCTGGAAATCCTCCTCATGGCTTGAGTGAGCTTTAGCTGGGCCAGTTCCACGTCTCTCTCTGTAATTAAAACCGCAATATCATCTGCATATGCAATTAGGAGGGTCCCTTCAGGCATTTTTTTGACGTAGTAAACCGTCGTAGATGGCGTTCCAGAGATCAGGTCCTAGGATAGAACCCTGGGCGGCTCCAGCTGTGACTACTGTTCTTCGGCGCCCCTCTTTTGTCTCATAAATAAGTGCTCGGTCCCTTAGATAATCATCTATAAGATCCTTGGATTATTATTTCTGAGATAAGTGAGGGTAGCTTCTGTTTTAAATTACGTATGTATCCTAATTTTCCCTTTTCTAGTTTGGAGATTATAAGTTACAGCAACATTTTCACTTTCTCATATAAAAAAATATATATATATTGTAATAGCACGAAAATTCGATTTTGAGATTTTGATGGATTTATACGATTTGAGATCCCCTGATTAAAAAAACATAACTAAAAAAATGTCTGTCTTTTGTCTGTGCAAACACTGTGAATTTTGCCTCCAAAGAAGAATTTTCAAAAAAAGAATTTATCACAATACTTTCTTTTTATATAAGAAGGTAAAAAGAAGTGAGAAGTAAACGTGAAATGTTAAAAAAAGTATCTTGGGGGGGGATATATAAACTTCTTTCTACGAAAAAAATTATTCTGCCGATCTTTATCTTTTTACTGAGCTAGTTTGTTTACAAAACTTAGTGTAATAATAAAAAATGATATATGATAATCTACTTACGACGACCATTTTGTTGAGTGCTAAAGCAGTTGCTACTGCACCACCACAAGCAACTGCGTAAGACTTGCCTATTGTTCTGTAACAGAAAAATATACTGTAAATAATCACTTATAAAGGAGTCTTAGCCTAGTGCATATTTAACTAGCTTGGAACCAAAGTATAAAACACCGACACAATCATCTTAATTGGTTCAAATCCTAGGCATGTTTCACTCAATATAGTTTACAAGTAAATTCGAGACCAAAACGAAAAAAATTCGGTAACAGTAAAAAAAAGTATACTACCAATTGGTGTGGCACATAGCTTCGTTGCATCTTATCCACGTACTTTATTCATTTGATGCTTTTACTAGCCATTATTGTCTAATTTTTTTAATTGTTTCCCCCGTTTTTTTTAATCTGTCAAAATTGTTTTCATTTTTTTACATAAATCAAAGTATCAATTTAGCTAAAGTTAAAGAGCGTAGACGGTTCAAAGTAATCTTGGGCTATCTGCGGGGTTGCTTTCGATAAACTATAAAAGTTTCATACAAATCAGATAATAACTTTTGAAGCTATAAGTTTAAAAAAAAGGGCTAGTTATGACCTACCATCCAAATTTCATTTATAAAAATTGGACAAGTAGTTTTAAAGATATGTTGGTTCGCAAAAAATGAACGACCGACAGACAGACACGGAACAAAAAAATGTTCCCATGATGTCCCAAACGGATTTTTGTCTTGAATTTTTTGAAATCGGAGACCTAAAATTCTTTCTTTCTTCAGGACGATCACATAGCTTCCGTTACCTTCGATAAGCTCGGAAGGCAAACTAGATGGTTTCTATCTTTTCATGATCAAATCAGATAAGAACTTTTGAAGCTGTAAGTCTAAATAAATGTATGTTTGTGCGCATGTGAAAGAGAAACAAATGAGCGCAGAAGGTTGAAACTTATATAGGACCACCAATAAGGTAATCAAATCATGACCTACTATCCAAATTTCATTATAATCAGACGTGTTCAGTTTTTAAGATATGTTTCTCAATAATACCAGCCCATAAAAACCAAGTTTTTATTATAAATCCTTTATATTTTTTCATTTTAGTTCTGAAGGAAAATATTGGTATTCATTCATTTCAATTTTAAATAAATAATTTAAAATTAATTAATTAGTAACATTTAATTAATTATTATATTTGTTACAATGATTTTGTA
>KZ651707.1:173954-186294 GCA_001010745.2 Gerris buenoi | reverse complement strand
TACAGGCACAGATCTGTAGTTCTTTACGATTGCCTGCAGGCGGTGGACTGTTAATGTGTGGTGGTCTGAGATTTTGGTCTTACGATAATCGTATAAGATAACGGCCTGCAGTTAAACTGTAAGTGTGTGGGCCCCTTTAATAAAAAAAAAATCACAAATTTGAAACCCGTCATAATGAAGATTGTAAATATGGGATATGTCCAAACAAATAAATTAACTTGCGGATATTTTCCATATAGCAAAATTTGCTGAAAACTATTTAAATTCTGCTGAAAGGTGGCTAAAAGTATTAAATAATGCATTGCCATCGTGTTCTGAGCTACTCTAAAAATTTCAAATGTCTAGCTACTCGGGAAGTTAGTTAAAATCGATTGCAAGATTTGTACTGGACAAACAAACAAACAAGAAAGCAAGCTAATAAAAACGTAGTAATAAAGATAAAATTAAGTACGCAATAAATAACTTTATTTGGACGCATTTAATGATAGTATTGTTTACATAAGACAGCTGATCAATGACTCACAAAATGAATTAACTAAAAGTGATAAATATTTATTGAGCTCTCATTGTTAGCAGTTGCACGAGGATTCACACACTGTTAATGAATTCAAATGCGTACGTCTTATAATGGAATCCATCAAATTTCTCTTCGTCTGTTTCGGTTATTCTTTCTCCTAGGTAATAGAGATTCATTGACAATCCTCTGCTCTATACATATATTTATGTAGATATATAAAGCTTCATCAAATAAATTTTGAGAGTAAAAGTTTGTCGCTAGCCATAGAATTTACCCTTGGAATGATGAACTGATATTTATTGCGTTTGAAGTTATCGTAGAATGTATACTTGTATAGGTAATCACCGGTTAAAATTTAACTAAATTTACTTCCTTAAATACGTAGTATATAAAGAGAGAAAGTTTGTATTGTGTTTATTGTTTATTGTTGCCACTCATTTGTAAATTTGATTTCCTTTTGGGCATTGTTGCATACAATATTTTCTCTACTAAGCAATGAATACACGAGGCAGAAAAGTTTCCTTTTGTGCCTTGTTGCATACAATATTTAATCTACTAGGCAATGAATGCACGAAGCAGAAATGTTTCCTTTGCTGCCTTGTTGCGTACAATATTTTATCTACTAAGCAATGAATACACGAGGCAGAAAAGTTTCCTTTTGGGCCTTGTTGCATACAATATTTAATCTACTAAGCAATGAATACACGAGGCAGAAAAGTTTCCTTTTGGGCCTTGTTGCATACAATATTTAATCTACTAAGCAATGAATGCACGAAGCAGAAATGTTTCCTTTGCTGCCTTGTTGCGTACAATATTTTATCTACTAAGCAATGAATACACGAGGCAGAAAAGTTTCCTTTTGGGCCTTGTTGCATACAATATTTAATCTACTCACGCTATTTAGATTGTAACTTAGGTAAACATATGAATAATAAACACTGCTTTGAAATGAAATAAGTATAAAACTAAATTAAAATAAAACTAATAACAGATGTTATGAAACCTACTGTACATTGCCTGCCTAGGCAAGGAAATATTTCCCTGACTTTTTCAATTACTTTCCTGCCTTCTTTAAAATTTTATTGAAAAATCAGCGAAATAGTATTTTCCAGCCTAAAACCAGTTAAGTAATGACAACTACTAATTAATTTAAATTTTCCTGCCGTGAGGTAGATAAATTATATTTTTTAGTTTAAAATTGCATCAGTAAAAAAAAGTAATTGTTTCGGGAGTTTTCCAATGAAAATTGATTTTTGGAGGGGACATTAAGAAGTGTCTAGTAAAATAATGAAAGGATTGTGCCAGCTAACTTCTATTAAAGAGGGCTCGTTATTGTTTATTATGGAGTAACTAATATAGCACACCAAGGCCGCTCTGACGCTAACTCACTAACTCACTAACTCACTAACTCACTACTCACAACCACTAAACCTTTCACTTCATTATGTCAACTCACAGCCAGAGAGTGAGTAATGAAGAAAGAATGCGTCAAAGAGAGAGAGTTAAAGAGAGTTAAATGGCAAGATTATAGAGAGATAGATAGAAAAAATTAAGTGATAAAAAAAAGAGATAAGAAAAAGAACCAGATAATGATTGAGGTGAAGGATATAGAATCAATAAATTGAATAATATTGTGAGAGATAGAAAGGAGATACTGAATACTGAGAGAGAGTAATGGTGATAATAATAGAAGAAGTGAGTGATTGGAAGAGAGAAATTTATTGAAAGCCTTTTGTTATTTCATATGCAATATACTACCGTGTTATTGCGCACTGCAAAAAGGTACACAATTAGTGTTAGTGAGAGACACCAAGGGATCTGCCACGCAAGCGTGACACAGGAACTGTTCCAACATCTGTCATTACATCAAAAAGATGTTGGCTCGGCATTACGCCATGTCCTGCATCGTTTCGTCGCGTCCGACTCATCAGGGGCCCGACGATGCCCACCCAACTCTGGACCTATACTGTACTGAATCAAGAAGATCAGATATAGGGCTTACCAGAGACGAGCGTGCTCTCACACCAGATTGGGTGGGCACTGGGCATCGTCGGGCCCCTAATTAGTCGGTAGCGACGAAACGATGCAGGTCATGGCGTAATGCAGAGCCAACATCTTTTTGTAATGTCTGATGTTGGAACAGCTCTTATGTGTCTGGCTTGCGTGGCACATCCCTTGGTGTCTCTTTAACGAAAATTGTGTATACCTTTTATTATCCTACATAAATGAACTCTATCTCTTACAAAATGAAAAGTACATTTTTAACTTAAATTTCGAGCTTAAAATTTTGTATTACAAGACCCGGCGCTGGAGTCTATTTTTCTACGCGTGTCTCCCAGTGTAAATAATTATTATAATTTGATTTAAATTAACATATTATCATATTGAGATGGGCTGATGTGATAATTTTTTCTCCCCTTTCGGAACATTTGCTAAACAGTTTTGTCAATTTTTAAGGTGAGCTAACATTTCCCCCTTAAAAATGAAGAATTAGCAGGGAAATTAAATCCCGTATAAATGTGGTAGTAATGAGTATCTTAACAGATGCCCATCATTAGACTATTTTTGTTGGGAATCCAAGTTTCTCCTCAAAGATCAAGGCTCTTCTCAAAAATTGACCTAACGCAGTTTCGTATCGTAAGTTTGCCAGAGTAGGGACGAATGTAATGAGGACCTGTGAACTGCGACAAAAGAGTCATTTACATCTGACTAGATTCGTGACAAAGTGATGATAGGTCACTCTTTGAAAGCTACAAAAGATTGTTTAGAGATAAACACTCGTTTGGAATCTACAAGGACGGCAGGCAGAGGCGGAACCAGTGGAAAAAGAACAGTAGAAGAGAAAATTAGAAAGACGGAGGAAAATTAGAAAGAGATAGTATGCCATTGGCCAATCTGAATGGAACAACTACTATGGCAACTACGCAACTAGTAGCATCTTCTGACATGTGAATATATTTCATTTCTATTAAGAGAATATCTTAATGAATAGTAGAATATGATCTGCACTAAGTAGCGTCAAAAAAAAGGAAAACCTACAATTTTAAAACTGCTAACATAAGTAAGCGATGAACAGAATTCAAGTATGTTCTGAGAATACTTTCATGTAATCCTAAAAACGGTGTTTTGGTGCTGGCTTTCTTCTTATAGCTGTCTTATTTTAAACTAGCCGTTAGGCCCGCGGTAACGGGCAGAATAATAAATATGTTTGAGAAAAATAGCTGAGAGATAATTAGTTATAATTAAAATGGATATTTAAAGAGATATTTACTGTTTAAATAGTAAGTTTTATGCAGTTATAATTAAAATTAAAACATTTAAATAGGAAGTTTTGTGCTCCGATATTCGTTATAGAGGTATGGCGCAATTGGTTAAGTATCTGGCCTCACCCAGGAGCCCCGGGTTCGATCCCAGCTTATGGCGCATCAATTTTTAACGTTATAAATCATTTAGAGGTGAGTTGTCGTCGTTGGGACACTACTCGATTATATAAAAGATTACGTACGAAGCCATAAAATTGTTTAAATTAATGTATCTTAAAGTTAGTGGTAGCATTAAGTACTTATATATAGAGCGATGTACAGAATAATTATGAATATGATAAGTAAGATGTAGATAATAGATGATAGGTGTGAGTTGTAGGTGGGGTTCTAGACTCTAGAAGAGTATGATGGTTTAAACTTGTTCTCTATATTACTATAAAGTATTCATTTAAAATAAATAAATAAATATAAATATATTTATTGTGTTTTATTTTGTTTAGTGTTTTTTTTTTTACATAGTTCTTTTTACACCTTTTATTTATGAGCCTAAAATATTTATATTTATGCCTATGTTTTTCACTTATTTGAAGATAAAAAAAAGGCATGTTTTATTGCATAAAATAAGAAAAATAAATGCATATTTATGCGCGTATGAGACGTTTTTAAATGCATAAAAATCCATGCATTAGTTATTATTAAAAATTATTTTTTAAATGTTAAACATTTGTTTGAAGCGTTCTGTTCATTGTAATATTAGTTTAAAATAATTAAATTATTGAAAGAATTATAATTTCTAATTCCAATGTCCACACTTTCACCATTAAAATTTAACCTCTAAAACCAGAAGAGAATTATTGAAAACCACAGGGAATACATTCAACTAATTTATCTAAGTATATTCTAACTAATTATAAATAGACTACCAATTAGTGTGGCACATAGCTTCCTCGCATCCTATTATGTACTTTATTGTTATATTAACATTAATATTATTGTTATATTGTTTACTATGTAAAAACTATAATAATATAGTTTTAGCGATCTTTAACACTTCATAGCGGTGTCACTGTTGGTTTTACTAAAAAATGTTATTTGAAAAAAATGTTTGTCTCATTGATCAGATGAAGTTCGATTTGTTTCCCGACCTAAAGTTCCAATTTTAAATTTGAAGTTCACGTTTACACGAGCTTTGCACGTGAACACTTGGACAGATAACTTTGTTTAACGAACTTGTCCTGGGCATTGATAATATGAACATGTCTACCAAATTTCATAAAAATCATTTGACATTTACTCAGGTTATGGTTGGACGTTTGAGGATTCGCGGACACACAGACCGACAGACAGTCAGACAGACAGACAGACAGACAAGGAACCAAAAATGTTCCCTGATGTCTGAAAAAGATTTTCTGTCTTAAAATTTTTAAAATCGTTGATATAAAACTTTTTCGTTCTCAAAAGTGAATACAATGCTTCTGTTACCTTCGGTAAGCTCGGAAGCAATAAGAAAAAAAATCAAATAAATTATCCGTTTATTGATCTAGCATCTATAAAAATAACATTAATTATCAGTGATAATTCATCACTATCACTAATACTATGTATTTACATGATGAAATCAGCTTTCATTACAGTATATAAAAATGCGTAGAAAGGATAAACTTATTAAAAAAAAATCGGTCCGAGACAACTCAGACAAACTTTCTCATATATCTACATTTAATTACAATTGAAAATTTCATCAAAAATATCATAATAATAACTTCTCCCGGGCGGGGAATCGAACCCGGGCTCTCTCCATCCGCGTTTTAAGCTATTATCTCAGGAACTAGATTTTTCCCGGAAAAACGGCTTATATAATTAGATTCGTATTTAAATTTACTACATTTTAGAATTTTTTAATCAAAATCGTCGGAACCGTTTTCGAGAAATANTAAAGGAGTGAGTAGTAGAGAGGGAGAGTGATAAAGGAGTGAGTAGTAGAGAGGGAGAGTGATAAAGGAGTGAGTAGTAGAGAGGGAGAGTGATAAAGGAGTGAGTAGTAGAGAGGGAGAGTGATAAAGGAGTGAGTAGTAGAGAGGGAGAGTGATAAAGGAGTGAGTAGTAGAGAGGGAGAGTGATAAAGGAGTGAGTAGTAGAGAGGGAGAGTGATAAAGGAGTGAGTAGTAGAGAGGGAGAGTGATAAAGGAGTGAGTAGTAGAGAGGGAGAGTGATAAAGGAGTGAGTAGTAGAGAGGGAGAGTGATAAAGGAGTGAGTAGTAGAGAGGGAGAGTGATAAAGGAGTGAGTAGTAGAGAGGGAGAGTGATAAAGGAGTGAGTAGTAGAGAGGGAGAGTGATAAAGGAGTGAGTAGTAGAGAGGGAGAGTGATAAAGGAGTGAGTAGTAGAGAGGGAGAGTGATAAAGGAGTGAGTAGTAGAGAGGGAGAGTGATAAAGGAGTGAGTAGTAGAGAGGGAGAGTGATAAAGGAGTGAGTAGTAGAGAGGGAGAGTGATAAAGGAGTGAGTAGTAGAGAGGGAGAGTGATAAAGGAGTGAGTAGTAGAGAGGGAGAGTGATAAAGGAGTGAGTAGTAGAGAGGGAGAGTGATAAAGGAGTGAGTAGTAGAGAGGGAGAGTGATAAAGGAGTGAGTAGTAGAGAGGGAGAGTGATAAAGGAGTGAGTAGTAGAGAGGGAGAGTGATAAAGGAGTGAGTAGTAGAGAGGGAGAGTGATAAAGGAGTGAGTAGTAGAGAGGGAGAGTGATAAAGGAGTGAGTAGTAGAGAGGGAGAGTGATAAAGGAGTGAGTAGTAGAGAGGGAGAGTGATAAAGGAGTGAGTAGTAGAGAGGGAGAGTGATAAAGGAGTGAGTAGTAGAGAGGGAGAGTGATAAAGGAGTGAGTAGTAGAGAGGGAGAGTGATAAAGGAGTGAGTAGTAGAGAGGGAGAGTGATAAAGGAGTGAGTAGTAGAGAGGGAGAGTGATAAAGGAGTGAGTAGTAGAGAGGGAGAGTGATAAAGGAGTGAGTAGTAGAGAGGGAGAGTGATAAAGGAGTGAGTAGTAGAGAGGGAGAGTGATAAAGGAGTGAGTAGTAGAGAGGGAGAGTGATAAAGGAGTGAGTAGTAGAGAGGGAGAGTGATAAAGGAGTGAGTAGTAGAGAGGGAGAGTGATAAAGGAGTGAGTAGTAGAGAGGGAGAGTGATATAACTATGAAGCCACTTGTATCAATAGAATAGTGAATTAGTTGGTAGTTATTAATCACTTCCTTATTGTACTGGGCTCCTAATAGCATCTCTCACATTCATACATCATTCATGTCTTTACTATCTCATACTATTCACTATACTTCACAATTATCTTATTTGTCTAAATAAAGATTTCTAGATCTTTGTTTATATTTAAATTTATGAATATAAAAATATATAGGGCAACACTGTCACTGTCCTTTTATCATTTTTTCTAAGTTTTTTTTTTTTTTTTTTTTTTTTTTTCAAAATCGTGTGAAATTATTGTGTTTTTAAAGTTGAAATGTAAAGAAATTAGTTTTTTAACTTTCTCATATAAAGAGGAAGTATTGTTTAAATCGCGCAAATTCTATTTTGAGATTTAGATTTAGAGGTACCCTGAGTTCAAAAAAGTTTTGTTTTTTTTAAATGTCTTTTGTCTGTTGTCTGTCGTCTGTTATTATTTATTATAGTTATGTTATTATTGCGTCATATTATTAGAAAAATGATACTTGGATCTGGTTCGATTCCTAGTGGGATCATTCTTATTTTTATGTAATAATAAATTTGTGTAGACGCAGATGGTTGAAATTAATATAAGACCATCTGTGGGGCTACTTTCGACAAACAATCAAAATTTATTTTAATTTACATAGGATATTTAAAATAGTGAGACACTTAGCTTTGTCCCGTCCTCTTATTAGAATCATATGAGTATAAAATCATCTGACCATTTTAAGAATTGAAAGTGCAATTTTGCCTCTGAGCTTACCGAAGGTAACGGAAGCTACATGATCGTTCTGGAGAACGAAAAATTTTATAGGTCCTGATTTCAAACATTCTAAGACAGAAATCCGTTTCAGACATCAGGGAACATTTTTGGTCCCACGTCTGTTTTTCGTTCAATTTTTGTCGGATTTTTATGAAATTTGGATGGTAGATCATGATTAGCGCATTGTTAGCACCATCTGTGGGGCGCATGATTAGCGCATTGTTAGCGCCATCTGTGGGGCGCATGATTAGCGCATTGTTGGTCTCATATAAGTTTCCTTCTGCGCCCATTTGTTTCTCTTTTACATCCACTCAAACATACATTTATTTACATCTACATCTTTATAAGAGTACGTCCTTGATTATTTGTATGACACTTTTATTGTTTATATCGAAAGTAGCCCGCAGGTAGCCCCAGATTAATTTGAACCGTCTGAGCTCTTTAACTTTTGCTAAATTGATACTTTAATTCATGTAATAATACCAGCCCATAAAAACCAAGTTTTTATTATAAATCCTTTATATTTTTGCAATTTAGTTCTGAAGGGAAATATTGGTATTCATTCATTTCAATTTTAAATAAATAATTTAAAATTAATTAATTAGTAACATTTAATTAATTATTATATTTGTTACAATGATTTTGTATCGGTAGAGAGTCGAAATGCCAAGATTCAGCAAGATTGGATAATTAATTGAATTTTTATTTATTGTATTACTTTTTTAAATTTAATTATCCCATTCATTTTGAAAAAGATAATTTTTTTAAATTTAATTAATTAATGAAATTAATTAATTAATTAATTTGTTAAAATGTTTTTATATTGGTAGAGTCTATGTGCAAAGTTTGAGCTCGATTGGATGACTGGAAGTGGGTTAACTAGCCCTCCAAAGATTTTATATACCAACCAATTAATTAATTAATTAATTATTTTTTTATTTTATTTTTTAAAATTTATTTAATCCATTCATTTTATAAAAAAAGAATTAATTAAATTGAAAAATTAATTAATTAATTAATTAATTAAATTTAATTAATTAATTAATTTGTTAAAATGTTTTTGTATTGGTAGAGAGTCTATGTGCCAAGTTTCAGCTCGATTGGATAAGTAGAAGAGGGTTAACTAGCCTTCCAAAAATGTTGACGCCAGGCACCCAGGCACCCACTCCCCCAGGCACCCACCCCCCCAGGCACCCAGGCACAAAAGTGAAGTTAATATAAAGGATTTAAAAAATCAAAACAATTTTGAAAAATTAAAAAAAAGAGAGAAACAAACCAATTAGACAATAATAGCTTGTAACAGCATAAAATCAATAAAGTTCGTGGATAGGATGCGAGGGAGCTATGTGCCACACCAATTGGCAGTTTAATTTTTTTTTTTTTTTTTAGATCTGATTCGATTCCCAGATAGTTAACATTTATTAAATGGATGCAGAAGGTTTTTATTTAATATGGGACACTTACACAATGAATGAAATTTTTTTTTAAATGCATAATAAATCAATTGAGATTTAAACATTGAAGCGTCGGCTTCGATCGTATCATTTGTATAATTAATTCATCATTTATAAAATTTATGACAGTAATTTTATTTACGTCATACTTTTTTTTTTATTATGATAGTGATAGAGATGTAAGATAATTAGAATGACTCGCTGATGATCTATGATCAGTCAAACGATATGGTTTCTGTTTATATCAGTGTTGTCATTTATTTTAGTTTATATTATGTTGCTATGACAACTGAATTTGTTATGTTTTGATTTCCTATTTTGACAGATAGTTTAATTGTTGTCTTGTTGTTGTATAATGAACCTTTATATTATAACATATTACAAAGTTAATTCAATGAGTTTTTACTTATATTTCTAATTATAAATTAGAATTAAACAGTTTCCATTGGGAAATTTAAATCACTCTCTGCTACGTTATATTTATCTGTTCTCCGTACTCCGTGACCTTGCATCATTCTTTCATAATTGTGCGTATTCTATTACATGCGTAATTGCTAATCAATAGTGGTTTTTGTCTACATGAAATATAAACGATGAAGCAGATGTACATAATTACAGACTATAGATTTCGTTAGATTGCCATACTTCCTTCTGTTTAAAAGCGAGAAAGAAAACAACAAAATATAACCTTAAGTTAATATAAAGAGGTAGTATAGTGTGTACAGTGTACAGTACAGGGTGGGCTAAAAAAAACCGCACTTTTTGAACACTTATAGCTCAGCTTCTGTAGTAGATAGAGATATGGGGTTTGCAGGGCTTAAAAAACGATAGAATGAAAGTCGCTCTATGAGGGTTTGAAATAGGGTCTTAAAAAAAGTCGTTGTCCAGGTAGTGATCTTGTCTGGTATTATAGTTTTGATAGAATGAACTACCATAATATGGTCAGGGCGGGGGGGTCATTGTAGGTAAGTGGGAGGAGTCCCTCAGCCCTCAGTGTTAGGGTAAGTGTCCATCTGAGACTTTTTAGTATCGAGACTCGCTCTCGAGATTGAAATCGCTAGTGGACATGGGGCTGAGACTAGTTTCGGAGACTCGCCGACTCTCCGAGACTCGAGAGAGGCTGATGTTGCTCTCAAGTGGATAAGGTTCTGAGACTAATCTCGAGACTAGATCTCGAGATTTAGTCTCAGATGGACACTTACTTATAACAAACATTGAAGATGTGTTAAGCACAATTTTGCCTAAAATTAAATATCAAATGCTAAATTACACGTTTATGCAAGATGGATACCCCGTCTCATCGCTCCTTGCAAACAATTCAATACTTGCAAGAGAATTGCCCAGATGTAATTGCCCAGGTAATTTATTCTATCAAAAGTGCAATACCAGGACAAGATTACTAGCCGGACAACTTTTTTAAAGACTATTTCAAACCATTATTTCATGGCTTTTACCCAATCGTTTTTAAAGTTATAGATATGTAATTTAAAGTAGAAGAATGTAGTTTTCAGACCCCGCAAACTCCATATCTCTATCTACTACAGGAGCTGAGCTATAGTTCTTCAAAAAGAGCGGTTTTTTTTGCCCACCCTGTATATAGAGAGAGAAGGAATATAGGTTATGTTATATGTGATGGCGCACAAATTTGATGTTGAGATTTTGATGGGTTTACATGTTTTTAAGTCCCCCTGAGTCCAAAAAATCATAGATTTGTTAGTGATTTGAAAAATGTCTGAGTCTTTGTAGTGCGTAGACTTAACAGACGCTAGGAGCCTAAACTAGTGGACCGATTTCGATGTAATTTGGTCTTACATATTCAGAAAAAATCATACCCTAAGGTGAAATGGAGGAAAAAAAAGAAGACGACTTAAAAGTACAAACAAAATAAACCCATTTGTGCAAAAATGTTAATACGTATTTGTAATAAAATTGATTGCATAATATTTAAAACAACTTGCATTTTATATTATTGTTAAATAATGTTGTTGAAAAATATTAAGATTTTGTAAGTGCAACCTCGCTTTTCAAGCATTGTATTTGTTTTAACACATTTTGTAAAAAAAACAAATTCATTTGCACGTATAATGGAAACAATGTTGCCAAATTTAATTAGAGAGGTGCCAAACAATGCAAATTGAAAAAAAATATTGGCAAGACTGCTACTAACACAAGTAAAACAAACAAAATTAACTTCATTGTTCTTCTGCTGCATAAATAACACTAACACTGTAACGCTCATCTATTATTACACATTACACGCACTCTCGTTGTTTCAAAATACATTACCTGTAATACAATAAAACTGCATGTATAAATTTATATACATGTATTAATAAACACCCACTACCCACGAATTTTGAATTGATATCAGTGAACTATCAGGTTTCTCATCTGTCTAGTGTGTAAGGTTTAGCTGGCTTTATTCAGGTTCTGATATTCTATAGGTTTTCGCGACAGAGCTTAATAAATGTATATTTCAGGAGAATATTGAGTCAGAGATTCTGCAAATTTCGAACCCACAAACCCATAGCTGCTGAGGATGCGTATGCGAACATAAGGTCCACATAGATGCTATTTAGACATCAAAATTTAATGATACAGTTTGCGAACATTCTTACTATTAGATTGCTTCTGTTTATCAGCGAAGATGGAAGCCATAGACACTTGTAATTTAAACAGTCCAGGAGATAGTGTGCAAAGGCCTAGATTTGACCGACATCCAGGTTTGCGCAAAATTTTTGATCGTGAATGGGGGCCTTTAGCCCAATTTCTCTATTCATTTAGTTTGTCAGCTATGATATGATGCATTTTTTTTGAAAATTTCCGTGAAAACCACTGAAACATGGGAAAAATGGAATATACTTATTCGGAATTTTTTGTTGCATTTGACCCATAGAATCAACCAGTTTCGTTTTAGAATTTTATCTCGGGTGACCCTGTATATACGTGTGTCCCCAGATTGAGTTGCCTATACGTGTAAATACAAAAAAAAAATCAATTTTCGAAGAAAAGTCACTCTTCATAAAATCTCCTGCATGTTTTGGGATGAAGATTTATCGCATTAAAATTTTCGTACCATGCACCCTGTACCCAAAATGTACAAATTTCTGAAATTGGTCAAGAGAAAAGTGGTCTTAT
>KZ651707.1:101029-137050 GCA_001010745.2 Gerris buenoi | reverse complement strand
TATTGGTCGGGAGCCAGGATGTGAAATGTGGTGGAGGATAGGGTGTGGAGGAGGGTGGCTCCACGAGGATTTGTGGTGCGGCACCCCCATTGGGAATGTTTGGCATTAAAGTCGCCACCAGCTATGAAGTTTGGACCTAAGGTTTGGAGGGTAGACAGGAAGTCATTTGAGGAAATAGCTTTATTGGGAGGGCAGTAAACTGCAGCGATTGTGAGGTTATTGAGGGAGGTCTTTATGTTTACTGCTGTGATTTGTATGGCAGGTGTGGAAATGATTGGGATGGAGTGTTGGATGAGGGAGTTTTTTACTAACACTGCTGTCCCGCCATGTGGTATGTTATCTGGGTGTGGAGTGATGTAGGTAGTATAATTGTTTATGTGTAAGAGTGAGTTTTTGGTGAGATGAGTCTCTGTGATGAGTGCTATGTCTATGTATTGTGTTTTTAGTGTAGCCTCGAGCTCGTTTCTTCGCTGGATAACACCGTTGGCGTTCCATAGGAGTAGGTTAAGGGGTAGACGGGGTTGCTGGTTGGTCATTAGGGATTAGTGGAGGAGAGGGACATGGCCAGTTGGGATAGTACGGAGATCAGTGGGGATATCACATTTTGAATTTGAGTTATTAGGGGGACCTCCTGAGTACAAATATGTAGTTGGTTCAGTTTATGTATCAATTCGTCTTTGTTCCAAGTATATTCTTATAATTGCGTATTTCATGTTCCCCTTTACTTTTTTTAAACAACTTTATTCATTGTCAAAACATTTTTTTTAAAAAAATGATTTTATGGGATATATCATACTTATTAGACATATTTTGTTAGACGAAATCTTACAAATCTTACCGCCCAAAACATCTTAAACCAATTAATATCATGTGAACGGAAGCTAAAGACTTCGTGGTAGTTTCATTGAGTTTGTATAATAAAATTGAATTGTTTACGCCTTTTGTTTAACGTCATTATAACAGAGGTTTTAAAAGATATAGCTATACTGAAAAAAACTTTTGAATGGCCGCCACCTTAATATTATAGTGGTTCGTGACGAACTCTTTAATTGTCTTTTTGGGACTCTTTCTGTATAGAAAGCTCTAATCAGGTCATTCGTACGATCTTACGTTTGTTTTGGATAAGAAACATAGGTAGTAGATATAATTTTGAAATCAATGACATCTTTGAGAAAAAAAAATGAGACTCTTTAAGGAAAAATCTGGCATGACATGGAGAAAGAAAGAAAAGAAAATGATGGCTGAGGAACCGCTACTCAGACGACTATGACAGTCATTGCATCGAAACTGGAGACATGTTGCCCATAGACGCCCGAGATGCAAGAGCATTGTAGACTGTAAGAGGAACTGGGTTTCAAGAAGAGGAGGTAGGTTGTCTATTGACGCCCGAGATGCAAGAGCGTTGTGGAGGAACTGGGTGTCAAGAAGAGGAGGCAGGTTGTCTATGGACGCCTGGGATGCAAGAGCATTGTGGAGGAACTGGGTGTCAAGAAGAGGAGGCAGGTTGTCCATGGACGCCTGGGATGCAAGAGCATTGTGGAGGAACTGGGTGTCAAGAAGAGGAGACAGGTTGTCAATGGACGCCCGGGAGGCAAGAGCATTGTGGAGGAACTGGGTGTCAAGAAGAGAAGGCAGGTTGTCTATGGACGCCTGGGATGCAAGAGCATTGTGGAGGAACTGGGTGTCAAGAAGAGGAGGCAGGTTGTTCATGGACGCCTGGGATGCAAGAGCATTGTGGAGGAACTGGTGTCAAGAAGAGGAGGCAGGTTGTCCATGGACGCCTGGGATGCAAGAGCATTGTGGAGGAACTGGGTGTCAAGAAGAGGAGGCAGGTTGTCCATGGACGTCTGGGATGCAAGAGCATTGTGGAGGAACTGGGTGTCAAGAAGAGAAGGCAGGTTGTCCATGGACGCTCATGATTGATGCAAGAGCATCATTGACGTGGCCAAGGGTCACATCGGCTTGCAGTAGTATCTAGTAGTTTTTTAGAGATATTAAAATACAAGTCAAAAATGTGTAGAATAATTAAATACCCGTGTTTTATTTACGTATGATCAGCTGGTATGCAATATAAAAATAATTATGAATCATACGTAGCTGATAAGAACTAATTATAATGATAAGAGAGAGAGTGGTTAAAGATAAATTTATAAATGTTATGTATTTGTTTTTTAAAACAAGCAAACTCAATGAAACATGATATTTTTTCATGAATAAACAACAATAAGTTTGCTTGAGTTTAATATGTATTAATATTTATATTTACCTAGAAGGCTTGAACGTTCAAGGTAATATTTTCAACACTATTATAATTTTAAATGATGTATATTATATTTTATTGTTTGTGTAAAAAAGTAAGTTTGGAGTGGCGTAGCTAGGATAGCCAGGAACTTTTCGGGGGCCCCCCGCCAATATATTTGTTATTCTATGAAAGAAAATCGAAGTAGTCGAGCTACAAAATATTAACTATTACGTGCAATATATAGAGCTGAAGCAGGTAATTTACCTAAATAACTGCTTCGGCAGAGACAATGAATACACGAGGCAGAAATGTTTCCTTTGCTGCCTTGTTGCAAACTATATTTTATCTATAGGCGGCAGAAAAATGAAATTGCTAAAATACCAACTTAGTATATTTAGTAAGTAGGTTGGTATATTAATAAAATGTTAGCTAAAATAAATTGTTTGATAAAAAAAAAATTGAAAATAAACCTTACCTTATGTTTATGAACACCTTCTATTTTATGATGATTATTGTGGTAGATATGAATAAAACTATGTATTTACTGCGTGTTATACTTTAAAATGTTTCGACCCTATCTAAGGTCATCTTCAATGAACCGTTCAGTCTTTTGGTAATTATGAAGTAATTTTTTATGTGGAATTTGAAATTTTACTATCTCTATGAGAGAGCGTTACAAAATTAGTCAGAAATATTAAAAAGTTATTTTAAGAAAAATTAATTGGTCAACTTTCAAAGTCATATTTAAAAAAAAAAATGTTTTATAAAAATTAACAGACCATTGCAAAATATCTACTATTTATGGTAAAAAAAAAACTACGTATATGTAATGGCCTAAGCTGTCGAACGGGACTAAAACCGAAAAGAAAAAAAAAAAAAACTACGTATATGTAATGGCCTAAGCTGTCGAACGGGACTAAAACCGAAAAGAAAAGAAAAAAACTACGTATATGTAATGGCCTAAGCTGTCGAACGGGACTAAAACCGAAAAGAAAAGAAAAAAAAACTACGTATATGTAATGGCCTAAGCTGTCTTACTGGACTAAAACCCAAAAAGAAAAGAAAAAAAACTACGTATAAATAAAATAAATACATTTTAACAATATAATATATCAAATAAAGCTTTGGATTCGTAATAATAAGAATAAGTGAAGTGAAGCGAGCAAACTGAATCTACAAAAACATTGAATCAACAGCAAAATACAAAAGACATGTTCATAATATGAACAAAAACTTATGACAAACAAAACTTCCGAATGCATTAACTTATACTATTTGAAGCTATTGAAGATATCTAGCAAACTGAATCTATAAAACAAACAATGAGTAAACAACAAAATACAAAACACAATAATAATTTGCATTTTTACTTGAAGCTGCAGTTTTGCCAGTTAGTAAGCTAATTATTTTTTAATTGAAGACCTACACAATTCTTTGAACTTATTAAACAGGATTAATAAATATTAAATATAAACAAAC
The DNA here is from genome assembly GCA_001010745.2 of Gerris buenoi. Taxonomy (NCBI): domain Eukaryota; kingdom Metazoa; phylum Arthropoda; class Insecta; order Hemiptera; family Gerridae; genus Gerris; species Gerris buenoi. The sequence goes on along the minus strand of KZ651707.1, from coordinate 133,329 downwards.
TATTTTACTTATTAAATTATTATACAATATAATATTATAGGGGAGAAATAAAATTATTTGGTGATTGAAGTTTACAAAACCCATAGCTACTTAGAGGGTTTTAGCTAGAGGGTTTACAAAACCCATAGCTAGAGTCGCTAGAGATCCTTGGCTAGAGATCATGTGTAAACTGTTATTGCCAACATTATAATACAGTAAAATTAAATTTCTAACCCCGAAAACAGTTCAATAATGATAAATTTTGCTGCCATACTTAGATAATATTAAATTAATACGAGAGAGAAAAATCCGTGAGAAGTTCAAAGATCAGCCACTTAAGCCAAGATTTAAGCATAATAGAAATTAATTAATATCAACCTATTTTAAGATAAAAGAGTAGAAATAAATTATACTATTTTGATATAATAAAATTATTTTATGTTGTACTTATTAAAAAAAACAATGATTTTTAATATAAAGAAGAATACTTTTTACGAAAATAAAGCTTGCAGTAAAAAAATTCTAAACGAAGATCTCGGGAGCTACCTCGCGAACTTTGATCAGAGCAGAAACTCCCTCCTTTTCCCCTCTAAGTTTTTTTTCAAATCTCCATACTCGGGGGCAGGGGGTGAAGCTTTCAAACTTAAACTCACATCCTTAAAAAAGCAGCTAGTTAATTCGCCAATTTTAGTTAGTTCGAGTTTATGAGCAGCTTGTTTAATTGAGGCTTTAGAAAACAAAGTTTTATCGTTGAGGTGGAGGTTTAGTTAAGTAGGATGTAGAGTTCGAGTCGTATAAAAAATTGTTAGACTTTGATATAAAGATTTATTGTTTTGAACCTTGAACCAGAGTATTAACTGTCATCAGATGATTAAACCTAATTGAGCTGTTTTTTTTTTTACGTTAATATAATAATATAATTTATTTTTGAAACTTATAATTCGAAGTAAATTTAGAATAAATCTTTGTTAATTTGGAGTTAAGTGTTTTGAATTAAAGCGCGTTTAGGACTTGCGACATGTGTGCTTTCTCTAAAAACATCACTAGTCCAAGCGTAAAGGTTACCCGATTCCATGTGAAACACGTTTGTGTTTGATTTAAGAAACCCCTTGATCTTCTCCTTTTCGTCGCTCTTGCCGTAGAGGTCTGTCACGTCATTTCGTGTGAATTATTTTTGCGTTCTCGGCTTATTTTAACAAATATCGGCTTGAAATTCAATCGAATCCGTTGTTTTCGGACCGAGGATTACCTTTCTTTCTTATATGTAAGTATAAGCGATAACCAGTCACCATGTCGAGATACGGTCAGAGACCTGAAAATGCGCTAAAACGTGCTAACGGTAAGCTAACCCTTATATACTTTGCTTAAAATCAATTCCTTTTATGTTTTTAAGTGTATTTAATAGTTTGTTATATGTTTTTATACTGGTTCAAGAGCTCCCACTTGCATTTAGCTCATTTCCAAGTGGGAATTTCCAAGTTAAATTAAAGAATTATGTGTAACAGATGCCGAGTTTTGACACATAGTTGAAGGTTTCTGTTCAATTCAGCTTTATCTAATTTCTAGATTTAGGTCATAATAATGTATTGTTTAACACATATTGTCTTCATTAACAATATCAGTGTAATTCAGGTACAGAGTCGATGCATCTATTTAAAATTGATTGTAATTTTTCGAGTGATAACTTTTAGTAATCCGTTAGATTTCCTTTTGGGCGTCCGGTCTTCGTCCAATTCCAATTAAATGCGTCGATCGAGGTATCTTAAATAAATAATTGCCTCGGATAATATTATTTATCTCTTAATTACTTGTTTTATACATTAATTCCGAAATATATACTTTTCTGGTTTATGATTTCTATCTTCTATAGTGCTTATTGCTCACGCCCAGAAGTCGTCTAATTTAGTCGATCTTTCTGTGGCGTTTCTCTAGTTCTAGTCAGTCTTAACACTCGGGATGTTTCGATATCCTAATTAATATAGTTTACTTCTCTTATAACATTAAGAATATTACAATTTAAAATGTTATTGGAATTAGTTTAATTTTTAACAGTAAATTATTCATTATGCCTTCATTCGTCTTCTAGGATGTATTTGTGTCCTCCAAAACCCTCACGGTTTGTGTACATCATAGGAAAGATTAAAATTTTAGATGGATATTGAATAAGCCGCTCTGAATAATGGCTTATCCAGTGTGGCTTTCAGAAATGTTTTTACCTGATAAATTGGATATTAATTATATTTGGATTTGCATAGAACTTGAGTTTTTTAAGCATCAGGTTCTAATTTGTAACTTATGTATAAAACTTATGCTAAACATATTGCAATGTTTAGTGTATTACCTGCCCAAAAGTAACCTTCCTGTACAGAAGGATTTTTAATTGACCTAGCTCTAAAACAGCAGGCCTTAAATAACACTTAGTTTATAGTTGTTGATCTTTGCTGCTGAGGTCAACTCACTTATTATATGTATTTGTTTACTGTTATTTAATTATTTATATCATAATAGGGTAAACTCATCAATTGTTGGCTAGCATAGAAGCAAATTTCATGAGCAACAAAGTCAATGAAACTTCAATAACTATTTTTGTGTTAATTAAGTCTCTGTTAACAAAGTACATTTGATTTGTTGTCTTGTTTTTGGAGCAAATTAAAGTAATCTTCATTCTTGAATAATCACTTTGAAGGTTATCAGTATAAGTTGTTTAAAAAGCTGATGACGTTTGTTGAGGTGTGGGTCGGTAAGGGTAATAAAGAAATGTTTCAACGATATTCATCTAAAATGGCTTTTAGATGAATATCATTTAAACATTTCTTTATTACCCTTAAGGTGCGAATTCTCTGGTACGGGACTTCCCGGAAGTTGACGCTCGACGTGACTTTTATTCGGCGACAGTCGAAACGCACGGCTATCTAGGGGAGGGGGTGTCACCTCTGCTGCGGTTCTAACGTCCACCGTCCGTTTTATTTCAACTTCGGTATTGTATTTTTTAAATATTTTACTTAATCGATATTCTATTAAAAATGCCCTCACTTACCTTTAGTTTAATTGTTTGGTGTAATAATCCAAATGAGTGTCGCACACAATAACTGTAATATCCGTATATACAAAAACAAACAAAAAAAAACAAAAAAATGTCAGAACTTATATTCAACAGGGAAGTTACTATTTATTAGACTGAACAACCTCGCACGAGAGCTATATCTATACAGAACAAAGATCTGAGCTTGATAATTTTATTCTATTAGGAGATAAAGATTAAAAAATTAGGGAAAGGGTAGATAAGATAAGAGCTTGATATTAAAGTGGGGTACAAATAGCAAAAGCATGAAACTAAATAAAATAATGGGCTGATAATGAAGTTTGGAATAGACTTCCTTATCTAGGACAGCTAAAACCAGATTAGATAAGATAATTTTTTTTGCAGTATAAGCCTCAATCGTCCTAGATTTTAGATTATTAATTCTACACAAATAAAATCGAGGTACCTTTACATTTAAAGAATATAATAAAATACCTTTACTACTACAACAGCGTTTTGCAAATGTAGTAGCATAAATAAAAATTAATTAGTAAATGCGTGTATAGATATTAAATAAATAAAAATGTAATACAATTAATTGGACCAGGTGCTTTGAGCCTTCCTTCTGTTCTATGTATGTTATTTTTGTGGCCCTATCACAATATTAACTCATATGAATGTAGTATATAAGAAAGTATAAAAGTAACGTCGGACGTCCCGACCGCTGGAAATCAAACCACAACTGATCGGAGGACGGTCGGAACGCACCAGAGAAGACGGCTCCTGTTATTTTACCTATGTTTTGACTGGCCTGCGTCAGGTTTGATTCCGGGCATGTGAATAAAAGTCACGTCGAGCATCAACTTCCGGGAAGTCACGCACCAGAGAATTCGCACCTTAACCGACCCACACCTCAACAAACTTGATACTAAAAAGGGACAAACTAACAATCTACGTAAGCTGATGACTCTAATAGCACCTTGCCAAAGCCTTACAAGGGCTGAGTTAGGTCACCGTCTCGGGTGCAAGAGAGAAAAGAGTTGCCTGACAATAAATTAAATGAAACTGAAAAACTGAATTTTTTTAACAATTGTTAACCTTTCATATGCTATTATCTGATTACAATACTAATTGATCATTTAATCAAAATAAATAAATAATAATTACAATTGCGTTAAAGTTGATTTCAAATTTGAAATTATCAAATAAATAATATATTTTTTTTTCAATTTGTAAGTAATAAATTATTAGCAGAACAAGATGAGAGTATACAACTTGTCTTGGAATAATCCAAATTTGAATTTATGATCCTTTGCAAACCAATTTTAATTTTAATTAAAGATATAGAATGGAGGAAAAATCAATTTAAAATACAATGCTTAACCCTGCATTTCTAACCATATGTCTCTGAGGAGTACATTCTGATTTTAGTTGATAGCTCTTGATGGGCAAGCGCGCCAGCGATTAGTCCTTCTAGTTATGCTATCTCTGTTTAATTAACCTTCAGATTGCGTCAAAGTCAGGGTCTTTGCTGTGCTTTTATATGTTAGTAATTTACCATTTCTTTTAGTCTTAGTCTACTGTGCCTCAGGGACCCTATCAGCCTAACCTTATCGAGCTTGTTGCCTTTAATTGTTCCTAAAATTTGATTATTACAATATTATATAGCCATATTTATAAAAATGTGAACTTTTTTATATATATTCATTAGATTATCATAATATAATTTCAGATTTAAATGCAGAAGGTGCTAGTGAGGAAAAATGTAAAATGTATACTTTGACCTGCTCTTTTCTGGTAAAAGGGTTTTAATAATCAGTTTAATAATAATTTTCTCCCTAACAAGCACATTTTAATCATTTTATCAGACAAAGAAATGTTTCCAGTTTATGATTTTATCAGCATTTATATCTTAAACATGTATAAGTTGGTCTAATTTTAATATACGTCTTAGAGGCGTAGTGTTAGAAATAATGGACTATTAGACACTGTTAGTAAGGCAGGGTTAACTATAGTGTAGCAGTCATCTAGATTCTAACTGTTTAAATGGAATGTATCTAACGGTATGATTTGTTTGTTTATGTTTTCAGAGTTTATTGATGTGGGGAAGCCTTCCCGAGCTTTAGACACCCTCTACGAAGTATTCAGGAATAAGAAATGGACGTACAGCTGGAGCGAGTCTGTTCTAGAGCCCATCATGTTCAAGTATCTGGACCTCTGTGTAGAGCTCAAGAAATCTCTCATAGCCAAAGAGGGTCTCTTCCAGTACAGGAACATGTTCCAATCGGTTAGCCACGTTCTGTTTTATTGTTATTACTAGCCGTTATGCTCACGGTAACGGGCAGAATAATAAATATGGTTGAGAAAAAGATCTGAGAGATAATTAGTTATAATTAAAATAGATATTTAAAGAGATAGTTACTGTTTAAATAGTAAGTTTTATGCTCTGATATTCGTTACATTGGAATGGCGCAATGGTAGCGTCGTCGGCCCACATTCTGGAGGTCACTGGTTCAATCCCAGCTCATCAATTTTTAACGTTATAAATCATTTAAAGGTGAGTCATCGCCCGTCGGGACACTACTCGATTATATAAAATATTTTTACTTCCATTTTACCCTCCAAAACGTGATTCCGAGATCTCTGTGAAGGAGGTGTCTTTCAAACTCGGGGATTAGAATCCGTTTCATATACATGTATGTCTGTGCGTACGTATGTATGTATGTACGTTCGTTCAGAACTTTAAACTCACTTCAAGACATCGTATTGAGATGCAGTTTGCGGCATTTTTTTTAGAACTGTTGTCGGAAAAACTAATGGCGTTCCCCAAACATTGTAGCTTACGACGTTTCAGAGCTACAGTTATTTAAACACGAAATCGGTCTGTCAACGATATCTTCAGTAAGCTTTATTTGATTTCAATTTCCTTTGGAGTTTATAAGTGTCCTATATTGTAGATTGTACCTATACTTTTTGAGCAAAATCGGACAAGCGGTTTGGGAGATATTCATTTTAGTGTTATTACTTCCATGAAAATGGGTGTAAATTCTGAGTTCTCTATTGCTTACGTATTGACAACACAACACTTCATGAACGTTGTGTAAGTGGGATTTCCACACCGGTAATTTTTTTGTTCAGTACTGTAACGCTGTTAACAGAGATAGTACACTAACTAGATAAAAAGTCTTGTTTTTAAAACGAAAGATGCAGCGTTTCAGCTTATGATGTAAGTGTACACTCTCTTACTAATTTATTTTATAGCTGTAACAATTCATATCAATCTTTATAGCTAAGTAAACCTGCCTTTATTGTCTTCAATAAACAGATGGGTTGGTAGGCTTAACTCATAGTTGGGACCTTACAGAGTTGTATCTACTTTCTTCTTAACACCTAGTACAATAACATACTCTTATTGTATACTAACATTTATCACAGATCAGTTATGTTTTTTTTATCTTATCTTATTTGTAATGAAGGTAAACAAGTAAAGTTAGTAAATAAACAACATTATCAGTTCAATTAATTGGTATATTAGGTTTGTTCCAACTGCACTTCAAACTGGTTTGGAACTGTCGACGCATGCACATTAGGAACAGGGCGTTCCAACGAAGCCCAAACTCAAACTCTGACTGTTAGTCGGCCAATCACGCTCTGTTTGAATCACGGATTGGTTTGGTACCAGTCAGAGCAGTCAGCGATCGGAGGCAGGGACTAGTAGTTTGGGATTGAATTTCGGTGAACAGAAACGTAACCTTCCTCTTAATTGTTTTTGTTTTGATTTCGCTCGCCTATTATTTTCCTTTCTTGTGATTCAAATCTTATTTTTAAAATGATTTTGTACGAATGCGATGATTAATTTTTGTGCATATAATGACATTTTTTAGATATTTCTGAAAAAAAAATAAAAATTGGACCTATTTCCAAGATGTACTTATGGTACTTATTCCATTTTCAAACAAATATCGAAAGAATCCGATTTATTTCAGACATTTTTCTTTCTCTAACAGGACTAAGATTAATATTTGTTTTTTAAAACAAAAGAGCATTCAGGATTATATCAATAAAAATACGTGTGTGCCGTGAGTCTACTATAACAAGTTTTTTTTTATAACAGTGCTAAAACCTACCATGTCAAACAGTTTGGTTCGAGTTCAGGAGCGTTCCAACAAGACGGAATCACAAATCAATTTCCAACTGAGTAATTTTCACGGACTAATCCGAAACTGATTCAGAACTGGTGGTTGGAACAAACCTATTGTAAACCATTAATAAATTACATAAAATACTGATCAGTTTATGACAACATCGTCATTGTCAGTTTAGTTAAAACCGATTTGTATTTTATTTATGGTTTACCACTTATACTGATTTATCTAATTACTGATAGTATTTTGTTTATTATTTAATTCACTTGCTACCTTCTTTATAAATAAATACCATAAAATTTCAATTGATACTATTAACCTTATTATCTTATTTGATCTAGAACAAACAGATATTTCTAATGCCTACATAATTTTCTACTCTACTACTATAGGTACTATTCTCTACTCTTAAGCCAGGTTTACAGGGGTAGAGTAAACAGGAGAGTAGAGTAGCTGGTAGCCGGTAGAGTAGAGTACTATACAGCATGCAGTAAAGTGGACTCTACTCTACTTCCCCCTCCACAGCTCCCACTCTACCCATGTAAACGTCTTCATAGCTAGTAGTGTTCAGTGACACTTTCGAACTGTAAACAAACAGCTTTCACTCAGCATACTATACTAAATACTAGCTTATGTGTAAACACTCCAAAATCAAAATTGGTAGAGTGGGAAATTGAGTGCACTTTACTCGCTACTCTACTCTCCTGTTGTAAACTCTGTGTAAATGGCTTAATTTCTAATTTTCTACTCTACTACTATTTGGTACTATTCTGGACTATTATATTTCTATGCTAATGTATTTTGTGTTATGTGTTATATAATTGGGTTGATGTGATTGTAGGTGAATGTGGGTTCGCTGGAGAATGTGATCCGAGGGTATTTGAGAATGGCTGAAGAGAAGACGGAGGCTGCCAGGGAACAGTCTCAGCAAGCCATCATTGATATAGACGATCTTGATAATCTAGCTACACCCGAGAGCATTCTTCTCAGGTAACAACTTGTTTTCTTCATGTCTTGGTTTTTGTGTGGAGTGAGTTTCTATGAAGCTAAGGTCATACTTAGCTTAGTTGGCAGGAGCCAAGAAGTGGAGGGTAGTGGGCCGAAGTTATTTGCTATAGCCACCAAACTCATTCCTCTACCTGCACGTGCACCTCACTACCTTCCTTAGGCGCCATATTGGCAAATACACCTGGCTGCTTAGAGGCATTAAGAGACTCAACTTATAATTTTGCCTGCTAGAGGGCAATCTCAGGAGGGAGGAGTCACAGTGGGGGATAGTGTGGCAGGTTTCGTCTAAATACACGTAAAACAAATTGCTAGTTCAATGAAAGCAAAAAGTTAATTGGTGCCCTTGCAACTGCTAGAGACCATGGCACTCTGTACATCTTGACTACTGCAGTGTGGGCTTGAATAATACAGTCGACTATAAGGAATGAGCATACCCAAACAGCAGCAATACAATTAAAATAAGATAAAGGTGCCTTATTTACTGGGCACTTCTTTAAATTGTTACTCCCCTTATAAGAAAACAGAGGGGAGTAACAATCTAAAGAAGGTGAACGGAATATTCTTCATTAGACTGTTACTGTTTTAAAAACAGATGTGTCATATTCCTTTGTCTCAAAGTACATTGGACAAAACATCCCTTTATCTTAATAGTTATTTAGTTAATGTCATTTATATTTTAAAAAGACATAGGGGAGTAACAATCTAAAGAAGTGCCATTTACTGTGTATCAGAAAGCATTCAAAGTGATGCATATTTGCTGTTGAGGTAGCACTAGAGGTCTTACTTCTTAAAGAGTAAGATATTTGTCGTATACTCGTATTTCATACTTCCATAAATTTGTCATGTGTTACTTAAGATTTGTTGTTGAAGGAACTTAAGTGAGTTCCCTAAAGCCACCCATCGACGACCCAACATGTTGGCCCAACCTCTACCTGACCTCCAACCCAATGGCCAACCCAACATGTTGGGTTTTCACCATCCACAACCCAACATGTAGGAAGTTGGGTTGGAGTTGGAGGGTGCTGTCGTGCCCAACGCCCAACCCAACAAACCAGTCCAACATGTGGCACCCATCCATGATCGAACATGTTGGGCGAGCCTCTCGAACCCAACATGTTGGATCGTCGATGGGGGGCTTAACTAACTGCAGCTTGATAGATAGGTTATCTGTCTTTTTTCTCATTGTGCTAACTGTAGGAGGTCAGAATCTCTTGGACTTACAGTGAATAGAGAGTTTTGGCTACATAAAAGTACTTTACCTTGCATGACAGATTTCAAGTCCTGGCCCAAATAGCTCATGTTATTTTAGGGAGGTTCCATTACCTTGCTCACTTGGCCCATCACTATTCCTTGGAGAGAGTTAAATTTTCCTATGATATCACTTGTCTGAGCAAAGCCTGACAACGATATTTTAGCAAGTTAGCATACTTTTCTTGGTTTATCTATCTGGTTGAAGATTACCTCTGTGGAGGGAGAAATGATTGATGTACTAACGTGTTATTGTTTTCAGTGCTGTGAGCGGTGAGGATGCACAAGACAGATCTGACAGAACCATACTGACTCCCTGGGTGAAGTTCTTGTGGGAGTCTTACTGTCAGTGTCTTGAGCTACTTAGAACCAACGCTCACTGCGAGACTTTATATCACGACATTGCCAGGATGGTAATACATCTTTCATATTTACTCGTAGCTAAACTTTAAGGCACTTCTTTAGATTGTTACTCCCCTTATAAAAAAGGTAGAAGGGAGTAACAATCTAAAGAAGGTGTATGGAAAGTTCTTCTTTAGATTGTTACTCCCGTTATCAAAACAGAAGTGTAATTTTCCTTTGTCCCAAACTACATTGGACTAAACATCCCTTTTTACTAATAGTTATTTAGTCAAAGTAATTTTTATTATAAAACAAAATTAGGGGAGTAACAATCTAAAGAAGTACCAACTTTAAGGCTGTACCGCTCTTTGAGGTTAGGATAAACAGTAAAATTCAAATAACTCTGTTTCTAAGCAAGATATCAAAAATCTAATCACAGGCTTCATTCCTAATTTTAATTCTGCACAATTTGAGCCCTATTTCAACTTCCTGTGGTAAATAGTACAGGCGCCATTTTAATACAACGATAAACTCGTATTAAAATGGCGCCTGTACTATTTATCATAGGAAGTTAAAATAGGGCTCAAATTGTGCAGAATTAAAATTAGGAATGAAGCCTGTGATTAGATTTTTGATATCTTGCTTTGAACCAGAGTTATTTGAATTTTGCTGTTTGTCTTAACCTCAAAGGGCGGTAGAGCCTTTAGCTGTTAAATTGCACAGGTCTGTAAAAAAAGAAAAAATTGTCTGCTGTCTTAGTTTTTTATAGTGGTTCTTAAGTATTTTGGCATGCTGAATCCAAATATGTTCTCCATTTTTCTCCAGCATGTACAGTTTTCAAACAAAACACGGTTGAAAATGTATTTATTGTGCGAAAAGGAGACATTTTAAGAGTGAACCCCTTCTCAAAAAATTAGTAAAAAAAATACTTTGAAGTGTTTTATAGTCCCACTTACATTAGAATGTGTAAATAAGATTTAAAAAAATTTTGTTTGCAAATAAAGTTTAAAGTTTTCATAGTACAACTAAAATTGATAAGGATTTGGTAGTATTAATTTGTTGAACCCAGTATATCTTATTGTTATCTTTCTTAACCAGAGCCGAATTAAAGCTATTTTAATTAAACAAACTACTCTATTTTATTATACTGTGTACAGTAAAATGTTTTTTACAAATAATAAAAAATTAAAAAATATAAAAAACCACCTACTAATATCATCCAAAACCACGATTTTTACTTTTTTATTTTAAATTTGCCACAAAATGTGATGTGCTGGAATTTTTTAACTATTTTTCCTGGATTCAGCATACCAAAATACATAAGAATCAGTAAAAAAAATCATGACAGCTTTTTGTTTGCAGACCTGTGTTATCCATTACTTTCTATCAAAATGAAAGAACTCCATAAAAATAAATATATCTTTAGTAAAGAAGTAGTGTAAACTAAATGTCATATGGTAAACTTCAATTTTATAAAATTACCGCCAATATTTTTATTAATTAATTATTAATCGTTTTGTTTTCTTTTATTACAGGCTTTTCAATTTTGCTTGAAATACAATCGTAAGACTGAATTCCGTAAACTCTGTGACAAGTTGAGGAAACATCTTGAAGATATTGCCAAGCTTCCGGTGCAGGTAGCCAACGTGAGTCTGAATAAACCCGAGACTCAGCAGTACAACTTAGAGACCAGGCTCGTACAGTTAGACTCCGCCATACAGATGGAACTCTGGCAGGTAGGCCAAGCTCAAAGCTGTTTACAGCCGTTGTTATAATTTCTATCTATATCATTGAAAAAGTTTTGTAAACAAACGAGTTCAGTGAGAGTGATATACAAAACTGTGTGAAAGAGCGAGATAGGAGAGAAGGGGGTAGTCCAGGAGGAAAAGAGGGAGCTTGAGAGTGACATACTAAACTGTGTGTAGACAGAGTGAGGGTTATTAGGGGGGTAAGGGAGAACTTGAGAGTAGGTATATAAGAAAGTCAGAGAGAGAGAAGGAAAGGGATAGTAGTGCGCATACCCCCACTACCTCAGCCACTATCCTACTTCCCTTTTCATTCCATAACTATGCACACACCTTGCAAAAAAATATCGCTAAATCAGTCCTTCTCAGGACTTTCTCAACAGGACTTTCTCAACAGTCCTTTTCAGTACTTTCTACAGCTAACGTGATATTTTACAGCATGTGTGTTTTTGTCATCATTGAAAAGAAACATGAGATCAATTTTAATGCTTCACTCTAGAGTGCCTCAACGTGGCAGCACCGGCTTTTCGGGAGTTGACGATCGAAGCAAGTAGAGGGCGGAGCCCCCTAGTATAATAAATAAATTTAATCTGTGGTTAAAAACTAAAGCATTATACATTTCTCTTAAGAATAAATATAATTTCAGACTATGGTAAATGTTGTAGAGATTTATCAGTAAAACAACATTCGTGAAGTCTCTTCTGTTGATTTTTACTAGGTGGTTTTGGATGAAAATAGTCTCCCATTTGCAATAGATTTATTATATTAATAAATAAATAATCCCTGGTAAAAACTAAAAACATAGCTAATGAAGAAATATAATTTTTTGCCACAGTAAATTGTGCAGATATTTATAAGTGAATCAACATTGTGGACAGTTGTTTTCTATAAGGTGTGTTTTTATGTACTTAGTACATCTAAGGATCAAGTGCAAGTGAGCCTGTCTTTAAACCTAGTGTAAATCACGATGTATTATTCCTTTAAGGCGGAGATACACATGCCATAAATTGGGGAAATAGCTTGCATGCCAAAGGAGGGTATTTGCCAGTAACTGGCATACAAAGGATTTTTATTAAGTTTTTCTCTGCTTGTTTGCCAGCTACAGGCATGCCATTTAGCATATCCACGTGCAAATAGCTTGCATGTTTTTTGTTCAAGCTATAGGCATTTGTATCTCCGTCATTAATTGAGAATCCAATGGAACTGCAATCAGAGGTGTAAATTTGGATTAGCATTTTTCAAATATTATATCTTCAGACTTAAATTGAAATAGTCTTTGGCTGTATTTTTAGAGCATTGAAAAATGTAATAATAACATTGACTTGTAGTGAATTTTTGTTATTCTGTTAAAGTCTCTCTGGTATGTTTCATACTTAGTTAATATGTCTCTCGTAGTGTATTTCTCTTATATTTATTCACCTTGATTTGTTTCTTTTGTTTAGGAAGCTTACAAAGCCATCGAAGATATTCACGGACTAATGAACATGTCTAAGAAGCCACCGGTGCCCAAGACCATGGCTAACTACTACCAGAAGCTGGCCATGGTGTTCTGGAAGGCCGGTCAGTACTTGTTCCACGCTGCGGCTCTCTTCAAACTCTTCCAGCTCAGTAAGGATATGAAGAAGAACATCACATCTGATGAACTCCAGAGGTAACCACAGTCATCTTTTTAATTCCTGTTCCAAGAACAACTACTTTACACAATGTCCTGATTGAATAGACAGATATTGGTTAGAAATGGTTGGAAAGTGCTCTTTGATGTAATTGAAAATGTTTTATAATTCTTGCTACTCTCCAATACAGTGCAATTTTAGAGGTGTGATTTTTTTTTTTTTTTTTTTTTACATCTTATTTGTAAATACAGTAGAACATCGATAAGAAGTGTCTCAAGGGGATTAAGGAAACAGTATTGTTATCGAGGTGCTCTTTTTGTTGAGGGTCATGTATAAAATTGTTAATAACTTTGGTTCAACTCAATATTTTAAGATGAAACCAAGCCTACAAATTGCGCAACATGTTTGAGCTCACCTCTGAAAAATAAATTAATCTATTTCATTTAGCCAGTTTTGCGCCTATAAAGTCTGACTGGGGTGACAGACACACATACATACACGAAAAAAGTTAAGGCCAGATTCGGTTTTTGGAATGAAAAAATGAAAAAGTATCCAAAAAAATTTCAATTCTGAGCTATGTACAGACAAAAATTTTATTTTATATATATATCAAGGTTATTTTGGCTATCAGTCGTGTTATAGAGGTTAATAAAATGTTGGGAGCGGGGTGGGGTGGGGTTTTTAAGTATAGACTTTTTCAAGGTCGACTCATTCCTGTATAGAGTTGCTTTATAGAGGTTGATTTCTTAAAACAACTTGTTATAGAGGTTCTGAGTTACGTTGTGAATTGGAAAAAATCTGTGTTATTGAGGTTGTATGGATAATAATAGTCGAGTTATAGAGGTTAATTTAACATTATGTGTAATGGCAATCTCAAGGGGATTTGAAAATTGCACTTGTAATTGAGGTTTTCGTGTCATTGAGGTTCGTGTAAGCGAGGTTCTACTGTACATGAACAAGTGTAAGGGAGTTCTTCATTTCAGAGACTAGGGGTTTTAAAAGTTTATGTGTTGGTCCAACAATAATTTATATTCGGCACAAAGGTGCATCTAAGCATTTGTGATAACTGTATAGTGCTAAAGTTTCATACTTACTTATTTTCAAGATGGTGGCCAATATGGCAAACGACTAAAAATAAGTTGTATAATGTGTTAACAAAACAATCTATAACACTTCATGCTGATATGATGTATTGATGTACAATTTTTCCACTTGAGTTTACGATGCACCACATCACTAGTTATCAAAAATTGGAGCAATTTGGTAATTTACTAAATAGAAATGTGTCAATTAAATGTTTTTATTTTATTTTAGGATGGCGTGCAGGGTTTTATTGGCAACACTGTGCATACCTTTGCCGTCGGCTCATCCTGAGTTTGACAGGTTTATTGAGACAGATAAGAGCCCCCTAGAGAAAGCACAGAGGTTGGCTATACTGCTAACTCTCCAACAACCACCCACCCGAGCTACCCTCATCAGAGACCTGGTAATCTAGAACTTGTACTCTAAACATTTCTATTATACACATCTCCTCACAGACGTTTCTTCAAACATCTCCCACATCCATGTGCAGACAAACCTCAAGTTTCAAAATATTGTATATAGTAGTTCCCTGGAAATCCGAACCCTTGAAATTTAAAAACCCTGATAATTCAAACAACTTTTTTGGGGAAAAAAGATAAGAAGATGTAAGGGTAAGAATTACTATGTTCACACATTGTTTTGGAAACGGTTTTGAAAATGATCAGCTAGTTCAAAACGCTGTATGAACGGAGAACGACGGATCGTATCGGTTTAGATCCGCTCCACCAAAAATACGTGATCGGAACAGGGATCGAATTCAAAACGCTTGTATGAACCAGGTCATGGAGTGGATCGAGATATGAGGTTATTTTACTCTTTTCTACTTTTCAAGTTCTTTGTTCTCGTGAGCTTCCGTTTCTTTTTTTTTTTAAACTGCAAAAACCTTATTAAACAAAAATTAATCCTATAAAGAACCTGTACAAACTTTCAATATCTTGTAAATAAATTTAAAAATTCGTGGACATATTAGGTAACGAGAAAGGAGGTTTTTACTCGTGGTGTCAACATTATGAAATATCAAAAACAAATATTTTGATCACCTGTAGTTTTTGTTGTAGGAACGCGAATCGTTTTGAAAATGAATTGGATCCGAAACTCTTTGAAAACGAAGTGTGAACATAGTATATGTTTAGCGATGTACTTTTGTGATTTGGTATTATGATAGTCTAAGCAGTTGATAACATTAACCACAATTACATTAAGTGGCATCCACTGCAATTTTAGGTGGCATTTGCTCTAATTCTTGAGTTTACCTTTAGAGACTATTAGCTAAATTAGGAGAGCTTCCAGAGAAATTAAAAAAAAAAAAACACGTTTGCGGTTTTGAGACCAATTTTTGAAAACTGTACATAGCTGTAATTCCGAAACGAGTTGACATATCTCGGTAAAATTTGGTATTCCTCCAAGTCTATATAAATAGTACACCTGTGCCAAATTTCATGAAAATCCGAGAGGGTAAGGTAAATTTTGTATTAAAATTGTGTTGATTTGACATGGAATGACCCCTATTATATTTCAAAGGTATTTTTTTTTTTTTTTTTATTTGTAATTTATTTTATATAGTGTATTATTTTGTCGCACTATGATCTATACTTGTATTACTGAGCAAAGTGGTGGAATTGACTCAGATTTGTAGAATTAAATGATCTAATTAAGGTGTTATGTGTTCAGGTGAGGATGAACGTTGTTCAGCTGGCCTCTCCCCAGCTTCAAGAGCTCTACCAGTGCTTGGAACTTGACTTCAACCCGCTCACCCTGTGCAAACGTGTTCAGGCCATCACTGATCAGATTCAGGGAGACGAGCAGTACGTACCTCCTCTTCAGGTATGTTATTTGATCAATCCTTAATATGTTTGTTGGAAAATAATGTCAGCTAATTAATATTAATTAATGATTAATAACCAGCTGATTTTCTCAAGATACATTATTTGAACCCTATAACTCAACATTTAAATATTGTCTGACGCAGAACTTTTCCCGATTTTCCAGTCTGACGTGTCAAAGTTATAGGGTTCAAATAATAAAAAAACGCCCCAAAACCAAATAAAATCACAGAGGAAAACAGTGTCAAACTTTGCCTAAACAAGCCATACAAAGAGTATGTATAATTGACTTTTTTGCCTATGGGCACCCTGACTATTAGTTGCCTTTGTGTTAGTGAAGTGAAAAAAGAAAAGAAATAAATTAAATAATCAGGATGTCTCTCTTGGAGTGTGATAATTACTGTGGCCATCGAAGACTAAAAGAGGTCAGTTCAATGCTGGTATTTACTGGTAAATATTTAAACCTAGGACGTGCACCGTCCATATATTACAGCTTTATAGCTTACTCAAAGAGCTTTGAAGGAGTTCAATTTTAAGTAACTTAAGGCTCTACCGCCCTTTGAGGTTAGGAAAAACATTAATATTAAAATTATACTGGTTCTAAGCAAGATATCAAAAATCTAATCACAGGCTTCATTCCTAATTTTAATTCTTCACAATTTGAGCTCTATTTCAACGTCCTACGATAAATAGTGCAGGCGCTATTTTAATACAAGTTTTATCGTTGTATTGAAATGGTGCCTGTACTATTTATCATAAAAAGTTGGAATAGGGCTCAAATTGTGCAGAATTAAAATTAGGAATGAAGCCTGTGATTAGATTTTTTATTTCTTGCTTAGAACCAATAAAATTTTCAATTTAATGATTTTTCTAACCTCAAAGAGTGGTAGAGCCTTAAGCATTGCTACTAAAAATGGGTAGTGAGAAAAAAGTCACTAATTTTATAATTTATCAATGACATGAAATTATCAACAGCATGTTAATTCCAAGTTCTTTAATCTTACATTAATTGCCCTCAGGTTGGTATTACAAATAAGGATAATAGGAAAATGTGCTTTAATAGGTGGTGAAACTAATAGTTGATATCAATAACAATTTAGTCAGTGGTCTGGGACCAATTAAAAATATTTAGTAACAAATTAGTAATACAGTAGAACCTCGCTTACACGATCCTCAATAACACGACAACCTCAATTACAAGTGCAATTTTCAAATCCCCTTGAGATTGNTTTTTTTTTTTTTCAATTCTCAATGTAACTCAGAACCTCTTTAACAAGTCGTTTTGAGAAGTCAACCTCTATAACACGACTCTATACTGGAATGAGGTACCTTGAACTAGTCTAGACTTAAAAACCCCGCCCATTAACCTCTATAACACGACTGATAGCCAAAATAACCTTGATAACATGACCCTCAACAAATAGAGCACCTCGATAACAAGACTGGTTCCCTTATCCCCTTGAGACTCTTCTTATCGAGGCTCTACTGTAATATGTATTTCTGGTTTTTGCAGGATGTGACTCTAGTTAAGTTGATCAAGCAGGTGTCGCAGGTTTACCAAAGTATTAAGTTTGCCAGACTGCTGGAACTCACTGCCTTCACCACTCCGTTCCACCTGGAGAGAGTACTCGTAGATTGTGTCAGGCATAACGACATGCAGGTAATATAATCTGTCTCTACTCATTCACGTGTTTTATTAGCTAAGACAATCTACCATATTTGGATTTAATGTTTTCCCAACTGTTGGATTTTCATCTTTCTAATAATTATAGAAAATTTGATAGAGAAGTAGTTGCTTTATTTTTGTTATTATTATTTTTTTTTTTTATCAAAACTAAATTAATTGTTTGTTTAATTAAGTTATTTGTCATCTATAGATTGTTGTGAGCAACTTAAATGAGATTTTTAAAGATTGTGGGATATTGCTCCCAGAATGAGACAGTCTAAGTTGTTTGTTTCTATACCACCCTCAAATAAAGTTATTGACTATATTGGCCTTTGACACGGCTTTTGTCATCTTAAGGGTAAGTGTCCATCTGAGACTTTTTAGTATGGAGACTCGCTCTCGAGATTGAAATCGCTGGTGGACATGGGGCTGAGACTAGTCTCGGAGACTCGCCCACTCTCCGAGACTCGAGAGAGCCTGATGTTGCTCTCAAGTAGACAAGGTTCTGAGACTAATCTCGAGACTGGCTCTCGAGATTTAGTCTCAGATGGACACTTACCCTAAGACTGCATTTATATACAGTCTACACATACTTGGAGCTGGTAGGTTTGGTTGAAAGTCCTTCTCATCTACTAAGCTGCTGCCTATTTTTAAGGTGTACCTTGGCGGCAAACCTTTAGAAAGACGTTAGTTCCCCAAAAAAAATATTAAGGGATTGCCTCTAATCAAATATCTGACTTTTTGTGTTTGCTTTTTATTTTCCTCTATAAACCTGCCATCGTCGTTTATGACTCTATATGATCAATTTTTGAAACAGTTTTTAATTGCTGTGAGCGAGCAGTGTTGAGACAGATTGAAAGGAAATAATATTGGGGATTCCAATTCCTAATTTAATAATAGGTGCTGATTTAGATTACCATTTATTTCAGTTAAAATACAAAAAGGGATGTGAAATGTTAAAAAAAAAATAAAATGGAATAACTACTTGGTGTAGTAGAAAATTTATTATACACTAACTGTATAAACTTGGAATTTAATCTAATTACAATAAATATTATTAATTTGAATCAAATTATAATTATTAATAACAGCGGGAGACAGACAGAGAAAAATAGACTCCAGCGCAGGGATTCGAACCATGGGCCTCCTATATTTCCAGAATAGACACTCTAACCAACTAAGCTACACTGTCGATAACGATACCTAGTCCTGAAGTCTAGGAGTCGACAAATATATATGATAAAATATATTAGATCTCTCTCTAAGTAGTATTTTATTTTCATTACTTATAACAACGCCTTATATATGTCCATTATTTTTACTTAGTTATTTTTTTATTTTTTATTTATTTATTATTAGTATTATTTTATTTTTAAACTCATTTACCACTTCCTGAATCATTGTTTCACCAAGTAACATTATATTTTATAATTTTGTATGTCAAGTAGGCGATCTACTGTAATTATATAACATAATTTGTCTATGTCATGTATCAAACGCTTCCCCGATCTTTATATTGGCTATTGTTTCTTTTAATTTTTGTTTTTGTAGAAGATTGTATTATTATCTTATGCAAATAAATTAATTATTATTATATCTATTATAAAAATGTAAAATTGAATTAATGTTTTATACATACCAAGTTTTCTTAACTGAAAATCAAGATTGGTGATGGTCAATGAGTATTGTTAATTTTTTTTTAATTGAGGATTTATCACTGGTTATTTAATTGTTTGTTGTTTTTGTCTGATAGATTCGTATCGAGCACAGTACTAATTCCGTTCACTTTGGAGTTGACTTGGTGGAGTGTCCGAGACAAGTGAACGATGCGGGGCCTGTTCTCCAGTCCATGCCAAGTGAACAGCTCAGAACCCAGCTGATCAACATGTCTCACGTACTCAACTCTGCCCTTCGTATTATCAACCCCAACCACGAGAGGGTAAGTCAAATTTCACATTTCTACCGCATTTGTAGCCCCTTTTACAGTCTAGCTTTTGGATGAGATATCTTATTTGGTTATATTGAACTGTGGAAGATGTAAATGAGATATTTTGATCAGGCATTTACTGCTAGAGGCGTTATGACAAAGACCAGTCAACCACCATGACTTAATGAGCGAATTTTCAAAGAAATCTGCGTATTATTGGCCTATGATAATATAGGAAAATTTTGGTTTAGAATTTGGATGGGTGAAAAAAAAAAAAAAAAAAAAAAAAAAAATGATACACAGGTGTACGGGGTACAAAAGTCAAAATAGTATTTACCCTTCACGATCCATGTCTTTAGAAAGCTCTTTAAAAGTACAGTAATATTGTTGTTATGTACACTTTTTTTATATGAGGGGGTAAAATGGAAAAAACACGTTTTTATGCTATTTTTGACCCTAAATTATCAAAATTTTACCCCTAAATGAACTCCAAAAATTCTGGCCAACAAACTCATCCTTTCTTTTGATATTATTGATATTTTACATTTTTTGGGGTTTTTTTAAGTGTATCCTAGCGTGAGATATCGTCTGGAGTGATACATACATGTATACATGCGTATAAAAATTTTAATTTATTACATGCAAATTTACATTACATTTCAGGAATCGATTAAGAAGGGTCCAAAACATATTTCCATTAAGAAAATTTTCAAAAATTTGCAGTAAAAAATTTTTGAAGCCATTGCAAAAATACATTTGACGGCTTGTTTATAACTGACATTGTTTCTCTTTGATATTTTGAACACCAAAATACATACTGTCAGTTGTTCTATTTGAATTATTTATTAATTCAAGATTATTAGTAATTTTTTTTTTTTTTTTTTGTTTTTTTAATTTAACATGTTTGTTGGACTTGCGCCCTTACCTTAGCAATGTAAGGGATAATGTAATTTTTTCATTTATTAGAATATTAAAATTACAATCGTACCTGTTATAAGCAATACAGATATATTTGTAGTGTTTACAATGACTTGTTATATAAAGAGATGAGGAATTATCCATCAATAATACTCATAATATTTTGTCTTGAATTTTTCAAATGTTAATTGCTTAATAAGCCAATGAGAAGGGTTTTGTGTAATGAATGCAGAAAATAAGTTTTGGACTTTAGGGGTTGGAATGGTTGGATAAGGAGTCAGGGTTAATATAGTGATTCTATGTTATTGTATTTTATTTGTATTGTTTGTTTGTTTGCAGAATGAGAAGGATAAGGTTCGTTTGAGCCTGGCACATCACTACAGAGAGAACATGCACAAGGAACACCAGCGCATACTTGGGCGTCATAAGATTATTGAGGACAGAAAGGAATACCTTGAAAGACTCAACATACACAGGGTAATCTATTTATTCTTTATTACCAAAATTCCTTGCTAAAATAAGGACCTACTGGGGGTATAAATACTTGTACTGGTATACCAATAATGTTGGTCCATAAAACAAAAAATTATAATAAAACTAATGCAATCATACATTTTTGTACCTTAACAATACATATAATTTAATTTTCTTTTTTATCTTGAAATTGAAAATAACATTCATAATTAGAAATCTAATTATGAATTAATAAAATTAGATCATTAAACGTATTTAGAAAGAAATCTATTGTAAAAAAATAAAAAAGTTTTTGAAAATGAACTTAAAAATTTGTATTATTTATGTAACTCATTCAATGGAAAGTGTTGGTACCATTTTTCAATTTGTTTTTTATGACTTCAATATTATTTAGGAGGGTGAAATATAGTTAATGTAGTGAAGTCAAGTAGTTCAATTATTTCCTCTCATCTGCCCAATTATTACCATAACTAAAGTTTTTAATTCTACTGACAGCATGTTGTAATATTTTATGGTGTAGTAGAGCTGACTTTTTTGTCCAATTTTCATACTAGTTCTTGGCGACGTTATGATTTTATACCTGGTTCTTGTGCTTCTTCTTGTATACTCTTCTTTTAAATAATTCAATCAGGGAGACATACAGAGAAAAATAGACCCCCGCACCGGGACTCGAACCACGGGACCTCCTATTAATCCGTACAGGTGCTCTTGCCAACTGAGCTATACGGGAGAATGATTTTTCTCTGTCGGTTTTCATACGTTATTGTTAGATAATTTAGTTGGATTTGACACTATATGAATTTAATAAGCCCAAAATATGTTTGTGGCTAGCTTACAAGATAAAACACGTAGGAATGGTATAGAAGAGGGGTCTTTTCTGTTAGTCCCCCCCCCCACGTTTTCAAGGTATGCAAGGTTGCTTCCTTTAACTTTTATGGGTCATTCCGATATTCCACAACTGTCTAGTGTACAATAGGCTGAAAAACTACTCACTTAGTTGAGAACTTTATTATTTATCAGTATACATATATAACTACTTTTTCCAACCTCTGTCCAATACAATACAATACTGATAAAATATCCTTATGTTGCACCACTTAAATTTTATGGAGCATTCTAATTTTCCACAACTGTCTAGTGTACAATAGGCTGAAAAACTACTCACTAGGTTGAGAACTTTATTATTTATCGGTATTAGTTATACATATATAACTACTTTTTCCGACCTCTATCCAATACAATACAATACTGATGAAATGTCCTTATTATTTATTGAAATAACCATATCAAACACATTTTTTGACCTTTGTCACCAAAACAATGAAGTGTAGATATTGTTGTTATCTCATTATAGTTTTAAGAGAAAACTTAATAATCTAATTCTTATTAGTGTAGTAGACGCTTCTTTGCGTCGAGAGTTGGGAGTCCAATATTTACAAATTATTACACGCCTTTGTCCATCTTGCCATAACATGTCATTTTCACTGTCTGATTACTTTATGCACTGTCTTTCCAATAAAAAATATATGGTGTGGAACATTGGAATGACCCAAAAAAATAAAGGGTGCAACTTTGTATACGCGAAAAAGCGCCCGAAGGGCCTGGAGGGGGAGGGGGACTAACAGAAAATACCCATAATTTTTCAGAGATTTGGGGGTTACCACCCCCAAATTTGAAGCTAANGGGGGGGGGGGGGGGGGTGGACTAACAGAAAAGACCCTAGAAGAGGAAGTAGAATAGATTGATAGAGGACTAAGGGTGCCCCCCTCTCTCTATTTGTAAACTTCTGAAGGTATAGTCCACCCCAGATGAGCTTAGAGTCAAGTGTGAGCTGTGACGAGAAAAGTTTGTTTGTAATTTTGTTAACAACAAACAAAGCAGCAAAGTAGCAGCAATTTTTGGTTGGTGTTTTGTTTTGTTGTTTGTAGTTAGTTGAGCGAGATTGGATTAAAACTTTTTATAACCTTTAAACTGTTTTCATAGTTATTGAAACCTACATACATTTTTTAAATTTATCTCATTTCATACCGTTTTCATTATAACTAAACTTACTTCAATATAACAGCTGATTCAACAATATATCTTAAATAATTTGGCTAAAAAAATGTTACCTATAGATTTAGACCATATTGGAGATTTTTGATCCCTTGGTAAAACCTCTGATGCAGTCTCCTCTAGAAGACTTAAGACTTATTAGACTCTGGCCATAGAAACTCATGCTATAAAATGCCACCATTTCATATCTAGATACACATGATTAGCATGCACCACTTGTTAGGTATTTAAACTGAGTTAAAACACTTTTTTTTAGCTCTATAATCTAGCAAACTTAAGTTGTGTCTTGTTGTTGTTACGTCACTTTATTTTGTGTTATGTAGGAAGAAGAGGAAGCTAAGAAGGCGGAGGAAGCCGCGAGACAGCAAGCTCTGGCTGAACAGAAACGTTTGGAGGAAGAGAGAAGAGAACGTGAACGTAAGAGACAGGAGAACGAACTTCAGCTCATCAAGGACAGACATCTTCAGGAGAGGATGAACAACATCAGGAAAACAGCCAGGGGACAGAGAATGCTTAGGACTCTAGACGAGGAGGTAACTTCTTGCATTGCCTTAGTTTACTTTACACTTAACTTAAGGAGATACACATGCCTGTAGCTTAAAACAAAAACAAGCTAGCTACTTGCTCATGGATATGGTAAATGGCATGCCTGCAGCTGTCAAGCAAGCAGATAAAAACTTGATAAAAATCCTTGGCATGCCAGATACTGGCAAATACCCTCTTTTGGCATGCAAGATACTTAACCAATTTGACGGCATATGTATATTCGCCTTTACTTAGTCCGGATCCTTTTCTACCTTGCAGTGTCGACATAAACAAAAGTTGTAACCCTGCTAATACTAGTCTTGCTTACTAAAACAAGCTTCCTTTGACGACAAGATTTTCTTTTCTTTTCTTAAATTGAGCATTTTTATTACTTAAATGCAGCTCAGTTTTTCTTAGTGACCGTTGTCAGTGACCATAATTTGCAACCATATAAACACTTTTGAAGGCAGTCATCTTTTGTCTACCTTCAGCTTTGCTGATGAACCCTCAGTTCACTGTCTGGGCTGTAGAGGTCTCAAAAAGAATGTCTCTTTAAACTTTTATAATTTTAAAAACAATTTTTGAGGGAACCAAAAGGTCCCTTGATAATTTTCGCAGGAAGTTTGAAGTTGCTACGCCTACTAATAATATTTTAGGAATCGGTACAACTCCTTCACCGAAAGAGGTTGTTTAGCCATTAACCCCAAGTATCTAACCCAATGTTTCGATTAAATACAAACATAAATACATTTTTGTATTCCAGTTATATAACTTTTCCAGACTCTCCCTGTATTTTTGAAAAGCAATTAATATGACAAATTCTACTTTATAATTCTTGCACTTATTATGTGTTATCAAGAGAATCAATGGGTCAAAACTGAGAAAGGCTCAGTATTGACCCAACATCGTGATATAAATGCGTAGCTACTTAAGTGAAGTGGCGTCCATCTAGTTGTGAATGCCAATTATATGGTTTATACAGGTGATGGAGTGAAATGCTAACCACGTGTCATCCAAGGAATTTGTTTAAGTCCTTTGCCAGGCCTTAGCCTTTCATGGCCTGTTCCGCCACGGATTATTAGGTGTCAAGTTAAAACTGTTAACATTGGTTTTGCGTGTATTTGCAGGAGATTAAGAAGTTGAATCCAGACGATATTGCAGCTAAGGAAGCAGAAGAAGCTCAGAAGGAGAAGAGAGAGATGCAGCAAAAACTCAAGTCCCAGGAGAAGAAGATAGATTACTTTGAGAGGGCCAAGAGAATAGAAGAAATACCTCTGTTACAGAAAGCTTACGATGAGAAACAGGTAACATATTCCACCGTTCTTAACTTTTTTTGCCGAGGGAGCCACAGTGGCCATGTGGGTTAAACCACGTCTGCTCGGCCATCACTGAATCATGAGTGGAACGAGATGGGGTTCGATTCCTCGCCGTGATGCTCTGATTTATTTGGCTCACTATTGATCACATCATACTCGCTTCGGCGGTACAATGTACAAATGTATGATGTGTGAAGTGGCTGCAACTCTCTACCACGGGGCGTAAAAAGGGCCTAAGTGATGGCCTAATTGCAAGGTACGAACAAGTGGTTTGTCCTACCCGTTCTAGTAGGAAGTACTAGACTACTACTAACTTTTTTGCCTCTCCGTTCCATGAAGCTTGGTGTTTAAATACTTTGTTTGTTAATAGGTGTTGGAGAGGAAACGATGGGAGGACCAGGAAGAGAAGAGAATAGAAGAACTTACTCAGGAAAGACAGAAAGCACTTGAGCATCGTAAGAGATTGGGTAGAATGACTCCTGACTGTAACGATTTTATCAATATGCTCAAATCCGGTCGCAACCAAATATACCTGGCAAGTCTCAACTTTTTCTATTTCACTTATCTTCTTGTGTTTTACCACTAAATTGAAGTTATATTTACTGGTTCTCTTATTTGCTGTTTCAGGACAAAATGAAGGAGTTTGAGAACCGTATAACTGAGGAGCGTAAGAAGAGGTTGGCTCAGAGGAAGGAGGATAGGAAGAAGGAAAGGATAGAGAACTGGGAGAGAGAGAAGGAAGAAGAGAGGATAAGGAAGGAAGAGGAGGAAGAGAAGAAGAGATTGGAAGAAGAGAGAATCAAGAGGGAAGAAGAGGAACGCATTGAGGCCGCTAAGAAGGCCGAGAGAGAAGAGGAAGAGAGGTGAGTGTTTGGATGCACCATAAAGGCCGAAATACACGGCGACACTTAGAGCGAGAGAGTTTAGCGAGAGCGGTGTCCGATCTGTCTACACGGAGAGCCAAAATTTGGCTAGATTGGTGTCTGAGAGTGCTCTTGGAGTGTGACCTTGAATAAAGTTCCTAGATCAGTGTCCGAACTGTCTGCACGGTGTCCCGTTTGTTTAATAATCTACGTCTCCTCCGTCGTCCACACGCGTTGCCCGGCTGAGGTATTGATCATGCTTGCTCTAGAAATGGTTTCACCTAGCTGAAACTAGCCTAGACCGAGTGCGAGAGCAAATTGACATGACAGGTGTCTTGTCTACACAAGGAAAACAAACACCGAGAGCGCAACTAGCTAGACCGGAGTGGGTAGGAGTGGGGGTGGTCTAGCGTCCACTCTCGGCGGTGTCTCCACTGCGACACTCAATCTAGACACCCAATCTAGCAACAAAAGTGTCGCCGTGTATTTCGGCCTTAAGAATAAGAATATTTCAGAATTTCAGTAGAGTTAACGTAAGAAAAATGAACTAGCATACCTTGTAGCCAAACTACTCTTATCTACCATTTATTTATTAGAGAAACTATTTTCACACAATAAATGTGATAAAGTTATACTCTACAAAATCGAATTTACAATAATGGACATTGGTTGTTGTCCTTTTGCTGTGAGGAAATGTTCTATAACTACAGTCGGTGCTCCATATAACCAAGCTGGTGGTTCCAGAAAAAAAAAAAAAAAAAAAAATTGTTACATAGAAATTTCGTTATATAGATCTTATTTTACTATTGAAACACTTTACATAAAGAAATTGTGGGACATAATAAAAATTCTTGTATAGAGATTTTTGTATAGAAGATCGTTGTATGGAGGCCCGAATGTATTGCTGGCATTTAGCTAATGGAAGCTACTTAATTAGAAAATAAGGATCAAGAGATGGCACACTCATAGTGTATCTACTCTCCTTTTTAAGGAACTTTCTGCGGAGGACATCTATGAGTATAAATTATATGTAAAAAAACTCCTGGAAACTTTGAGATTTTCTGATCACTCTTATATCACCATCAATCTATGTGCAATATCACCTAAATTCACATTGTCTTATTGAGCTACAGGGAATTGTAGAACTTCGCCAGCTTTTTTTCAGTTACCTAAACAGCAATTTTACATTATGTTCTAGAAGAATGTAGCCAAACAAAAACAAAATTCTCTATTGGTAAAGTAGAGTAAACTGTGGTGGGCACTAAGCTGTATTTGGCACTTGCTGATAACTGTGTTATGTTTGTGTATTGTTTAGGAAGAGGCTCGAAGCTCTGAATCGTCAGGCCGAGATGGCAAGGAAGAGAGAGGAAGAAGCAATCAGAAGACTCGAGGAGAAGATGACTGCTAGTAAGAAGGCTGATGAGTGGAGAAAAGCAGAGGAAGCTAGTAACAGACCTGAACCTTCTAGGCCAGCTCCTCCCTCACAGCCCTGGAGAAGTAAGTTCACAGTACATTGTCAAACCTAGTGTAGAAGTGTGGTTTAGTTGTTTTATCTTAAAACTAGCCGTTAGGCCTGCGGTAACGGGCAGAAAAATAAATATGGTTGAGAAAAAGAGCTGAGAGATAATTAGTTATAATTGAAATATATATTTAAAGAGATATTTACTGTTTAAATAGTAAGTTTTATGCAGTTATAGGTAATTAAAACTAGGTGTGCAATGCTTGCAATATTGAGCTGAGCGTGCATTTTAATCATATTTATTTATTTATTTTATTTTTTTCCTATTTTACCAATAGAATGACCCCTCATAAACAAATAAGCAAAAGTTGACGTACAACAATAACTGTACTCTTAAAGAGCTTTCCTTCCAACGACATGCAACTTGAAGGGCATATACTATTTTAACTTTTGTACCCCTTCCCCCGTTTTATATTATAAATTTCAGATTTATATACTACGTTCACACATCGTTTTGGAAACGGTTTTGAAAACGATCCGCTAGTTCAAAACGCTGTATGAACGGAGATCGACGGATCGTATCGGTTTAGATCCGCTCCACCAAAAATACGTGATCGGATCGGGGAATCGGGATTCAAAACGCTCGTGTGAACGGTCGCGGAGGGGATCGAGATATCAGGTTACTCTTTTCCTCTTTTCCACTTTTCAAGTTCTTTACTTTTGTGAGCTTCCGTTTCTTTTTTTAAACTTCAAAAACGTTATTAAACAAAAGTTAAAACTATAAAGAACCTGTAAAAACTTTTAATAGCTTGTAAATAAAAATGTAAAAATACGCGGACTTATTAGGTAACAAGAAAGAAGGTTTTACTCGTGATGTCACCGTTATGAAATATCGAAAACAAATATTTCGATCACCTGTATTTTTTGTTGTAAGAACGCGGATCNAATGTAAAAATACGCGGACTTATTAGGTAACAAGAAAGAAGGTTTTACTCGTGATGTCACCGTTATGAAATATCGAAAACAAATATTTCGATCACCTGTATTTTTTGTTGTAAGAACGCGGATCGTTTTTAAAACGAATTGGATCCGAAACCCTTTCAAAACGATGTGTGAACGTAGTAATACATTCCTGTGGTTGGTTACAATGACCATGCCGAATTTTGAGCGGATCGGCTCAACCGTTCGGGGGAAAACTTTAGTACCCCGTACCGCGTACCCCTGTGTACCAATTTGGACCATTTCAGATTTATACCTTCCTTTGGTTGGTCACATTAACCGTGCCGAATTTCGTGCGGATTGGTTCAGCCGTTCATGAGTCAGGAGAAAACTTTTGTACTTAGTACCTCGTACCCCTGTGTATCAATTTGGACCATTTCAGATTTATACCTTCCCGTGGTGGGTCACTATGACCGCGCTAAATTTTGTGCAGATCGGTTCAGCCGTTCAGGAGGAGTATGCATCATAAAAAACGCAAAGTTTAGTATAAGAGCTTCGCTTCGCTCAGCTCAATTAAAACATTTAGATAGGAAGTTTTGTTCTCCGTTATTCGTTACATAGGTATAGCGCAAATGGTCTGGTATCGGGCTTTCACCCAGTAGCCCTGGGTTCGATCCCAGCTTATGGCACATCAATTTTTAACGTTATAAATCATTTAGAGGTGAGTCGTTGTCGATGTTAGGACACTACTCGATTATATAAAAGATTGATATCACACTCATTGAATGTTAATTGTTTGTCTTATTCTCTTATAAGGTAGATATTTTTAAGATAGATCCAATAAAACTGCCAAAAGATTTTACACATCGTCAATATTCACTTAAATCTCGCTAATCTGGGTTTGACGGGACCCGACCCAGTCCGGATTACCGAAAGTCCGAATTAAACGGAATCAGTTTTAAAATGTCTGTAAAACAAGTTTTAGTTGGGTAAAACTATTAAAGTCAAAGTTTTTATCGTAAAATTTACTTCAGTTAGTCTCAAAAACCACTATTTAAGGACTGTTCTGTCACCAGTCCGAATATCAAATAAATTAAATTAAAATGGCAGTTTATTACGCAGGTGCAGGTATAGAAGGGACTTCCAGGGAAACAAGCTGTGTTCCGAAATGAAATTCGAGCAACGGCTAATCATTTCACAATAAGTTAAGACATTGTACACTGGCAGCTTGGTGAAATATCATGGAACTCTGTTGAACCGCTGCTACGTGCTTCTTAAAATTGTCTTCTTATCTCAGTCTTATATAATTGTATTTCCTGGAATACACTACCTTTATATCTTCCGCCCTACATTTCTTTTGAACCTAAACAGATTTATCGATGTTCTTACTTACATATTTATTCTAAATCTGTTTATTTTTAACAAAAATACCGGTTATTCCTCCTGTTTATAAATTTTAATAGACAATAAAAGTAGAAACCCTAATAATCTGAACAATTCATAAATCTGAACAGGCTCTGGTTCCAAATTGTACATCATTTTTGGCCCGTCCGGATTATATGGATGTCTGGACTAGCAGGGTCCAGATTAGTGAGATTAGCGTTGTTATTCTATAATAGCTCACCACAGATACAGGAGAATGAGGTCTAAAGGAATTAGAGTCATTATAATATTAATGGATTCAAATTATCTATATAATTTAAGATTTAAAGATAATTATTAGTGCTTGAATAGTTGAAAGGCATGGATGTGTTTTTTATTCTGATGAAATAGTTTGTCAGCAGAGTCTCTGATAGATTTATACTATGTTGTATTTAATTTTTGGGTTGAAAGCCTGCTTCTTTATCAAGTTTCTTTATTCTCAAAGAATCTATCATTCTCGTTAAATTGCTGATGAATATAAAGTATTTTGAACTAATTTGTGTTTATTTGGTTTATTGCAGGTCGTCTGAGAGATGGAGGTAACGAAGGTGGTGGGGGTACAGCACCTCCTCCTCCTCCTCCAGCCACAGGAGGTGCCAGCAGCTGGCGTACTCGTGGAGGAGACGATGATAGACGTGATGATAGAGACAGACGTGACGACAGAGATAGGCGAGGCGATGACAGAGACAGACGCGACGATAGAGATAGGCGTGATGATAGAGATAGAAGAGACAGGGATGATAGAGACCGAAGGCCCGACGATAGAGATAGGCGTGATGACAGAGACAGACGTGATGATAGAGACAGACGCGATGACAGAGATAGAAGAGACAGGGATGATAGAGACCGAAGGCCTGACGATGATAAGTACAGAAAGAGGGACTTTGAGAGGAAGACCGAACCTGCTTCCATGGTATGTTCAATTAGCTCTCTTTAAATCTTAATTTGCAAAATAATATTAAGATCAAGTGCGCAGAATTTCAGCACATTATAGTGCATATGGGTCATTTTCTAAATAGAGCAAAATTTGAGTCTAAAAAAGTTTTTTTTTTGGCAATTGTAGCCATATTTAAGTCAGAGTTTTCTTTAATGAATCTGATTAGTTTCTACTAGGTTTATACATTAGTATTATCATGTTAACCAATTTCAAAGTACCTAGGAAAAGGCGGCAAGTTGTAATTTTGCATTCCTCTATGCGTTCCCAATGTGTGGATTAAATATTTAGAAAATAATTTGTCCAATAAATCCAACAGAACTTTCTCATTTAGATATTGATGAATCTCAAAACGTCCCATAATAATTCATTTAATTGTTTCATTTTTAAACATACATATTTTAAAAGTGTACAGGTGGTTGTTTACATTTTTATTTTCAATAATATCAAATTTAATTTCATCAATATCTCAGGAGCTGGATTTTTCTGGGGAAAACAGCTTATATGGTTGGATTTGCATTTTCATAGATATTTTAGATTTTTTTCAAACAAATGAAATGAAAACGATTACTATCATTCCAGAATTCAACAAATTATTCTACTATTCTTACTACTACTAATACTACTACTAAGAAGGAAAGTAAATAAAAAAAAATCATTGAACTGCAAGTGGATAAAAGAATTTGGACTGTCTTGAAAATATACAATGATAAACATTTCATTGATCACGCTGATATTATTAATAATCCCACATGAGTTATTCTAGTAATTATTAATGGATTTAGAAAAAAAAAAAAATTGATTTACAAGCAATAAATATGTGTGACACTTATTAGAAAAAAAATATTTTTTTTTTTTTTGATAATTATATGGATAATTTTATTTATTTCAGTCTTGTTGGAGAAGAGGACCGGCGGAACCAGAAAAGGAACGAGAATTTGCTGATCGTGAAAGGTAATATTCAGTTCAACTCAACATAGTTATTTCATTAAAAACTGCCTCAAATTAAACCATATATTTTACTGATTAACAATAATATTTTTTAAGCAATGCCACAAAAACTTCTCAAATCCATTTAATTATAATACAATGGGAAATTATAATATAGACAGAATCTCAGTAAAATATAAAAAATATAAACATAATAGTACATTACGCATCAAGTGTGGAAAGTAGCATTTTGCATGCGAGTGTGGAGTTTGCACCCGAGTGACAGCGAGGGTAGTAAAACCACACGAGCAATGCAAAATGCAGTTTTTGCACGAGTTGCGTACTCTAATTAATCTAGGATTGTTACAAATAAAAATACAGAAAAAAAAACTAAACTTCCTGTTTGTAAGTTCGTATTTTTCTCTTTTGATAAAGATGACATTAATTCATTGGTTGTATTTTGTGCCGAATTGATTATTTCGGGAGGCGTATTACTCTCGTCATATTCATCATAATCACTTAAATCACATTACTTTTTAAATCCTTTATATTAACTTCACTTTTGTGCCTGGCTGGGTGCCTGGGGGAGTGCCTGGGTGCCTGGGGGAGTGCCTGAGTGCCTGGGGGAGTGCCTGGGTGCCTGGGGGAGTGCCTGGGTGCCTGGGGGAGTGCCTGGGTGCCTGGGGGAGTGCCTGGGTGCCTGGCGTCAACATTTTTGGAAGGCTAGTTAACCCTCTTCTACTTATCCGATCGAGCTGAAACTTGGCACATAGACTCTCTACCAATACAACAACATTTTAACAAATTAATTAATTAATTAAATTTAATTAATTATTTAATTTGTTTTTTTTTCAATTTAATTAT
>KZ651707.1:88737-100612 GCA_001010745.2 Gerris buenoi | reverse complement strand
ATAACGTAAGGTTGCAGTAAATAACGAGCTATATTTCGCCCCCCTCCGGGGCATAATCATGCCTAATCTTGAGAAGATTGGAACACATATTACTCAACTGAGTTGGTTAGTCATAAATCTAAGTATAATATTTAAAAAAAAATTAAATTTAAAAAAAATTTAAATTTAAAAAGGATTTAAATGAATTGTCATCTTCATTCATCACTACTTAAAATATATAAAACTAAAACAATTAACAAAACACAGTAAAAAAACACGTTTTTATCTGGTAACTATACACTTTAATCACATTGATTTTCACAAAAAAAAAAACAAAAAAAAAACTTGATATAAACAGTTACTTTTATTAAACAAACAGCAAATTAGTTTTGTTAAATGTAAACAAACTCACCAATCGTGTGTTAAGGTGAAGAATTCCCTTTTACCGCCCTAGGGCGGTATTTAGACTTAAATAATATAACATTTATAGTCATTATTATTTTTTTTATGTATTTAACTAGATATTTCTATTTTGGCGGGCGCCCCTTTAATTTTTAAAAAATATTATTTCTTTCTTTTGTATAAGGCACATGACTAAAAAACTATTATTACTTCCGAAGTAATTAGTCACAACAAGTAAATCTAAATAAAACAAACAAGAATTGTGAGTGTGAGTCACTTCACACAATGGGATTTGATCCATGACTCAAATAGGAGACTTATTTGTTTGTTGTGTTTTGTTTTTAAGGAGGGAAGAGCGCCGCATGGATGATAGACAGGGTGAGAGGAGGATGGATGACAGAGAGAGGAAACCTGAGGAAAGAGAGAGAAGAGTGGTCGACACTGATAGGAAGGAAGAGAAACGAGTTGTAGAAGATAAGAAGTCGGCCCTTGTTGAGGAACAGAAACCCGCTGAGGAGAAGAAAGAGTGGAGGACTGTCAGCAAAGCTTCCGGTATGTGAAAAATTGTTGTGCCTTAAGTGCTGTCAAGGCCTTAGAGCAATATTTATAGCTCAGAGCAAGGAAGGGGTAGAGGGAACAATACTATAGAATATGGGTCTCAAAAAGTGGTTCATTATGCTCTCCCCCGATACTAAACCTCCCAAGAGGCAGTTTGGTGAAACAGTACCGATATCTCGATAAAAACTCCAATATTGATATCAGCTGATAAGAATAAGTGTTCTTTTTGTATGACATTTAATATTTTTATTTTTAATTCAGTTAGTTTTGGTGAATTGATATACTTTGAGACAAGCCTATAATAATACGGATTATAGATCATGTCAGATCCTGCTAAGATAGCTAGACAAAAGCTCTAGTGTATCTATGTATAATCTCGGCAATATAACTTAAATAAGAAATACAAGGCATAATCGGGACTTAGGGCTGTCTGTTGTACTATAAGTCCAATATATAACAAATCAATGAAAGTACAGTAGTTAGTTATAAAAAGTGTTTATTATTATTGTTTTATGTTCTCATCAACAGTGTTAGATTATTACCAGATATGGGATTTGGCCACTTAACTTATCTACTTGATAACATTATCTGTAGATGAGTGATAATTGAAGCGAGCATAAGCGAGCTTCTTACATTCAACGAAATATGCATCTTGTCTGTCTGTCTGTAACGTTTACGTGTCCGACGATAATTTGAGTAAAAGTTGGCCGATTTAGTTGAAATTGATATACATGTTCCTTTTACTCAGGCTAAGTTCGTTGGACAGCGTGATCCGTCCAAGAGTTCGCGCGCAATGCTCGCGTAAACGTGAGGTTTAAATTTAAAATTGGAATTTCAGAACGGGGAAAAATTCTATCATCACCTATTTGATGAGACGAACATTTTTTTTTCAAATAATATTTTTTTAGTAAAACCAACAACGACACCGCTATGAATAAATAAAGATCGCTAAAACTATTAAAGTGGACCTAAACGTTTAAAATAGAGAAAACAACCTTTTTACCGATATCTTACGTTCTAACATAACGATTTTAGTAAAACTTCAAGTACATCGTCTAAAGTACGATTGAAACATGAATGTAAAATTTCAACTTGATACAAGCAGTAGTATTTGAGTAATGATGTGATACATTTTATAATAATTGTTTAAAGCTACTGCGGTGGCAAGATTCTTATAGTCGTGTGGTGTATAGGTGTGTGTATAGGAAGTAAAGCTTTGTACCGAGTACCCCCACAATTTCCTCTTCCAGTCATCTTTAACTATGACATTCATCATGATTAACAAATTTCAATATTCAGTATATTATTGCAATATGCTCGCTTCAATGATAGAGCCACACGATGCCTAGTTAAAAAGTGTTTACTATGCATAAAATGAAAGATAACCTTAAACCTTTTTTTTAGAAGAATTAAGCAATAGTTGACAAATACTGAAGAAAATTAAACCAGATAGATGTTATTGGGTGTGGCAGCAATTAGTGGAATTTCATAAAAAGACTCGTCAGGTGCTTGTGTCTAACGACAATTCATTGAATTCAAACTATGACTCATCCTGCTTGGAAATACGTTCTCAAATTGCAACAACTAAAGAATTATGTGTATTATATTATTTTTTTATTTTTTTGTCAGTTATGAGTGAGGTTTGTCATACTGGGGGTCTTCTTTAATTATATCATTAAAAATAATGATAAATTTAATGGCATATAAACAATATATCTGATGTCAGTGATAACCTACTGAGATACTATACTATATTACTATAATGAAATTAGCAATCATTAAATAAATAAAATTTAAGCAATCAAAAATATGAACATAACAAAAGTTCATATCTAACAAAAATATTGATTCATAAGTTGTCTTGTTGTCCCTTTTTACTGGTCTTATATTACTTTGCTATGTAAGTTTCATCGCACACCTATTACCCCAATTTTGAACCACTTCCCGTCATTCAATCTTCTCCAAATTTTGCACATAGAAACAACTAAGGTGAAGAATACAGAAAGCAAAATAATAATAATAAAAAAACAAAATGGCGTCCAATTTCACATAGAAACAACTAAGGTGAAGAATACAGAAACCAAAATAATAATAATAAAAAAACAAAATGGCGTCCAATTTATTTGCTTTTTAAGTTTCATCGCACACCTATTACCCCAATTTTGAACCACTTCCCGTCATTCAATCTTCTCCAAATTTTGCACATAGATACAACTAAGGTGAAGAATACAGAAACCAAAATAATAATAATAAAAAAACAAAATGGCGTCAAATTCATTTGCTTTTTAATTTTCATCGCAACCTATTACCCCAATATTGAACCACTTACAGTCATTCAATCTTCCCCAAATTTTGCACATAGATACAACTAAGGTAAAGAATACAGAAACCAAAGAAAAAAAAAAATATATATATATATAAAATGAAAATAAGACCAGTTTTGAAAAATGGAATTTTTGTATTAATTATTTATATCAATAATCATAATTAAATTATTGGGTTGATAAGGGTGTAATAAAAGCAAAGATTATTTCATAAAGGCTATGTATAGAGTGTGTCCCCGGATCAACGCATGAATAGGTGAAAAAGACTAAGAGTTTTTTGATTAACATTTCATCTTCTGGGGTTCAGCCCTGCTTGGATAGAAACTAATTTATGTTTCGAAAACTCAAGTATGTCTTGGAAATTTACAATAAAGTTATTTTTCCCACTAGTAAAGTGCTTCTTCTCTAGGAGATACAACAAAGTTGTTCAGAAAGAAAAACTGAGTAAGAATACAAAATTTTCAAACGCTCCACCTACTTTGATATATTACATTATTTACCACTCCATATTATGCCTGTTGTGCTGTTAAAAATAATAAGAAATAATAATTTTAGAGGTGTTTTCTGTGCCATAAAATAGGTTTCAAATGTTGAAAATACCAATATGAATATGATTTATGTGTGTTTTGTTATTGTTATTATTCTTATTTCTTATAATAATTTTTTAAATTTCTTAACTGACGAAAGAAAGTAAAGAAACATTGTTTTGCACTTGCATAATTAACCAATTTTGTAAGAACTTTTACTCACGACATTTTTTAATACCTTCAACAATTCAAATAAATGGTAAATAATGCAATATATCAGAGTAGGCGGGGCGTTTTCAAATTTTGTATTATTTCTCAGTTATTCTTTCTAAAAAAACTTTTTCAAATAACATTTTTGTCGTGTCTCCTATAGGAGAAGCTCTTTACTAGTGGGAAAAATAACTTTTACGTAAATTTCCAAGACATACTTGATTTTTCAAAATTTAAATTATGACATAAATTAGTTTCTATCCAAGCAGGGGTGAACCCCAGAAGATGAAATTTTAATTAAAAAATGTTTAGTCTTTTTCACCTATTCATGCGTCGATCCGGGGACACACTGTATATGCTATATTATATTATATAGCGAAATATAGCCTTCATGCAATAATCTTCGCTTTTATTACACCCTTATCGACCCAACATTTTAATTATTAATTATAAATACTAATTATTAATTATTTACAAATATTGTTTCAGGGGAAGACAGCGGAGATGATGGAACGTGGAAGAAAGTGAGCCGTCGTTAAAAATAAAAAAGACTTTTCGTTTACTTCCGAAAACAAAAACACTCCCCCGTTACTTTATATGTTATCATTTTCACCTTTGTTTGTCCTTATTTGAACTACATTAAGGGTAAAACATAATAAATGAGAAAAAAAACACAACACTGTATGATTTATTTAATTTTTTGTATTACATATTCCCTTTTTTCATTTTTATTAAGCTCAACAAATTAAAAAAAAACACATTACCAAAAGAACAAAAAATAAATAAATACATAAAAAATAAACGGATTGAAAAAATAAAATAATAGAATTTAAAATACACTAGTATATTTATTTTGAATTTGGGGCAATTACCTTTTTTTAAAAAAAAATAAAAATATTATGTTGTAACTAATTATATTGAATTAAAAAGTGGTAAATTTAATTGCATTTTTTTCTTATATATATGTTATATATTATTCGATACTGTTTGTTTATTCGAGTGGCGTACTCAAATTATTATTTTATAACATATTATTTAAATAAACAAATTATTCTGATAAAGTTAATCAAGTTTATGAAGGACTTAAGTTTTATTTTGTTGCCCATTTTGCTTTTTAATAGTTATTTATTAAAAGAAGAATTAATATTATTTTTCGCATATCTGTAATTGCTAGAAAAAAAATTGATTACACTCTCTGTTAATTGATTCATTAAAAAGAAAGAAGATCAATGAAGAGATTGTTCGTAATTTAAATTGATATGTTAATTAAATTATTTATAAATAATTAATTCCTAGATGATTGATTATTTATTAAATAATTCTTGTTTGATTTGTTGTCTATCGATTTTTGCTTGTTTCTCAATTAATTTATTGATTATTTAATTTTTTTTTTTTTTTAGATTAACATTAATTAATTTAGGGGTTAATTGAATTAATAAATTAATCTATAGATCTTGAAATAGTTAATGAGTGATTAGGAATTATGAAGAATTTTCTAAGGCTGCAATGAAAAACAATCCCATTGAGAAATTGTTAAGCAAGGAAAAAGTATAATGGTAAAAGTAAAACTTAATATTACATTAAAACTATCAGTAGAATGATAAATACTGGATTACTTGTTTTTTGGATAGTACAGGTAAGTAAAATGAACAATTGGTTAAAAAAGGTTTTATTTCATACCTTTCGGGCATGATCAGACCTCTACAGTAGGGTGGGCCGAAAAACACTTTTTGTTTATTTTTTTTTCGAGTCGCTATAGTGAAAAAAAACTTGCGCTAAGCATACACAAACAAAATAAATAAAAAAAATGATCAAAATCGGTTTACATCTTCCGATCGCGCAACGCACTTGAAATTTACGTAAAAATCATATTTTAGCTATTTTACGAAAAAATCACTCAGGCGCTATAGTGTTACGAGACAATCGCTATAGTGATTTTTGGCTTCTACGAAGTAGATCTAAGCGTAAAAAAATTGTTGCACCATATTCCATTCTGCTTTCCATTTTTACTGAATCCATTTTTTATTGCTTTTTTCGTAAGCATGGTTGTTATAAAACAATATTTTCTTATGCTAAAATAATTTTTAATTTGCAGCTCTTCACCTGTTTTGTATATCTAAATGACCCAGAACTCACCACGAGGAGGTGGCTGCTCTCCGAGTACCACCCATACCCTTCCCTCCCTCCAACCAACCAAATGAAAGGTTGGCTATTTACAATTATTATATTTACATTTTTAAAGTCTCTTACTATATTATTCTTTATTCAAACTTTCCTTCTTTAGTTTGAACTCAGACATTTGACAAACCATTTGTGTCAAAGTACAGTTTAGGGATTATATAGTTTCTTATCCCCTTTCCCTTTAGAGTAATTTGTCTAGCCTTTATGATTCGTCTGAAACCCAGTTCTCTTATGTGTTTTTGTCGTCTGTGATCATAGTAAGATGTAGGTTCTCCGAGTGGGCGAAAAATGAATTTCTTACTAAACTAAATCAACAATTTTACGAAGATTGTCTGGGGGTATCTTGTTGCCTCAAAGATATGCTTGACCCCATTTGTGTTGTTAGTTTTAATTTTTAATCAAAGATGTTTGTAAGATTTAATAATGAAATAAACAAGTTGTTTATGTCCTTCTGACGGACTTTTTTAAACCGTATAAGAGAGCTGTCTCAGGCGAATCATAAAGGTTAGACAATTACTCTAAAGGGAAAGGGGATAAGGAACTATATAATCCCTAAACTGTACTTTGACTCAAACGAATATACAGAAAAAATTGACTGGTCAACGTGCAGATTATCATCACCTCCTCTGTTACGTAGAATAACTGATCATGAAATCAAACTCTTTATTCAGAGTAGCACAGTACCAGATTGGGACATGGAAAGAAGATTTCCGTGCCATACACAATATACAAGCTGTTGAAAGGTGTGTAAAATTGGTATCGGAAGCTTCGAGCAAAGTTTGTGCGGTTTTCAGTCATGAGATCAAGAGATGTATATATCACGACATGCCTAGATTCAAGATCTATTATGCCACGGTTTGGTCAAAAGTCTGAGTTCAAACTAAAGAAGGAAAGTTTAAATAAAGAATAATATAGTAAGAGACTTTAAAAATGTAAATATAATAATTGTAAATAGCCAACCTTTCATTTGGTTGGTTGGAGGGAGGGAAGGGTATGGGTGGTACTCGGAGAGCAGCCACCTCCTCGTGGTGAGTTCTGGGTCATTTAGATATACAAAACAGGTGAAGAGCTGCACATTAAAAATTATTTTAGCATAAGAAAATATTGTTTTATAACAACCATGCTTACGAAAAAAGCAATAAAAAATGGATTCGACAGAAGAAAATATACTATGAATATAATGTAAAAAACCCCTAAAATTTTGATTTCTTCGAAATTTGTCCGTTATTGCGCAAACGGAAAGCAGAATGGAATATGGTGCAACAATTTTTTTACGCTTAGATCTACTTCGTAGAAGCCAAAAATCACTATAGCGATTGTCTCGTAACACTATAGCGTCTGAGTGATTTTTTCGTAAAATAGCTAAAATATGATTTTTACGTAAATTTCAAGTGCGTTGCGCGATCGGAAGATGTAAACCGATTTTGATCATTTTTTTTTATTTTGTTTGTGTATGCTTAGCGCAAGTATTTTTCACTATAACGACTCAAAACAAAAAAAATAAAAAGTGTTTTTCGGCCCACCCTACTGTACAGTCTGTCCCAAGTAAGAGTTAGTGCGTTGACAGCATAGGCAATACTAGCAAATGGGGTGGGGAGCCAATGAGAGCTCGAGATTTGCCCTCTGGATAACCATATAAGAAGGTGAATGTAGTGGCTTTATTTTTTCCCCTCAGAATTTGGCCAATCTGTGTGTCACTCGATTCCCCGCGGTGTCAACGCACTAACTTGTTTGCTACAGACTGTATTGCTTGCTTGCGTTACAATGTTATACATATTTTTTTCCTACAGTTGAGTGATAAAGTGGTTGTTATCGCACTCAAAATAGTACGCAAAACAGCAGATTCCTGCACTTACTACTTTACCGCTCTCGTTTTACTTTACCGAACTCCAGTGTTCCAACTTACCAACATAAAGAACTTAAATCTAAACAAAGATTGAAAAATCCAAATTATAATAGTAATAACAATGAAAACTAATGTTTATTTTTTAACTAACTACATGATATAAACACTATATATCAAGTATATTTATTAAAATATAAAAAAGTAAAGATCTAAAAAAAGAATCAAATGTGATGAGTAAGTGTTGAAGATGAAAAATAATAACAGTGCTAGGTCAGGTTTGCTGAATCTGGCAAAAAAAGGCAACACTGTCAACAAATAGAACAGCTGTTTTAGTTGATAGTAAAACCTTTTTACATGCTGATGAACTCTCTTATTATTTTATATTTTATTTGCAGATTAAAACTAACTGTAGGAAAAATTTAATGTGCAACTCAAGCTTAAAGTGTCTTTGCTGCACTCGAGAAACCTTTCCGCCCTCGCCTTCGGCTCGTGCGTAAATATTTCTCGAGTGCAGCAAAGTGCCACTTTCCGCACTAGTTGCACAAATAACTATTAACAATTTTTAAAAGTATAAATAATTAAAAATGATCCTCAGATCATCTGTGTCTTACTGTGAAACTTAACACTTTAGAAAGTATTTTCATACTGGTTGGTACTGAGATTATTTTTTTAACACAGTTTATTACATAGTTCTGAGATCTGAGTTCTAGTTTTCTTTACAAGATGCACGATTAATTTCAGTCTTAAGTTTTTCACAGCATTGAATTTCATTTTGGATTCTATCCGTTGTTTTTCTACCAATGCCATTGTGTTTTTTCATGAAACCTATTTGACAGTATTCATGAATACTCAACCTGTTTCAAAGTTTCTTGAGCTTATCCAGCAAGTTTTCAACTTTGACTTGTTTGAACTACTTTTTGTAGAAATAACGTTGTTCAATTCCATTTCTTAGTCTTTTCTAAATTAGGGAGAGTCGATCTCTCAAGGTTTTGAAAGTATTCAAAAATGTGCTTGCGATAATTCAGGAATTTTTTAAGTGGTAAATTTCTTATAAACGTTGAGATTAACACCTTTCAATATTTTAGACTTTCTTGTTGAATGGATATTCTTCAGGTGTGATAAAAACAATTTTATTTACTTATTCTTCCATGAGACGTTTCGACCCTTATAGGGTCATCTTCAGTCTTTATTCTAAAATAAACATTAAGATAATTTATATACATTCCTTATAGATTATCTTGTAACAGATAATTAGATTAAGATCAAGACCAAATGTTGAATTGAGGCTGTTGAATTGAGGCTGTTGAATTGACCAAATGTTGAATTATAATTACTAATTTATAATAATTACATCAGAAAATTAAAAACAAAAAATACATATATAACAATTATTTTGAAGTTACTTACATATTAATGATGAATTAAAAAACTATTTCCATGAGAGAGGGTCTTAAAAAAGTTAGAGAAACTTAAAATTTAAAAAGTTTTAAAAATTAAGTTTTCTCTAACTTTTTTAAGACCCTCTCTCATGGAAATAGTTTTTTTAATTCATCATTAATATGTAAGTAACTTCAAAATAATTGTTATATATGTATTTTTTGTTTTTAATTTTCTGATGTAATTATTATAAATTAGTAATTATAATTCAACATTTGGTCAATTCAACAGCCTCAATTCAACAGCCTCAATTCAACATTTGGTCTTGATCTTAATCTAATTATCTGTTACAAGATAATCTATAAGGAATGTATATAAATTATCTTAATGTTTATTTTAGAATAAAGACTGAAGATGACCCTATAAGGGTCGAAACGTCTCATGGAAGAATAAGTAAATAAAATTGTTTTTATCACACCTGAAGAATATCCATTCAACAAGAAAGTGGTAAATTTCAATTACCAAACTTTGTCTTCACACACAATAATTTTATTTGTAACAGTAGTACCGACTTCAAAAGAGCTTTTTTTCAAACAGGCTTTTTTTTAATTCTTACAATTATTAGATTATCTAAATGGAAATTGGTATAATACAATAATTTTTGAGACATAGACATACTAGAAGAATGTACAAGCAAAGGGATCAATTGAAGAATACACAAGACATAGTTTGGTTATTGAGCTATAATATAGGTAAAATATATGAGAAACACTCAAAAACTGTGGGGAACATCAAATTTAATTTTGACTATCAGCAGACTATCTCAAAAACTTTAAAAACGTTTCCTCCTATTTTAATCTGAAAAAACGTTTCCTTTGCCTATTTTAACCTGATAAAGAGTGGAGTAGAAACCTCTTTTAAAAACTAAAATGGAGTAAATAAAAAAAAGTTAATCAAATGTTTCATAGCTGGTCTGGTTTTAGAACTTGATGCCTCATATACTTCATGTACATGTATCGTGTAGGAAAATTTAAAAATGACCTAACCCAAGACTTAATCCAAAAGAACATATTAAAAGACATATTTCGAACATAGTCTAAAGATATATTTGTTGGGCACAAGGAAAGAGAGTACATTTTGCCGTTCTAGAGAAACATAGACATAAGTGCAAATTTTTGCAAATTTGAGTTAGACACATGAGTAGATACAAAAAAGTGCGTTCTATCCAATGCTACAACGTTCGTTTTGAAATTTCTTCTTTTAACAGATAAAGCGCAAAAAAAGTCGTGGACCTGCCAGGTTTGCTTTAAAGGTACTATCCATTTTATTGCAAAAGTGATACATTTCTACTGTACGTTATGTGCTTATTTCTTATTTAATTACAACGGCATAATTGCACTTAGTAATTTTTTACTTAAATCATTTTTCAATTATTAATTACACAAATGTTATACTTAATTAATATAGCCTAAATTTATGATTTAAGTGAGGTGTACACTCTTAGGGCTTTTTTTCCAGGCGGGGNGGGGGGGGGGGGGGGGGATAAAAACCCAGAGACATAGACTGCTTAGGTGGGCCCTTTGAGCAAACCTGGGGTAGTGAAGAATTCTCTCCCTGATTCTTCTATAGTCTGAGCAGACTCACAAAAAGTCAGTAGTCTGTTCAGAGCCAGTCCCTTAAACTCATCTAAGGGAAGAATTGGCAATCCAAAGGTTTGCCATCTAAGACGAGCCAACGCTGGGCAGCAGCTTAGTGGGTGAGTAGGAGTTTCATCTTCCTCTCCACACAGCCGACAGGTGGAACTTTCATCCAAGCCTAGCAGCTGCAAGTGTCTGTTGAGACGACAGTGACCGGTTATAAATCCAGTCATACGATGACAATTGACCCTGTTAAGGGCCAATAGTGTTTAAGTAACTTTATGAGATTGTCCTGAAATAAACAACTTGGACTGTCTCATTCTGGGAGCAGTTTCCCAGGTTCTTTGAAAATCTCTTAACAAAGACTTGTTTAAAGCGGTCCTCACAACGCAGCGAGATATACCTACCACTGGTTCCGGGACAGAAGGAATTACACTGGAACCTTGCCTAGCCAGTCGATCTGCCGATTCATTCCCTTCTATCCCACAATGTCCTGGAACCCATACTAGGTGGACAGCATTCTGTCCCGTCAGATCATTAAGAAATTTCTTGCAATCTGTCACTAGTTTAGAAGTGCATCTCGGAATAGCCAAAGACTTAATCGCCGCCTGACTATCCGAGCAGATGTATATCTGTTTTCCTGACTCATTCTTACTGAGAATCACTTGACAGCAAGCCAGGATTGCATAGATCTCAGCTTGGAAGACTGTAGAGAACTTACCTAAGCTAATACTAATCTCTTGTAGTGGGTCGGAGCAAAATACACCAGCCCCTGATAGTCCTTCTAAAAGGGAACCATCAGTAAACCAAACATCCTTCGTAGGTGGGGGGACG
>KZ651707.1:36497-51329 GCA_001010745.2 Gerris buenoi | reverse complement strand
CCTTCCCTTACTACTAGCC
Organism: Gerris buenoi; assembly: GCA_001010745.2. Taxonomy (NCBI): domain Eukaryota; kingdom Metazoa; phylum Arthropoda; class Insecta; order Hemiptera; family Gerridae; genus Gerris; species Gerris buenoi. Next base: position 51,310 of record KZ651707.1, on the reverse strand, counting down.
GCTGATCTACTACTATACCCATTATCTATCAACTCATCATGATGCATGATTATCTATTTTTTCAATATTCAATACACATTTATTTCTATTACTATACGCTCGCTTCAATGATAGAGCCACGCGATGCCTAGTATATTATACCTTTATAGAAACCAAGATGCCTATATAGTGGTAGTGGGCTGAATTGTCTCGCAGTCGAAAGTCGAACTTTGCCTGAATCTTGGAGGGAAGTATCCATAAAATTAATTTATACACAAAATTCTAGCTTGATAGTGAGGCACTTTTTTATGTGCCTCAATGCGCTATTCTCATGGACTATCAAGATTCAAGACAATTATTGAAATTGAAAATTAAATATTAAATACACGAAAAAGAATCACCGATTCAAATACTGCCGGGAAACAAGAAACAAACAAATAACTCCTTTCTTTTTCTTCTTCTTGATCACCTTTTATGAAAAAATAAATATGTGGGACTGTAATCAATATGACAGTAGCCTTACATAACCTCCAGTAGACGACACTAGCTTGCGAAATGTATTGAGCGCTGAATTCTCGAACCCACGTATCATATGATCGAAATCGGTAACCTTCCACGTTCCTTTTTCTGTCGTGTCAATTTTCGGCTTTTTGTTTCAGTATTTTTTGTCCCCTCTCATTCGATATGTGAAATGGTCGGGGTCGTACGACGGTCGTCGCAGAGAGATTAGGATAAATTGGGAAGCGGTCGGCGACAGGGCCTCAGTCCAGTTGAGCGGGGCTTACGGTGCCGTTTAGTATTTAGTAATATTTTGTTTTATCGTTGTTGCGATACGCTCGTCAGTGCTTTCAAGTGTTTGTATTTTTAAGTTTGTTTTTTTACGAAACCGTTTCGGAATTTCCTTTATAAATACAGTTTTTCCTCGAGGAGAAGTTTAACGAGGATATACGTGGAGCCGTACTTAGTTTGGCGTGCGGTTGAGATGTGGAGCGGGTAGATCCCGTGAGTGCGGATCAGTGAAGCGATATTTGGCAACAAGTGACCCGCGTCCTTGGGATCGCTCGAGTGGTCTGTTGATGGACTCGTGGTTTCACAATGTCGAGGAAACGTCCCAAAAGTAAAGAATCGGTGGCCGCCACCAACGACACCGTCAACAACGACCGAGGCGACAACTCGGCGCCTCGCCCCGTCATGTCCTCCTCCTGCGACCAGGCCCCTTTCAGCGACGAACCCGACGCCGTCCGAGAGAGAGAGAAATGCGACTACTCCTTCAAGTACACCGTCAAAAGCGCCAAACTGGGCAGGGGCCCCCGGAAAGTACGTGTGTACGCCGACGGCATCTACGACCTTTTCCACCTCGGACACGCCAGACAGTTGATGCAAGCCAAGAACCTGTTTCCGGACGTCTACCTCATCGTCGGCGTGTGCAGCGACGAACTGACGCACTCTAAGAAAGGTAAGACCGTGATGACGGACAGCGAGCGGTACGAAGCCGTGAGACACTGCCGGTACGTGGACGAGGTGGTGAGGGACGCCCCCTGGCAGCTGGACGACGAGTTCCTTACCCACCACAAGATAGACTTCGTAGCGCACGACGAGATACCCTACGAGGGGGACGGGACGGACGACCTGTACGCGGAGCTCAAGAGACAAGGCATGTTCGTAGCGACCCAGCGCACCGAGGGGGTCTCCACGTCCGACCTGGTCGCCAGGATAGTCAAGGACTACGACATCTACGTCAGGAGGAACCTGGCCAGAGGCTACTCGGCCAAGGAACTCAACGTGTCGTTCCTAAACGAGAAGAAATTCAGACTGCAGAACAAAATGGAACAGTTGAAAGACAAGAGTAAAAGAGTCATAGAAAACATAGAGGAGAAGCGTGTCGACATGCTGCAGAAGTGGGAAGAGAAGTCGAGGGACTTCATCGACGCGTTCCTTCTTCTGTTCGGACGCGAGGGGAGACTGTCTCACATCTGGAGCGAGAGCAAGGGGCGGCTGATGCAAGCGTTCAGTCCTCCGGCCAGCCCGCGTCGCGAGGGCAGTCCTACCAGGGAAGACAGTCCCACCACCTCCTCCCCGCCCCCAGCCAAGGCCCCCCGCTACGAGTCCGCCTCCGACTCGGAGGATTCGGAGGATACCTGACATCCCCCTCACGTAAACACCGCCCCCAACTTATCGAACTTATGAATATAAAAACAACATGCCAAAATACAATACTGATAAATCTTGGAAACAAAGCACCCTCTTTATTATTTATTTATTATATAAAAAAAAAAAAAAAAACGAAAAAGTAAAGAAATTATAAAAAAAATAAAATAAAGTATATTTATTACAAAAGCATGTAATATTAGTATAAGCCATGAAAAAAAGAAAGTTATTTACTAATTATTATTTATTTTCCCTGCATGGCAAGGTTTATTCTTAGTCCAATAAATCTTGAACCTGAACTGCTCAGATTATATAACAATCGGGTGACCTTATTATCTCGACAGTGATAATGCTAACACACGATGAATGGATTTATTCCCTAACGATGCTTTACTATTTTATCGACAGGTTTAGGAAATGATTATTCATTTTAACCTATAAATAACATGTTATTAAATCAAACTAGATACTTAGTATATTGCGTTATTGTACAGAAAGGTATCTGAGGTCATTACTCTGATATGACTGACAAGGTCGTTGGTTGACCTTGCTATAAGGTGACATCTTGAAGTAGATTTATTTTTGATTTAATAATTTATAGTTCTCATTCATAAATTTGGCCGTGTTTATGGATAAAATTAACCGGCTGTAGTCTCTTCTTTATATCTTTTGATTATTTGTATTATTTATCATATGTTGATTAACCCATGTTTGTGTCTGATTAAAACTGGGTTCCCACGGCCTGTGACTCGTGCTCGAAGGCTTATGGTCTGTGAATCCTTAAGAGCCTGTTATGTTCCCATGATTCGAGGTATGCCACACCTCGAATCCAGTCACAGGCTCCCTCCTCCCTTAAAAGTAATTAAATACCTTATTATCAAATTTTATGCCTGATTAATTTTAATTAATGTCCGATTGTAAAGTTTTAATATACTTAACTGATTTACGGATGATAATGTCTCTCCAACCAATCTATGCATCTGATTAATGATTAATTGACGTCATTTTGCCCTGGTTTGACAGATATAAAGGTCTTAATATAGTTGACAGGTGTTATTGTCTGGAAATCAGATTGTATTCTTTGACTTACAGATGTTAATGTCTGATAAACAGATGTTAATGTATGATTAACAGGTGCCAATATCTGATTAACTGATATAATGTCTTATTAACAATTTTTAATATCTGATAAACAGATGTTAATGTCTGATTAACAGATGTTAATGTCTGATTAACAGATGTTAATGTCTGATTAATAGGTGTCAATATCTGATTAACAGATGTTAATGTCTGATAAACAGATTAATGTCTGATAAACAGATGTTAATGTCTGATAAACAGTTATTAATGTCTGATTAACAGATGTTAATGTCTGATTAATAGGTGTCAATATCTGATTAACAGATGTTAATGTCTGATAAACAGATGTTAATGTCTGATTAACAGGTGTTAATGTCTGATTAACAGGTGTTAATGTCTGTTTAACAGATGTTAATATCTGATTAACAGATGTTAATGTCTGATTAATAGGTGTCAATATATGATTAACAGATGTTAATGTCTGATAAACAGATGTTAATGTCTGATTAACAGGTGTTAATGTCTGATTAACAGGTGTTAATGTCTTATTAACAGATGTTTATGTCTGTTTAACAGATGTTAATATCTGATTAACAGGTGTTAATGTCTAATTAACAGATGTTAAAATCTGGTTGATTTTTGTTTCTAGATTGTTTTATTTCTCATCTAGCAATCTTAATCATTGGCTAAAATAAAGTTAAATACCCTTTAACTAGTCGTTAAAAATAACTTACAGTGGTTAACGTATGATACAGGCTTTTATGTTTAATTTACAATTTTTTTTAATACAACTAACAGTTTTTTTTGTATCTGATTAACTGGTGTTAATGTTTGCAGTATTTTAACACCCAGATTAACTTCCAGATGTTGATGTCTGCTTTAATAAATCATTAATATTTTATTTTACTGCTGTTAATGCCTTATTAACAGCTGTTAATGTTAATTTTAATGATTTTTAATATCTAATTCAACAATTGCAAAAAATTTTTGTTTTACAAGTTGTTAGTGTGTTATTAACAACTGTTATTTTCTACTTGACTGAAGCAACTTTATTTAACAGCTGTCATTAACTGGTGTAATGATTTTAAGTTCTGATTAAAATTTGTTAATGAAACTACTGATGAAGAATTGTTAAATCAGATTTTTTAAATTTGATTTCGCCATAAATGTTGGACATACCCTGTAACAGTTATTTACCTATTACATTTTTTTTTTAATATAATTTTTTCTTAAAATTGATATGAAGGAATCTGTTCTATTCAAAACCCAAGAGGCACATCTATATATATATTATATATATAAATGTGCTTGAAAAGTGTATTTGTTCTTCAAAATAAATAGTTTTTTGCCAGTTCTCCTTAGGAATGTTTCTTTATAGATAGACTGTTCTTCTTTTATAGGAAAAATATGTTAATGTTTTTTCTTAAAAGATATAATGAATTACTTAAATCAGATCCAATGAATACTTGAATAAGAAATGATGAATACTACATATTTCATAGGAATAATGAACACTGATTTTTAATATCTTATTTAAAATATAATGAAAACTTAAATAAGATATAGAGATTGTTTTTATGGGATATCAGTTACGATTGAAATACTTGTTCCTTATTAATGTAAGACAAAATTACACAAACTTTAAAATATTAAATAAACAATATTGTTAATTTAATCTTTGTTCTTAAATATAAAGTATTTAAATCAAATTATAATTATTATTAACTACGGGAAACAGACAGAGAAAAATAGACTCCAGCGCCGGGATTTGAACCACAGGCCTCTATATTGGCACCTCTGGTTGGTAGAGCGCTATACTGGAAATATAGAGGCCTGTGGTTCAAATCCCGGCGCTGGAGTCTATTTTTCTCTGTCTGTTTCCCGTAGTTAATAATTATAATTTGATTTAAATTAAAATTTAATCTTTCCGTAGTATGAATACTACCAAAATAGTAAAATACGAATAAAATATTTAGTATAACAAGGGTGGTGATAAATAGTTAACCTTTTACATCTCTTCCAATGATGATGTACCAATGTTGGCAATAACAATGTTGTTTTTTGTCAGTCTAAAATTCTGGGGAATTTGTTTGGAAATAAAATTATGACAATGTATTGTGTCCAGAGCTTCCCTTGGAGGAATTTGAGAACAATCAGTGTTCATTATCCCTTTTGTAACTTTATAGCTTAAAACAGGGAAACAATTATTTCTATATGGCCTGCAAATGTTCCAGGACATGGTTCAGCCAATTCCAATCTGCCAAAGTGTATTATCCAGTCTTATTACTTGCATGTTAATGGTACTATAATGACAACTGACGTTTACTTGCGTTATGTGAAGAAATGCTCTGATACAATACATTCTCATCTTTAAGATCTAGTGTACTTTCAACAAGTAAACTATAAAAAATAAATAAAATAAAAAAATGATCAAAAGTTTTTTTTTAATTTACCGATAAAAAAACATATTTCCCACTTAAAAGGTATAAAATACAAAAATTAGTTATGACATAGTTTTAGAATGCCCTTTATGTATTTAAATTCAATATAGATTATATGTTTGAGGTTTTTAGGGTAATAAATAAAAACGAGGAGTTAACTTTGATTTATTACCCTAAAAAACCTCAATTTAGGATTAGCTATTAGTTTAAATGTTAGTGAAGTTACAAGTTGCTAATGAAGCGTACTTTGAACCCTAAAACTTAGAAATTTAAATTCCCAGTCTACATCTCTTCAAATAGTCGGATCATTAAAAAAAAAAAAAAAAAAAAAAAAAAAAAATTTAGTGATATTGATAGAGATTTTGTGATATTTAAATATTTATATATTTTATTATTATTAGATTGCTTAAATATAATTAAAAAAATTGAAATTAATTAATAATTAAATACATATTATCAAAATTCGTCTTAAAATGGAAGGGAGGTCATTTTTCTAGTGTTGCTCAATCAGTTAGAGATCTTTTCTGCTACCAAACCTCCAGGCTTCAAATCCTGTATCCATGAGTCTTTTTTTTTTTTTTTTATGTGTACATCTCTCTTCCTATTTTAACCCCTATAATTAGGCTGTATTTTATATTTGTGATAATATTTAGACTTGATTTTGTATAAAAGTGTCTATTTTCAATCCACTATTAAGCCCCCCATCGACGATCCAACATGTTGGGTTCGAGCGGCCCAACATGTTTGATTATGGATGGGTGCCACATGTTGGACTGATTTGTTGGGTTGGGCGTTGGGCTCGACAGCACCCTCCAACTCCAACCCAACTTCCTACATGTTGGGTCGTGGATGGTGAACACCCAACATGTTGGGTTGGAGGTCAGGTAGAGGTTGGGCCAACATGTTGTCCCAACCCCAATGTTGGCCCAATTTTTTTTTGGGGTCGATGGGAGGCTTTACCTGTCACATTTTTAATATTGGCAAAAAATGTCATGGATCAATATGAATGAATGTGTGATCTATCGATATCTATAGATATATGATCTATTTATGTATTATAGATTTAGCATCTTAATGGAGGGTAAAACTCATTATATTAATTTTTGAGAAAAATCATTTTTTTTATTTATTAATTTAATTTTACGCAGGTATTCATATTTTTATAAATACCTAATCTATATTTAAAAAATGACATTAAATTCTAATAGAGCCTAAAATGTTAAATTAGAAAACGTTAACTAAAATTGCACTTGGTGACTTTTTTCTTCAATACAACAATAATATTAACTATTGATATCTATAGATATTAAGATCTATTGACGCCATTAAATTAAATTTAACTTGTGTGGTAATAAATGATACTTGTAAACTAAATATTTGTATAGTTTTACATACTGTAGACAACAGTATATCATATAGTTTACGTGTAAAGTGCCTAACACTTAAAATAAAAATTAACTTTTAAATAATCTAAAATATATATATCTTCATTGTTTAAAATGTCCATTATGTTTTTTTAAAAAAACAAAACAATTTTACTGCAGTTGATTTAATTAGAATGATTGAAATACAGTCAAAAATATGTGATTAAATTTGATTTATGTAAAATGTAAAATATATAGTAAAATTTGATCTATGTTAATGTAAAATATATAGTTATTTTGGAAAATGCAAATTACAGATTAAGGCTGATGATTTGTTAAAACCATTCTGTATTTTATTTATTATTATATTGTGATGCCTAATTTTTGACAATATATTGAATTTTGTTTTTCTTTATGTAATAAGATGTGTCTTAACATAATTTTTCCCCGATTGTTTTTTTAATATTTATTTAGTTTACAAGTGTTTATTTTTAAAACCGTCATATGTTAAACTAATCTTCTACAGGGAAACAACTAGAGTTAGTGCGTTGACAGCACGGGAAATTGAGCGACACACAGATTGGCCAACCTCTCTGGGGGAAAAAATAAAGCCACTAGGTCTGTGGATAGGGGTGGGGCAGCGTTTATCCAGATGGCCTCTCCCCTCCACTAGAGACATTTATCTTTGCCTAGTTGGCCCGACCTTTTGTCCGGGAAAATCTCAAGCTCTCATTGGCTCGTCCCCCCATTTGCTTTTTCCCGCGCTGTCAACGCACTAACTCTAGTTGTTTCCCTACTGTAATATAATGTAATTATCACAGAATCTCTATCGATATATTTGATTTTTAAAGGACCTTATCAGCGATTTGGTTCAAATCCTAGTGAAGTTAGATATTTTTTATGCCAATGATCACTCCTACTAGATGTTTACAATCTCACTTGTGGTTTCTCTCACTGCATCAAAGTTGTTGTGACAAAGTTTAACATTATTAAGCATTAAATTAGTATCAACAAAGAGTTCTGCTTTAAAGTGGTCTTAATTTAAGTATTATTTTGCTCTAAAACAAACACCAAATGACACTTTACAAAGCTATACAAGATTAATCACAGGGAATCCCCAGTGTGTCATTGCTACAGTCTGCAGTTGTCCCACATGAAGTCTGGACTAGATTCGGCGAGATATCCCTCTTTTGGTGACCTCCTGGCAGCGCTATATAAACAGTTAGCTGTTTAAGTGTAGTAGCCCATACCTGGACACAAATGCCAGTTCCAACATTATACATGAGATGGACTCTAGCGTGGACAGTTCAGGAGATATGAATCAAAGTATGACGGACAGATAGACAGACAGACAGACACGCCCTAAAGCTGAGGGGAGCGGAGTTGAGAGAAACTGAGTATAGTTGAGTCCAAGGGGTATGGGAACCAAAAGCGCAGTGGAGTCAAGCTGACTGTAGCGGAGTATAGCTGGCTCTGCTCTGTTTTCTAAGCTTGACCTTCCAGAATGCCGACCCAACGAAAGTTATTTTAGAATTTCTGTATTCTATTTCAGAATCTGGTAATTCTGAAATCAAGTTTTCTCTTGTGGCTTGTGTCACTACACCAAGGTTATAGAACAGAGTGGGAAAGTCTCTATCGTAGAAAAAGTTGGTTATTTCGGTGAATTTCACACCCTTTTTCATGATCTAAACCGCAAACAGTGTAAAGACTATTTCCGTATGAATCGTCCTCAGTTTAACAACCTTCTAAATTAAATAAGAGATGATATGATATACGGGAAGTGATGCAAACTATAGGAGGAATTAAAACTCTTTCAAATCAAATTATAATTATTATTAACAATGGGAGACAGACAGAGAAAAATAGACTCCAGCGCCTATGTTGGTAGAGCGCTATACTAGAAATATAGAGGCCCGTGGTTCAAGTCCTGGCGCTGGAGTATATTTTTCTCTGTCTTTCTCCCATTCATAATAATAATTAAATTTTAAACTTTCCGTTGTATGAATACTACCTAAAACTTAAAAATTAATTCCCTTAATTCCTTTCTTAAATGTGCCAACAATGATACAATTTTTTATAGTTAATTTATTTTCCTCCTTGACAATAATATTATTGTGGTGAGCAGAAGGGGAAGCAGAGTCATGATTCTCCGCTAGGCTCAACTCAACTCTGCTCCGCAACAGGTGGCCACCCTTCCATTTAATACAAATGGAGTCCGATATCACAAGCGGAGTGAACTCAACTCAACTCCGCTCCGCTCAGCTTCTGGTGGCAGCTCTGCCTAATTTCGGAGTCATCCATAACATATTACTCAGAACACAGTTGTATATAAGCTCTTGTGTATTGGCAGGCCTAAGTCCTCTTTGGGCTATTATGCCACATGATTTATATCCATTGTTGTCCATGGATATAAATCCATTTTGTGTTTGTATTATTTTATTTAGTAAATGTAGTATTAATGGTATACATTTAGGCTTGCATTATTTAAATTCTACGCAAGGGTTCTTTAACCTCAATTTCAAGGTTAGTATACTAAATAGGTGGCTGTAGATTACAGCAATTCGTGATTAAATCTAATTAGAGATTTACATTTCCTTCCTTTGTTTAATTTCAATTGTCTAATAATAAGAATTCGCCACTTTAAAGATTGCCAAATATTTTAAGAAAATTAATTTACTAGCCCATAAAAACAAAATTCCATTATTAGTTTTTCTTATAACTCCTTTATATGCATTTTGGTTGTGTGAGTCGTCGGCAAGTTAAAGTTGATAAATTAATAGAATGGTTTTTATTGTTACTAATTTTAATTTTAAAAAATATATACAGAGTGTCCCAGCTAATATGGAACCGCGAAATTTCGGAATTCGCAAATTCCGGAAATTTCTCCGGAACCATGATAGATAGAAATATTTATGTGGTTTTTAGGGTTCGATAATGGCTATATGCGCTTCCAGAAAAACTGTTGGACATGTTCTCTGTTCAGGAAAAGTGTGTGCATTTTACATAATTAAATTTTAAAAAAAAGTGAATAGGAAGCCATGTTTTTTAGACTAGATTTGGATTCTATGGGCTAAAAATTTGTGAATTTTTCTTTACAATTTTCTTTTGTGTCTTCTGGGTTTTTTTTTTTTTTTAATAAAAAAGCTAACACATTTCCCATTTGCTTTGCTTTTTATATCACTAATATGCAGCTGAAGTGAATTTGATAGAAAATATTAAAAACATTTTTTTGTTAATTTAGTCATTCTAAACTAATCTGTCAAAAAATTTGGCTATCAATAGCTAGATGTATTGCTTCATTACCTCAGTTCTAGCAGGGCCGCTGAGAGGATTTCTGGGCCCCTGGTCAAGTTAGCCATCTGGGCCCCTGGGCAAGTTAGTAATCTGGGCCCTTTGAACAAATAACAGTGGGGCCCCTCCCCAGGAGAATTTTTAAAATTTAAGTAACTAAAAGATGAGTTTTAAGGATTTCTGCGAGGGAAAATTTGTTCTTACGGGAAAAGATTTTAGGTGGGGACAAATTTTGAAGTTTAACCAATATTATAGGCTAAAAAACAAATTAATTGAGTTGCTTTGTAGCTGGTAAAATTAATTAAAAAACTTTTTTTACACTTTTTATATGAATAACATAAAATAAAACAATATTCAACAACTGTTTGCTAAAATAGTGAAATTAGGAGTAAAAAAAGACAAATGAAAATGAGTAAGTAACACATTTTATTTACAAAAGTTGCATTACAAATTACAAGTAAAAATGTAAGTTATTAATATCAGTTTGTTAATATGATTTGCCTGTCACTTTCTCTCCTGAACATTTAACATTAACCATTTTAAATTAGATAAAGATGAAAGCATCACAAAAATCTAAGTAAGTAAATAAAACTCAAGATGACGCAAGAATTCAAACTCCCATAATACTCAATACAGCAGTCAGTCTCGATTATAAAAAATTTGATTCGAACTATTTTTTTTTTTTTTTCAGTAATTGGTAGATACTTGTCAGTAAAACTATACAAAGTTATTTAAGCAGCAATAAAATCCGGTTTATTGCCCTTTTTTGAAATTATTCTTTCAAATTCTCTTAACTTAAAATAACGCACACTCATTGGTAATGGAATAGTACAGTCTATAAGATTATAGTTGGCACAATCGAAGGCGGGAAACAACAAACGTGGAGGTAGTTTTGGGGTTATAAAAAGGGAAAATCGGTGTTGCCATGTTATATTTTTTTGTGGAACAGGGGTAGAGTAGAGCATCTTTTTTCTGAAGTTGCATTCAACAGGGGGGACCAATAAAATCGTTTCCCTCAAAATTTTCCCGCCCTTTGATTGTGCCAACTCTGATCTTATAGACTGTAGTTATGAAGGAAGTTTAACTACACGACATTGAACTTCACATTTCCAATGGAAATTCGCTCGGATTGCGGAACCCCGCGGTACGATTATTTTATATACCTTGCATATTTTGTGATAAAAATGTCCCTCCTTCCCCTCAAAAAAAAAATCTAGAACATTTTATTATCTTATAAAGGGATCTTCGGAGTTGTTTCTTTACATTCGGACAATAAAAATGCATGAATGGTGTTTCACGTCCACGCCACTATAATATAATTACAAACAAGATAAAAGAACTTTATATATACTACGTTTTTTAAATTTTCTGCCATAAATCACAAATTTGAAACCCGTCAAAATGAAGATTGTAAATATGGGATATGACAAAACAAATAAAATAACTTGCGGATTTTTTTTCCGAACTAACTTTCCATACAGCAAAATTTGCTGAAAACGGATTATATTCTGCTGAAAGATGGCTAAAAGTAGTAAAATAATGCATTGTCATCGTGTTCTGAGCTATCCTAAATGTTTCAAATGTCCAGCTACTCGGGAAGTTAGTTAAAAATCGATTTCAAGATTTGTACTGGACAAACAAACAAGAAATCAAGCTAAATAACAACGTAGTAAAAATGGTTAAAGTTATAGTTAAAACAAACTTTTACATGGCCGCCATCTTGATACTGCTGGAGTGATATTATGGAGGTTAGCGAACTCGCCATATTTCTTATTATTGCTTACGGACCCTTTATGAGTGCCATTGGAAACGTACATAATTGGCCAATTATTTTACCCTCATGTGAATCAATGTTCGCGAAATTTACATTTAGTTTCTTATATCATAGTTCTTTTCCTATTTTTAAAACTTCATTTAAATTGGCCTCCAAGTTTTGTCTTCTGTTTTTCAGGAGAAATTATACAGATACTCATTGTCCCTGTTACGGTAATTTTTTAGCAATCCAAATTTTTCTTTTAACTTGACATTTTTTTAAAGAACGTATCATATTTATCTAATATCATTCATCCTCCATGTCTCCATATTTTGACGTCACAACCACCGAGTATAGAGACTAAATAAAATAGAGTAGCTAAAGAGGTAAGGCAGATGGCACCATTTTCTCCCCCCTCTAGAATACAATGATTGAAACCTTCGTTCTGTTTGCCTAAGTTGTCAGTTTTCAAATTATAGTATAAACACCTTTTAGCGAATTTTCAAAGAAAATTAAGCTATTGCAATGGCTTCAAAAATTTTGTAATGGAAATTTTTGAAACATTTTTTCATGGAAATCCGTTTCAGACCATTCTGAATCGATTCCTAAAATTTAACACTTTTTTTATGTATGTATGTATATATGTGTCACTCCAGACGATATCTCCCCTTAAGGAGCCCACACACTTACAGTTTAACTGCAGGTCGTTATCTTATACGATTATCGTAAGGTCAAAATCTCAGACCACCACACATTAACAGTCCACCGCCTGCAGGCAATCGTAAAAAACTACAGATCTGTGCCTGTATGCGCCACACACTGTGCGATGAGCGCCTGCAGGCCGAGATCTGTCGCTTTTTAACTTCAGTCCGACGGAGGGAAATAAACAAAATAAAACGATTCACTCTACACGACTGCAGGCCGACTGGCGACGGCGACTTTGTCCTTGAGGCACAGGCTTGATAGTCCACGGACTGTCGTCTCTAGTTCCATCCGATCCTCGCCTCAACCCTCCACACACCTGCAGTTCACCTCCGACTGCAGTCCGTCATCTTAAGGAAAACTGACAAGTGTGTGGCCAAGCTCCGTGGACTGTCAGATCAATATCTTCAGTTAAACTGTTAGTGTGTGGGCCCCTTTAGGATGCACTTACAAATTTCAAACAAATTTTAAAATGTCAATAATATCAAAAGAAAGGATGAGTTCGTTTGCCAGAATTTTTGGAGTTCATTTAGGGGTCAAATTTTGACCATTTACGGTCAAAAATAGCATAAAAACATGTTTTTTCCATTTTACCCCCCTTTTAAATGAAATATACTTAAAGATAAGATATAAGATTAAATATAAGATAAAATTGTACTTAACATCAATTACTGTACTCTTAAAGAGCTTTCCAAAGATGTGCATCTTGAAGGGTACATACCATTTTGACTTTTGTACTCCGTATCCGTGTGTACCAAATTTTCTTTTTCACCCATCCGAATTCTAAACCAAAATTTTCCTATAATAATATCATAAGCCAATAATACGCAGATTTCTTTGAAAATTCGCTCATTAAGTCATGGTGCATGACTGGACTTTTTAAATACTTGTCTCCTGTCATATCATTACCTTTTTACCCAGAGAAAAATCTTGTATTTTATACCTTGTTGCCTTGTTTGTATTCTAAGGGAGGGGGAAGCTGGTGCCACTCCCCACTCCCTCCGGCCCTCCGGTCTATATCACGACACCTCTATTTAGTCTCTTTATACTCGGAGGTCATAATCATCCCATTCAATCGTAAAAAAATATCACTATACTATAGCATTCCTCCTCGCTCAGTTTAGTCATATGCAAGAAATAGCGCTTCTTAACATAGTATTTATACACTGACTCCACCTTATCTATGTCTCTTACTTTATCAATAATTTTAAACAACCCTCCTCAATACCTCATAATTCTTTTCAATAAGACCAATTATCTCGTTTTATACATTGTTCGATAGTTCGATGTTCGATGCAATCAGATAATTTGCTCAAAATATTTTGATTATAATATTTTGATTATAATATTTTGATTATACTCACTTTTGGTGATGAGTAATAGTGGGTCGTTTTTCAATTCTTTTATTCTTTGTTCTAAATGGGTGCTTCTTAAACTATGTAAATATCTATAGTCTAGGAAAACTAAGAAAAAATACCCTTCAACCTGCGCAATATTGTTTCACGAGCGATTGAAGTGGTTTTCAACTAAACTGACCTTGCTTTATAACATATCCAAAATCAGACAAAATCTAATCATGGGAAAGCACCTATAAATCGAATTCAAAATGGCGTCTGTTTATATTAAGGGTAATGAATGCCCAGCCATCCAATAAATGTTAGTTTATATAATTCAAACAATGTAGAAAAATAAATTTTGAGTTTGGTTATAAGTTTAAATTCATTTATTTTTCTTATAGTTATAGCCTAGTCAAAACACATACATTAGATTACATTACATATATATTATTAGTTAAAATTGTTTCTTTTGATTTCCAAACACTGATCTGGTAGTATGCACGAAAGCTATTTTTGCCTAATGCCCAATAAATGTTAAAAAAGTGGTTTATATTCATTTCTTAAAAATTATAATTTACCTTTTTGTGTTCTTTTTACGATTGCAACAGAACTGTATTGTCCACAGGCTTCATTTTGTGCTTGCATAAAAGCCAATTAAATTTACTACAACTTCTTTTCTTATGACTTTTCTCGTAGGGGAGAGTTTTTATGCCGATAT
>KZ651706.1:324726-339053 GCA_001010745.2 Gerris buenoi | reverse complement strand
ATTGTCATCGATAGATTTCGTGACGGATTTTGCGTGACGGTGATTTTGGTCGTTTTTTTCGGATTCACCCCCGGGATCCAGAACGTGCCATAAGGAACTTCGTTCCAAAAATCTACAGACAGAATTTTATTAAAACCACTTCCCTGGATTCAGGGGACCTCAAAATATCTTTAAAAACAATTTGCGCCATCACAACACTTTCTATTTATAAGAGAAAGTAAAAAGATTAACTAGACCAAAACTTTCCTATATACTTAGTGGCGCTGAATTTAAATCTCATAATATCTCAAATTTATTGACATACTTGTCAAGAATTCAACAGGTAGTTGTTTACACTTGATTTAGCAAGTTTTTTAGGGGTAGAGCTCTTAAATTTAGAACTAAAGTTCATTACTTGGATTAAATTTCCCCTCTGGGAATAATTTTTGCCAAATTTAATTGAAATCGGCCCTTTATTTTAGGTTTCAAGTGTCAAAAGACTTATTATAAAAAATAAAAATAAATAAATAATTTATTTATCCTTACAATACTTTCCCAATATATATATATTGTATTCAATAAAGGAGAAAGTAAACATTTAAGTTTATTAAGATGACTATGTCAAGGTAAAAATAAAAATAAAAACCTACGCATTATATGTAAGTGAAAACTGATATAGCTTACGGATATGAACGAAAAAAATATAAAAGGACACGCATATGTGAATAATAATAAAAAAATAATTTCAGGGAGTTATTTTAAATAATAGTGAGAGTTAATGAGAAGAGATCCGGGCGTACTTTTAGTTACAATGAATAGTGCGGGGGCCAAGTGAACACGATACGGTGTTAACGCTTGTTGAAAAGTAAAGTGATTTTTAAGTCGTGATGACTTTACTTGAAGGAGAAATGATTTCACTCCTTGTAAGGCCCCTGGCGTGGGACTGGTAAGTCAGTCAATCGGGCCGTGTATAATAGCGTTTTAAAAAGCACAGCTATACACAACCTCTTTTAAAGTATATCCTCGACTGAAATAGAACCCATTTAGAAGTTTAATGACACTCGTCCGAAATCAACTCACCGACTTCATACATGTTTCATAACGTGAAACATGCCTTTCAAGAAGAAAAAAACAAGACACCAAGAGCCTGCCGTTATTAACAAAAATTAATACACTAACTTCGTGAGGATGTTCCATAAGTGAAAGCAAACCTTTTTGAGATGATCTATTCATCGAACAACTTGAAGTTGAAAAGAAGTTATGATGAGGAAGTCTGAGATGCTAACTTGTATGTAACACATTGGGAGTTATTACAGCACTTTAAAATTTTAAGTACGTTCAAAAACAAGTATATACAGTTCTATACAGAGCTAATATGGTGTATGTAGTAGTCCCCGGTTTAATACCTACTGTATTTAACACCAACAATCTTCTTGCAGGTGAGTACGCGATATTGCAACTACAAACTAAAAATGCTTATAAAAAAATCCCGTCAAGTACTTGCCAGCAAGTTACTAAAAGGGTTTCTTCGGTCATAAGAATTAATTATAATTATATATTTTTTTAAACAAAAACATCTATTGTTAACTTTTAAAAATCAAGATGTGCATATATTATTATTCTTTACTATCTTCGGTATGCGCTTATTGAATTCTTTTAGGGGTAAAATGGCCGCCAATTTGGAAACAAAATATATTTTTGTGAACCAAATTTCAATACCTTTCAAATGATACCCAACTTCGATTTTTCAAATCACAAAAATTTTGGGGCCCCCTAGTTACGCCCCCCTAAAAATTCTAAAATTTTACTTTTTTTAAATCAACTCCTGGAAATTTTATTGGACTACAGAGATTTATATTTATGTATTTTTGCCTTATTTTAGGACCTATTCTAATGGGGTAGTGCAGGGGGGGTAAATTTTGGGTTTGTTTGAATTTTTTGGGGGGTAAAATGGCCGCCATTTTGAAAATGCGATACATATTTGTAATCTACATTTCAATACCTTTGAAATGATACCCAACTTGAAAATTACAAAAAATGTAAAATATTGCGCGGTGATCGCAATTGATCGCAGATCGCAGAAATTTGGAGTGTTAAAGTTCGCAATAGGTTTTCTGTTTTTGGGCAAAAAAGTTTAACTTATATACCAAATTTCAAGTCAATAGCGTCAGTAGGTTGGGAGATATAATCCAAGTTGCGACGGACGGACGGACGAACTACCAAAAGCATAAGGGTTTCTAGGACGACCTCGAAACCCTAAAAAAGTAGAAGTAACAATCAATTGACTTCTCAGTTTGAGTTATCATAACTGATGGTCATCATAAGCACTTTGAATGTACTAATTGTAAATTATAGTACCCATTGTAAATCCTTGTAACAGATAGCTCAAATTGTGGCTTAGCTGTTAAGGGCATTTTAAAAATTAATAAATGAACAGCAATCCAGGTTTTTTTCTGTGAAAACAGCGTTAGATGGATGTGAATTGTAAAGTCCCTTGAGACGTTTTGCTCCCACCGTCGGAACAAGCATCTTGAGAGGGTTTTGATCATTGTGATATACACTCGAAAGAACTAACTAAATTGACACCTTCAGAGATGAACTGTGCATTTATGAATATATTCTACTTCTTGGCCAAAGATTGGATATTCCCAGGGGTTAACAGCGTGCTGCCAGAGGAAATACCCCTACCCCACCGGGTATTTTCGATACTAGTATTGTTCTATACTACCGTATCGAAGAAAATAATTCCACCAAGAAGAATGATTCAGTAGAGAATAAAGTTTGGTGCTGGCATTAAATATCATAAGCTCAACACCCAAAGATAATGCAAGATAAAGCAAAATATCGAATTGTTCATTCCTCAAAAAGCGTTCATCACATGAAAACCTAAAATATTGTAAGTACAGTTCTCTTGAATACAAAATATACGTCGAAGGCAAAGTTAAAGTACAGAGTTATACAAAAATCGCTTTCCACCAGTAATTTGTGTTTGTACTCTTCACAATTATATCCGCTGTTAATAATTTTTTTTAACAATATCACTGCAAAACTTTATTTTTAAACGGCGTTTAACAGAAAACAGTGCTCTTTGTTTGTAGGAAATTTTAATTTTTACCCACTCTGTACAAACAATGGATTTTATATTTGTTGAATAAATAAGCATATATTACCACATCAAAGTGAAAGAGTGAATCTAAGCCTTGAAAAACCCTTACCTGAAACAGATTTAAGAGCAAAGACATTAGTAAAACATAAGGAATATCTTAATTTAATATCTAAAATTTCATTTAATTATTGTAATTTCATTAATTCCAATCATCTACCTATCTACGTTTGAGCGCGATTACTTCAGATATAAACTATAAAATAATAATAATTAGTATCACAGAATCTTGTGGTCTTGTGGTTTGGGCGTGCCGGATACAAATTTTAAAACAAAAAATCGTACCGAGACAACTCAGACATAATTTCTCATATAAGTTCATAATTACTTTGTTGCCCAGTGTTTTCCACAAATTAAAGTTGAGTATTCGTAGGTACATTCAATTATTATTGAACATTTTGTCGAAATTTATCATACAAATAACTTCTCGGTGCGGCGAGGAATCAAATCCGGCCTCTACCCGTCCGCCCAAAAACTTTTTCTTTATATGAGAAAGTAAAAAATGGCAAAACAAACAAATTATCTCGGATATAGATAATATAATCCAGCAGAAAAGTTAATTTACTTCAAGATCAAGATACCATTTTAAGGTTTATTTTCCTTAAAAAGTTTAAGGTTTTGAAGGCAATAAGTACCTCTGCTATAGCATTGAGCAGGATATTGATATGGTAATGTAATAAAGCATTCATTGTAAAATATCATCCGAAAAAAGGCATATAGGTTTTTTTCTTTCATACAATGATACATCCTTGAGCAGAATGTTCTGTATGTCAAAGCTAATATCATAACAGGTAGCGAATTAAATAAATAAATAATAATTTATAAATTGAGTCAGGTTAAGTAAGGTTAATAACCTTATAATTATAAATGGATATCACAAATGATTAATTATTTATGTTAATTATATTTGGTTATAAATGCGGTCAGATGGCAACCGGCCCAACCCGACAACAATCATACAATTGTAAATAAATATAAATGTCAAACTAACGTCGCGAATATCTACAAACGTCACGATTCCTTCGGTAAACAGCCATCAACAATGACGTCCTACAAAACAAAAATCTACAATGAAACTCTTTTATAATGGACAAGGTAGTTTTCATTGCTTAGATTTCGAAACAAATCTTAATTGTTCGTTGACAGCATTTCGAACTATTTAGAACTCATGCCAAAAGCAAGATCCGAGTTTAAACATGTCGTTTCATTTAGTAAGTATATAGTACTAAGTAAATAATTTATTAGTGAACATGAGATAACCAATGGTAACCCTATTAAGTGATCAAAATCGGTCTAAAATATTTTTTTTTGATATTTTTTTTTGTTTGATAATGTACTTTTTTAAAATTGCATTTTACTATGTAATAGTAATAATAATAACCATTTATTGTATAATACAAATCAGCACATTGCTGTGGTTGCCTTTAGGCTAAGTTCATTTTTTTTCTTTTTATGTTCGAAGCCATACTTCTTCATATATTTCTCCCATTCTTCTCCACATCCATCTGTCTTCCGCAACCCTTTTCCACGTAGCTCCTCCACATACTCTTTTCATCTCATCATCCCATTTACTTGTAGGCCTGCCTCTTTTTCTCTTTCTGTCTACTGGCCACCATTCTAGTACTTTCTTAGACCATCTTCCGTCTTTGGTTCTTACCGTGTGTCCCGCCCATGTCCACTTTCTCAGCAATACAACCCTGCCTATATCCTCTAATCCAGTCTTATTTCTTACCCATTCGTTACTTTTCCTATCCTTTCTTGTTACCCCTATCATGCTTCTCTCCATGGATCTCATCGTTACTCTGAGCTTGTTCAGTATCTTTCTATTTAAAACCCACGTTTCGCATCCATACGTGATAGTTGGTAGGACTGTACTTCTCCATAGCTTACATTTCTGTTGTATATCTATACTGGATTTAAATATTGCTTTATTTTTATAGTATGATCGCCAACCAATCGCAACTCGTCTGTTCACCTCTCTCATTGTACTGTCATTCTTAGCTATTAATCTCCCCAGGTATATAAATTCTTCTACCTCTTCTACTTCTTCTCCTTTTATGATAATCCGTTGCTTTCTTCCGTTACAATTAATTTTAATTAGTTTAGTTTTAGCCACATTTATTTCTAGCCCGACTTTCTTTCCTTCCTTTTCCAATTCTGTAACCATTTCTTGTACCTCCTCTACAGAGTTCCCGATAAGAGCTATATCATCCGCAAATTTCATGCATTGTAGTCTTTCGCCATTTATATTTATTCCTCTGTTTTCCCAGTTAAGCTTCTTAACGTTCAATGACTCCAATAAGAAATTTAGCCGATGGCACATCGCCTTGACGCAAACCTCTTTCTATAAGGATTTGCCTCTCTTCCTTCCCTATTTTAATTTTTATTTTTGCTCCTTTATAGAAGAAATTAATTAGGTTTATATATTTAAAAAAAAAAAAAATACGTCAACTCTGTAATGAATGCTTAAAAGAAGAAAAGGTACCAATACAATGGCTAGAATCTTGTATGATATTACTACATAAAAAGGGGGATGAAACGCGTATAGAGAACTACAGGCCTATTGACTTACTAGGTGTAATATATAAAATATTTATGAGTATAGTGACACGTAGGATCGAGAGGAAAATAGAGGAAAATGATAGTATCGACCAGGTTGGATTTAAAAGAAATTTCAGTACTAATGATGGCATCTTAGTTGTTCAGCAAATCATGGAAAAGGCAAGTGAGTATCAAATACCAGCAGCAATATTATTTATCGACTATAAAAAAGCATTTGACAGTATTTTTACTGAGAATATATTTGAAATGTTGAGGGCGAATGAAATAGAGGAAAACAAAAATGTAATAGTATAAAACTAAATCAAGCATGAAAGTATGGATATTGAAAATTTCGTAGTCAAACAGTAATCTAAAACTTGATTTGACCATATAAAAAATTGTGTAAACATAACCGTAGAATTAGAGAATTTTTAAAATATCAAAAGCAATCTTTTAAAATATGTAAAGAGAATAAACGATATAAAACTAGAATTATTTCAGCCCTTCCCGGAGTGAGCCTTTGAAGTGGGTGACAAGTAGGAAAAGAATTTCAAGAATGCAACAGACGAGTAGAATTATACAGTTCCCAGCATATAAACGTTATAATCGCCCTTCAAAACCCTGCCA
The DNA here is from genome assembly GCA_001010745.2 of Gerris buenoi. NCBI lineage: Eukaryota > Metazoa > Arthropoda > Insecta > Hemiptera > Gerridae > Gerris > Gerris buenoi. The sequence goes on along the minus strand of KZ651706.1, from coordinate 332,743 downwards.
TCCCTCATCCAAACGGTATATGTTCCAGCTGTCCCCTGTAAGTATCTTAAGACACTCATCATTTCCATATCCCTTCTGTAATAGATACAAAACCGTTTGAATCTGAAGTTAAGATACTGAAGTTACCGTAAATACCAACGTTCTCCCAGCATTACATTAGAGAATAAACGTCAAAGAGGAAAATAATTCATAACTTTATTGAACAATATTCATAAAGAGTAAAACTCAAAGAGCAAAATTCATGACTTTATTGATCAATATTTATAGAGAATAAAACTCAAAGAGCAAAATTCATTGACATAATTGAACAATATTTATAGTGAATAAAACTCAAAGAGTAAAAGAGATAAGTTCATTAAAGCAGTGAATTAATTAAACTCTAAGATAAAATTTGATAACGTTGCGGTCAAAAGTCAAAGTAGCTAATGTCTATAGTATATAAACCAGTCATCATAACCATCAAGGATAGGCGATGATCAATAATAAGAAGATGGTCAGTCTATATGTTTGTTGACCAACACAAGTTGATCTATTTTGCTCTTTGAGTTTAATTAACTATCGTGGCACGAAAATAAAAAATCGGTCCGACAAACTCGAATAAAACTTTCTTCTAAACGTGTATGTCTTATGTCATTGAAATTAACCTAGTAGTTTAGGCTTCACATGTATGCAAACAAAACAGATAGACGTTTTATTATATCTAATTATCTAATTTATATCTAAAATTATATCTAATTTTTCCACCATCACAATACTTTCTCATTAAGTTTAAGTTTATACAACAGTTATTCAGTAGTTTATTACTTCCTCACACATACGTAAAGTACAAAAACATATAAGTAACTTTTGTATAAACTGTGTAAGATAAATCCAATTAATTAACGGTATTTGTTTTAGCAAAAATTATAAAACATTAACAGATTAAAAATCAACCTGATTAATTTTACCTCAATTTATAGTTACTTTGAAAAAAAAAAAAAATTAACTTAAAATAAACAGGGATGCAACTTCTCTTCTCTTAAAACCTTTTCAAAAGAAATTAAACAATGCCATAAATCATAATTAAATGTGAACTTTTATTTAAAAAAAAAGAAGAATGCAATTCATCTTTGTTAATTAAATTCTAATTATAAAATAGGGAAGATAAAGACTAGAAGGTGAACGTGAGTGGAAGTAAGGTCAACGGCAGCCGATAGAGGGCAGGCCAATCGACTCGACTACCCATAGTTCAATGTGAGGGTTGCGTGAACTACTCCCGCCTAATGCAACACATTAGAATACTTGAGCCGTTCATTGTATGTATATATAGATATAAATTTCTAGGAAGGTTAAGCAACTAGTAAATCCAACAGCTATTATAACCAGAACGTCCAGAGTTCAGCACCCTAGACAATATAGAGAACTCATTGTAATTAAAAAAAAAACAGTGCCGTGGTCTAATTAGTATTCGACACAGCGTACTGGAGACAACCACACGAATAACTTACTTATATTACACATTCTAGACTTCACCACACACTCATACATTAAACAAATATGAGACAGTCAAAAGAAATTTCATTTTAAAAGATCTCGAACAATAGTAAAGATCAAGAAAACAATCAAAAACTTTTAGAAAAGCTAAAGAACAAAGGGCCAAAACTCTGGAAACATTTTACCCTGGTTTAAAAAAGACACGTATCGAGGTAAACCAGTTCTAAAGATAAAAAACACTTAAAAATTTAAAACGAAACAATATAATAATAATTTAGCACGAAAAAGAAACCGTTATGTAAGTTTTATCTCGAAAAACAGGAAGAAGTATTAAAGGAAATAATTGGTTAAGATGAGAAGAGAATGAGGAACAAATATACATTCTTAAAATAATTTTTAGTAATAAATTCTTTAAGTAATATAGAATTTTGTATTAAATCTTTTCTTCAGTCTTACTTAAACATCCATGCTTTTTCTTCTACTGAAAAAATCTCAAGACTCAACACCAAGTATTGCAAAAGCAAAGACCATCCGAGCCAGGACCCTGGACTGCTTGAAGCTGTTATCTCTATTCCTAACCCTAGGTAAATGCATCGACTTTAAATATCCTTTGGTTATAGTTCTTAGTCTCATTATTTATCCAGTCGTGCTTGTCTTCCCGTCACTACTTGAGTCTGCTCAAAAGGGAATTTGCCAGGACTGATCAACTCTTCTCTTTTAGGAGAATTTTCCCTCATGTCTTAAATGGACTTTTAACTAACTAATTGGCACAGTATCCGATGAAGGTGAAAGGGGTAAAACGGCAATACAAACATGGTATGGTCAAGCCTATAATAAATATCCTTACCTGATAAACCTTATACAAGTGACAGTCGCAATAGATCAAAAATTCCTAGATTTATATCCAGGAAGTTGTCAAAGCTTCCTTTACTTTGGGTATGCTCGGAAGCAAAAATCTATAACAAGGTTTTTCTTAGGTTATATGGATAAAATAGTATATTATGTTTTAGACTGTGAAGTGAGTTTTTTTTACCGCGGCAATTATATTTGATATATGCTATTTTTTCCGAGGTAGTAGACAATGAAAAAAACATTAAATATTAATCAATATAATTATAACAAATATTAGTACCTACATACTTAAGATTTTGAGAAAAAGAAACCTTAAAGAGATTCCACTATAAAAAAGATAAAACGCATTGACATCTAGTGGATTTTAATCGTACTAGGAAGCATGTCTACTTGACTGCAGAGCTAAAAACGGCACTTTTAATAACTACTACTAGCGTGTAAAATTTTTTTTACCTCCTAGAAGGTAAAAACAGTTATTAGGAGTAATGAAAAGACTTTTTAAGTCCACGTAATAAAAAAATGGATTTTTGGTATGTTTTTTAGGCTCTAAAGTTTCTATTTCACAGAAGTTACTATTTCTCCTAGAAAGTAAAAAAAAAAAATGCAATACAGTTTAGGAGTAATGAAAAGACTTTTTAAGTCCACGTAATGAAAAAATGGATTTTAGCTATGTTTTTTAGGCTCTAAAGTTACTATTTCACAGCCTACCACGGAAAAAATAAATTTACACCTGTCGAAATCTAAGCCGAAATGTAAACAAACGCCTGTTAAACACTTTATAAGTACATTTAATAGTAAATAAGAACACTCAAAATGAGATATTATGGGATTTAAGTTTAATTTCAAAATGTACGTATATTATGTTGAAAGTTTTGTTCGGAGTGGTCAGATTGAATTTTACTACTTTTAGCCTTTATACTTTAATTATACTGCTAATGTAGAGTTAATTTAGAAAATAATTGAATTATACCTATTTTTGAAAGGAGATAATATACAAAAATAATTAGATACATCGGCGGCACATTAGATAAATTGAAGTTCTTAATAGGTTTTATCTATTAGANCTAACTGTTGCAGGATATGACAGACGGATGGACAGGATAGAGGTGTAATAGAAATCCCTGCCAGAGACTACGAACCATTAAAAAAATTACTTGAATTTACATTGAATATAAAGCAGGCAAATGATTAGTTTGATTACTTAGCAGTTTAATTGAGCTGAAATATAGACTTAATAGAGGAAGGGAAGGAGCTTTAGAGTCATAAAGTATAATGTCAAACTCAAAATGACCTTGATTGTGTTGAAACTATACTTGTACAATAAGGTTCCGCCTGTATATTCGATATTACTTAGCTATATAAAGCTGTTTAAAAATAGACACGGGTCTTACAAAGGTTAACTACCTACCTCCTTACTTACTCGCCTAGCTAAGTCCTGTCTATGTCTTCCTTATACTTCATCTGCTTTTTTATTAAATCTTTATATCCTCTTAAACTTTGCATGCAAACTATGCTTAAACTTAACTCTACATCTAAACTAACTGTCTTCTTACTAAAAAGACTGAGAAAATTTCCTTTTTATTTTTATACTTAAATCGGACATAAAAGTTCATGGAGGCTTAAAATAAGAAGTCTCATGAGATATTATGGGATTTAAGTTTAATTTCAAAATGTACGTATATTATGTTGAAAGTTTTGTTCGGAGTGGTCAGATTGAATTTTACTACTTTTAGCCTTTATACTTTAATTATACTGCTAATGTAGAGTTAATTTAGAAAATAATTGAATTATACCTATTTTTGAAAGGAGATAATATACAAAAATAATTAGATACATCGGCGGCACATTAGATAAATTGAAGTTCTTAATAGGTTTTATCTATTAGAACCTTCCAATCACGGAGTACGACGAGTTGCCAGGAAAAAAAATATAAATGTATTTTTTGTATCTTTTCTTTAACTGCAATAAATGGTCATCAATCAATAGCTAAAAGACATTTTTTAAAAGGGGATTAAAAAATACGCAGTTAAAATACACACTCCCGAAAAAGAAAAAAAAAAAAAATCAAGATAATAGCAATACGCTCGGATAGGAATAGATGACCATCGGGAAATTTCATTTAGTTTGTCCTTCTTTTTTTTCTATCTAACTTCCAAAAATAGACGACCGAGAAGCGAGTCACAAAGGAGAAGAGAGTAATAAAACAAAGTTTTTAATCTGTCAAAATGTCTTGTGTGAGCTCAGCACGCGCTGCACCCGGTCTTTAGAACACCGCGGCATCTCGCAGATGCGTCAAACAAAATCTTTTCTCATCTAGAATGAATAAAATAAAAGAAAAAAAACTAACCACCCACAAAATCTTATGCTAAAGAGGGAAATCCTAAAACAGTTAAAAATTAGTTGAAGAAGAGGGAATGAGAGAATGAATTAAAGATGGAAAACTATAGACAAGGCCAGCAATTAAACTTGGATTCAGGCGTAGCTTGATTGCCAGCCTTTTGTAATCTAATATAGGTAACTGATTAAAAGATTTCACTATTTATAAAAAAAAAAAAAAAAAAAAATGAAGATTCCAATATGTTTGTTTTACTTCAACTCGCAAACGAAGTAATGGCTTGTATGATGACCCAAGACATAGGATAACCCTATAAAGGGAGAACAGCTAAACCAAATTGGACAATTTTAAATACCTAAGAGTAGAAATTAGCAAGGATGGGAAACAAAGTTTGGAAATCAGAAACCTGTGTCTACATGTTTTATGTAGAAAACCATAATTTTCTTAGAAAGCAGGAATTTTCCAACGCAACAAAGATGATGGTACATAAGTTCCTCGGCTGTGTTTTTCTCAATTGTGTGATAGCGACTCATCATGGAAGAGGAGTAGCTCAATAACCAAAATAACGTTTTCACACAAAATATCTCGTTATAACCTACGATCATCCGAAGAAGGCTGCTTTAGAACAGACTGGTGTGAAGACGTTGTTTTGGTTATTGAACTAAACCTCTTCTATGATATATAAGCCATCGTATGTACAATGTACATATACTTAGCTCTGAATCCTGGGTGGGCACTCACGAGCAAATTAGAAAGTAGAATTCTAGATCAGGAGATGAGATACCTGAGATCTGTAGCTGGAAAAACCAGAAGAGAGATTGAGGAATCAGAGATAAACCTTGGGAGCACACCTATAGCTAGAGAGATTTAGCTAGAGTAAGGTGGTTGGGGTATGCCCGAAGAATGGAAGAGGAGTGTTTTCTTCGACAAGCTCTGGAGGTACAAATTGACGGCCGACGCCTAGAGGAAGAAGAGTTACTAAGAAGGATAACTTCTCTAACATTTTCAGGGTGAAAGGAATCACCTGGTTTCAAGCAGCGTCTTTTATCTACACTGCGAAGTAGAAAAGTATTCGATTAAGTGTAGTGCAAGCCCATTTCAAATTTCTAACTGTTGCAGGATATGACAGACGGATGGACAGGATAGAGGTGTAATAGAAATCCCTGCCAGAGACTACGAACCATTAAAAAAATTACTTGAATTTACATTGAATATAAAGCAGGCAAATGATTAGTTTGATTACTTAGCAGTTTAATTGAGCTGAAATATAGACTTAATAGAGGAAGGGAAGGAGCTTTAGAGTCATAAAGTATAATGTCAAACTCAAAATGACCTTGATTGTGTTGAAACTATACTTGTACAATAAGGTTCCGCCTGTATATTCGATATTACTTAGCTATATAAAGCTGTTTAAAAATAGACACGGGTCTTACAAAGGTTAACTACCTACCTCCTTACTTACTCGCCTAGCTAAGTCCTGTCTATGTCTTCCTTATACTTCATCTGCTTTTTTATTAAATCTTTATATCCTCTTAAACTTTGCATGCAAACTATGCTTAAACTTAACTCTACATCTAAACTAACTGTCTTCTTACTAAAAAGACTGAGAAAATTTCCTTTTTATTTTTATACTTAAATCGGACATAAAAGTTCATGGAGGCTTAAAATAAGAAGTCTCTCCCCGTTTAATCTTTTTATTTATTTTTCATTGCAGCTTTTGGCATTTATGAGGTTATCATCAGAGCTTGAGTGGAAGAAATAGATATTATACAATATTATAAAATCATAGAATTCTAGCCGCAGTTCGTCGGTAACTTGAATTTTATGAAGACATCATAAAAGTAAAACCGGTATTGATCTAGTAATTTAAAGGTTGCACTAATAAATTAGAAACATACTAGATTCTACGTCTTTATACATTAACTGATCTAGTGTAAGATATCTGGGGTATTATAAAGAGATAGATGTATGTCCTACAAATTATTGATACATAAATATGAATTCGAAGATTGCCATGCTGATTACCTAAAGGATAAAGAAGAAAATTGATTCCTACGACGAATGGGATGCTAAGGTCGTTAACGATGGTGAAATTGGAAACGTAGGAAAGGAAATTAGGGATTTTAGAAGGGATGTGACCCTATAAAAGGATAAGAGAACTTTTCATAAAACACGTATACCATTTTTTTTTTTTTTTTTTTTTTAAATAATTTTTTATAAAATAGTACTTTCCACATAAAATATTTAACATAAATAGCAATTGATAAGCCATCAATAAGGTCACGATAAGCTTCGAATGTGAATTAACTATAGATAACATATCCAAATAAATACAAAAATAATAATAAAATGAAATTAATAGGAGGAAGTAGAGAGAGATAAAATTTAAATTATTATCAGGGTTAAATTTATTTATTACTAGCTGAAGTACCCGGCGCAGCCCGGGTTGTATACAAAAATTACGACCTAAGTGACTAAAATATTAATAAAGAAGTACTCTATCTAAATGTATACTATAAAAGTATTAGAACATTGTAAAATAAATAAGTACAAACAATGTTTATGTGTTAAGGGAATTATGTTATAAACCTTACTTTTTTAACTGGACCATGTCATACCACTATTAAAGCTCTTAATTTTTGGAAAACTGGACAAAGATCAATTTTTAAAACATTCTAAATGAAAATATGACAAAAGTGTACATAACAACAATTACTACATTCTTAAAGAGCTTTTTAACGATATGCATAATAAAGGGTTTGACATTTATACCCCGTATCCCTGTGTAACAAAATTAAAATTTCGAAAACAAATGTTGACAGTGACCTTCCTCTTGCCTCGAAGGTTAAAACTAAAGCTTTGTATAAAGAACCCACATACCCACAGACACTCTTCATTTTGGGTATAGGTATATTGATTATAGACTTATTTTTCACATAACCCCCTCCTAAAAATAAAATTATGAAAAAAAATTAAATAACAACAATTACTATTGTACTCTTAAAAAGCTTTTCAACAATATGCATCATGAAGGCTATTCATTACTTTGACATTTGTACCTCGTACCCCTGGGTACCAAAATTAAATTTCGAAAACTCATGTAGACAGTGACTTTTCCCTTGCTTTAAAGGTCAAGTGTGCAAATTTTCATAGAGATTGGAATAAAACTGTAGATTTGTATAAAGGACGAATACCTACAGACTTTCTTCTTTATTATATAAATAGATTTACCCCCCTCCTAAATGAAAATAAGACAAAACTATACATAACAACAATTACTGTACCCTCAAAGAGCTTTTCAACGATATGCATCATGAAGGCTATTCATTACTTTGACATTTGTACCTTGTACCCCTG
>KZ651706.1:251473-273078 GCA_001010745.2 Gerris buenoi | reverse complement strand
AGCAAGCAAAACTTTTTATGAAGAGTAACTTTTTGTCGAAAAATTAAAAATAAACCCTCTTTACTCTTGAAGCAATTGTAGACAATTGCGAATTTTGAATGCAGTTTACATAGTATGCATTTTTTAATATGATAAATCTTCATTTGAAAACAAGCAGAACTTTTTATGAAGAGTGACATTTTCTCGAAAAATGAAATTTTTTGTCTTTTACACCTATTGGCAACCCTATCCGGGGACACACTGTATATTTTAACTATTTTACCTGTAATAACTATTTTGACAAGTTTAAAAAAAATTTGAAAGATTTAAAAAAATAAAAAAAAAAATAAAAGCATAACATCGATGCGATGACGCTATAGGCCACACTAATTGATAGACAATTTTCAACATGTATAACCGAAATTTCTATATATTGCCATTTTATTAAAAGTAGTCTCCAATTATCTTGAACAAAAATAAAAATAACCTTAGATAATTTCTGTCAAAGTGTAAAAAAAACTTGTATTAACACCCTCTTCTGATTCTGGTAAAAGAGTATGAAATTCTTGTTGCAAAGCGAAAAAAACTTATTATAGAGGAGGAAAAAAGACTTTTTAAAAGGCCGAGTATTGTTGCACAAAAAAGTACAAAAGGGTATAAAAATGGGAGAGAGAGAGAGGAACACTTAGTTCGTTTCAACTCAGATTGTTCTCGAGTCTTGACAGAATCTTGTGAAAGACTTTAGTCTGGTGTCTTAAACCAAGGAGGGCTTGGGAAGGACTAAATAGAGCGTGACATAGCCGCGTCACAACTCCAACAAGGGAAGGCTGGCAAAACACCTTCTAGTTGCACACAATGTACAACTGCCTACGTACTGGCAAAAACCGTGTAGAAAGTAATACAACAAGAAAACCAGGTATAGCCATTTCATACGCTATACTAAACTCCACCTACAGAAAGACTCGCTATGTAAAGTACAGACGAGAGAGACTTTGCATTATTATTTCGTACCAACATTTGACTGTTACATCTTTCCATTTATTTTCTACATCGTATGCCTGTAATAATATTTCATATGTTCTCATCTGAAGCGAAATAGCCCAACCTATATGAAATGTATAGCAGCTGTAAGAAAAACAGACGGAGTAGAATTATTAACCATAAGAAAACAATGCTTTGGTCGCCTTCTCCGGCAGTTTTCACAATGTAGTTTTGTGACTTTGATCCAATATTCGAAAGGATTGTTTGGAAATCACAGTTTTAGAGATAAAGTTTGATTGTCAGAAATTTGTTTATTAGAATAGATTTTTTTTTTAATATAGGAAACGGGAATCAAAACTTACATCTATCAGTATTTATTGGTTAAATATAATACACGAACTTATCAATTTTTCTCTTTCAGTTTTAATGACCTCAATGTTTATACAAGAAAGTTATAGATAAGAGATATCTATAGCTTTAATTCAAGGCTTATCTACTGACTATCATTAATAATCCGTGTATTAATTATTGGTATTTGTTGAAGTTCCCGAAAGTAAAAATAGAGGCAGGAAAATGGGAATTTTATATTTGTTTTTCCAATCCGCAAGAGTTAAAAACCTATTTCCCATGTATATATTTATATAAATAGTATATATTGCATGGAGTTGTGTAATGTTTCGGTCGAGTCATCCATATTACTTAAGGCAGAAGGCTCCTGGTTATAAGATGTTGCAAAGGGTTAGGAAGGACCCAGTAGGGAGCGTGCCCTATCTTACTGCGGCTATATAGGGCAGTTTGTTCTGATACACATCTGCCTATACACAACCTGCTCTTAGTAAAGGGAGTCAAGGGCATTACCACACAGAGAGGCAACACTCCATCCTTACAGTATACACTCATCCTGCTCTACTTAGAAACAACAACATACAGGGATTTACAAGATAACCTTTACAACGACGAAAACACTGACTTTACACACCGTGCTCTTCTTAGCAAGAGGTTTGAAAAAGAACTATCTCAAAGAGCTAACCAATACCAAAACACTACCTGTATATAAAGCTCAGACTTAGTGTGAACTTAAAACAACTACATACAAACTCCATTTCATATAGAGACGCACACAGACAATATATCCTTTTTCAACTACCAACAACGAAATCAGCATGCACACATCTTGCTCTTTTTAGATAGAAGTTCAAAGAACTACTACACAGGTTTGTATCCTTTGACACCACTACGTCTACAATGCAAGCGGTTTTTTCCCTTCGAGATTCTCAGTGAGTACTTCCCAACTACTTTCCTGAAGTGCTTTTCCTTAAGAGAGACCAATATTATTTCTTTTTTAAAAATACACCAAAATTTCTTTCTCCTTCAGACTTTCTAAAACTCAAACACACGTACGATTTTGCAGAAAAAAACTAATCTAATATACCTACTTCAAAACTACACCATAAACACATTCAAGGATACAATAACAAAAAAATAATGAAGGTCAAACAAAAAAATAACAAGATACTTAAAAAATCAAGTACTCTTCTCCTTATCTGATTAAATGATAAGGACAAGGGATAAAAAATCTAATTTTATTTATTAAAAAAAAATAATAATTAGAATAATAGAAAGAGGGTGTAATCAAATTAAGAGTCACAAAGGATGTAAATATCTGACTTTGAAACAACGTCTTAGGATCAACGTACTTTTAAAAGTAGTTGCCTCTACAGAGAATTAATGGAACATATGTATTATATTCTCCACATACCACAATAGATCATGCTTAATACTGGTTTCGACAATTAAAAGGTCACTTTATTTAGTTTCTTATAGAGAAAAGTTCATTGATGTTAAAAAAAAGAAGTAAAAACCAGTCTGTAATGAACAAAAGCTATTCTGACTGATTAAAGAAAATATCACTTATATTCTTATCAATAACTATACTATCAATTATCTAATCAATATGTACTTATCAATAACTATAATATCGATTCTCTAATCAATACTTATCAATATCAATACAATATACAATTAATTCTTTTATTAAAAACTATAATTTCAATTCTGTAATCGATACTTATCAGCAACTATAAAATCAATTCTCTTATCAATAACTATGCTTTAAATATCTACAGTTTCATTTTTCCTAATCAAAACTTAACAGTAACTGTACTATAAATGACGTATCTTAACAATAACTACACACTATCACTTCTATTCAATCAAAACTTAATGACTTTTTTAATGGGATTATTGAATATGATAATTTATGTTCTGATAATTTATGTTCGTCGTTGGAATTACGTATTACTATTTTTATTTTTTTAAAAATTACTCTTTAAAGAATAAAAAAAGACAAGAAGCTACAGACCCGTCTAGATGAACAGATAACGGGTTTTTCCATAAATGGTCGAGAATTCTAGTGAGTATTTCACGTCAGTGGCAGTTCTACGGTGTAATAGTTTACTATAATGATAATGGGATAATGCGATTATAATGATAGTTATGATGAGATACATGTATTGGCTTTTAATTTACATTATTTATATATATATATATATAATCAGATGTTAACACATAATTTAGTTCAATTTTATTTGCGAATATTATCATAACTCTGTTGGGAAGAGTCTTCAGAGAGTTTTATCCTGACTTGCTAATAGATTTTTACTAGAACAGTCTTCATTAACTTTCACTCGTATTAAAATGCATATCCATCTCAAAGTAAAAAGAGTGATTTCGTGTAAATATATAATATATATTTTATGTAATCCAACATACACTCGAGATTACAAACATTTCAATGTAATCTATTTAGTTTATAATTTATTAAATAACAGTCTAAAGAGAAAGAAAAAAAAGAATTTTCTATCCTAACTAAATAGAGTATATTCTAACCCAGATCGACAGGCTCGTGTTTATAATCTAAACTCTAACATAAATAGAAAGATTCTAACTCAAATAGACATGTTTGTTTATAATCAAGCTAAATAAACTCCTTTATAGAATAAATAAATAGATAATATGTGTATTTGTGTATGCTCTAAGTAAATAGATTTTATAAAACCAAACAAAATACGTTAGGTTATAATAATAATACACTAATATTAGGACGAGTTATTAATCTAATTAATTAATTTTCATAAATAATTAAAAAAGAAGAATTTAAATCAAATAATTATTTATCGATTGCTGATAATTTGGCAGGAATAATTCTAACCTAGTTAATCTAACGTTTAAAGTAGGTATTCAATTAGAAGTAACTAATCTATGAAGATCTCTAATTGATATAAATTGTCATATTAAAAAACAATTAAGTTAGACTTTAAAATTTAAAGTGTTAATATAAACATTTGCATATAAATATACAGTTGCAAATTAGGCTAAAACATAACTTGATATAATAAAAAAAAGTTATAATTTAGATTAGACAATAAAGTGTGTTTTTAATTTAATCAATTAGGTTAGTTTTTAACCTAAACAATTAGGCTAGTTTTTAACTTAAACAATTAGGTTAGTTTTAAACCTAAACAATTAAGTTAGTTTTTAACTTAAACAATTAGTGACGATGATATCTTTATAAAGGCCAAAAAGATCTTTTGTTAAAATTAACAAGTTATTTTGCATGAAGAAGTACCTAGTTAATGTCAATCCATTACCCATTGTGTTATCTCCTTAGCTTAACTGTATAGTTAGTTCTTAAAGTAAACAAATGTGTCAGTTCCTGACCTAAATATTGATAAGGTTCTAACCTAGTTTATTACCATTTAAATAAGTCTCAGTTACTTCCTAACCTAGATAATTAGGCGACTTGTTAACCTGGATGATAATACTTGTACTATTAATATGGTTCTAACCTACTGTTAGTTTAGTTTCAGTTTTTACAGAAATAATTTGAATAGAAATGTTAATTTATTGTAATTAATTTATAGATTTTTAACTTTTTTATTTCTCATATAAAGAGAAAGTATTGCTAAGGCACAAAAATTCGATTTTGAGATCGGGAGGTCCCATAAGTCCAAAAAAGTAGTTTTTTAAAAAATGTCTGTCTGTCACGTTGCTTTATCATTGAAGCGAACTTAATGCAATAAATATTTACACATTACACTTACATTTTTTTGTGTATTTTAAACACATTTAAAACACACAAATTTGGATACATGTTCATATCCCGAGGCGAAATCTAGAAAGGATTTTTTAGCTCCAAATGTGAAGGCGCAACCCCCAAAAGACTGAAAAAAGTATTTCTTAAAAACGGATCTTCATTGAAAAATTCTATAAAAACGAATCCAACGATAGAAACCCTTCTCCCAGGAAAAAAATCTAGTTTTTTTTATAAAAAAAAAAGTAATCATTAATAAAATTTTATATTAGAATAAGTTCGTGGTTGAGCTTTATTGAGTAAAGAGCTCGAAGATTTTAAACATTTTATGCTTCTAGTTCGTCCACATAATAAACTAAATACCTGTTTAGTTCAATTTGAACACCCAAATTATTTATTACCTTGTCTTTGCGTTTCAAACCAAAATTATTATTTCCTATAACTATTTATTTCCTTCCATTAATTATATTACCACCCTATATTTCTTATTCTTATATTTTCTTATATCATTGTGAATTATATAATATTTTGTATATATTTACTGACAAAAAGAAGTGAAATTCTAACAAAAACACTTATGTAAAAAAGTAAGCCAAGTCCCCCTCATAAAAATTGTTAGGTCATAGATTTAGCCAAGCCTCCCTCTGTTAGAGTAAGTTATACTAGGTCTAATCCTAATCCATCCTGTAGAAGTAAGTGATGTTTGTGTCAGTACCCTCTCTATTCTCTCTACCTCACGAACTCAAACAATTTCTTTCCCAAATTACTCTACACTTTTTAATTTGAAAATTTCTAAATTTACAATCACGCAGCATGAGGATATAATGTTGTATAATGTGGACACTACTTAATATATATATGAGCTAACCAATACCAAAACACTACCTGTATATAAAGCTCAGACTTAGTGTGAACTTAAAACAACTACATACAAACTCCATTTCATATAGAGACGCACACAGACAATATATCCTTTTTCAACTACCAACAACGAAATCAGCATGCACACATCTTGCTCTTTTTAGATAGAAGTTCAAAGAACTACTACACAGGTTTGTATCCTTTGACACCACTACGTCTACAATGCAAGCGGTTTTTTCCCTTCGAGATTCTCAGTGAGTACTTCCCAACTACTTTCCTGAAGTGCTTTTCCTTAAGAGAGACCAATATTATTTCTTTTTTAAAAATACACCAAAATTTCTTTCTCCTTCAGACTTTCTAAAACTCAAACACACGTACGATTTTGCAGAAAAAAACTAATCTAATATACCTACTTCAAAACTACACCATAAACACATTCAAGGATACAATAACAAAAAAATAATGGAGGTCAAACAAAAAAATAACAAGATACTTAAAAAATCAAGTACTCTTCTCCTTATCTGATTAAATGATAAGGACAAGGGATAAAAAATCTAATTTTATTTATTAAAAAAAAATAATAATTAGAATAATAGAAAGAGGGTGTAATCAAATTAAGAGTCACAAAGGATGTAAATATCTGACTTTGAAACAACGTCTTAGGATCAACGTACTTTTAAAAGTAGTTGCCTCTACAGAGAATTAATGGAACATATGTATTATATTCTCCACATACCACAATAGATCATGCTTAATACTGGTTTCGACAATTAAAAGGTCACTTTATTTAGTTTCTTATAGAGAAAAGTTCATTGATGTTAAAAAAAAGAAGTAAAAACCAGTCTGTAATGAACAAAAGCTATTCTGACTGATTAAAGAAAATATCACTTATATTCTTATCAATAACTATACTATCAATTATCTAATCAATATGTACTTATCAATAACTATAATATCGATTCTCTAATCAATACTTATCAATATCAATACAATATACAATTAATTCTTTTATTAAAAACTATAATTTCAATTCTGTAATCGATACTTATCAGCAACTATAAAATCAATTCTCTTATCAATAACTATGCTTTAAATATCTACAGTTTCATTTTTCCTAATCAAAACTTAACAGTAACTGTACTATAAATGACGTATCTTAACAATAACTACACACTATCACTTCTATTCAATCAAAACTTAATGACTTTTTTAATGGGATTATTGAATATGATAATTTATGTTCTGATAATTTATGTTCGTCGTTGGAATTACGTATTACTATTTTTATTTTTTTAAAAATTACTCTTTAAAGAATAAAAAAAGACAAGAAGCTACAGACCCGTCTAGATGAACAGATAACGGGTTTTTCCATAAATGGTCGAGAATTCTAGTNCCAAATAGCTGAATATATTTTGGTGGTTCTTGGGTACAATCTTAAACTCAATTCTGAGGGTGATTTAGGCTATAAAACGTGATGGTAGCTTTATATCGGGCGGAGAACGGGGCTTCTAAAAAGATTTAGAAATTCTAATTTCTTTAACCAAAATTGCAGAAAAAACTCCTGAAAATATTTTAAGATTTGTGGAAATTTCTGTAGAAAAGAGGAAAAAAACGCTGCTTTTCCCGGAAAGTTGTATTTAAAGATTTTTTTTCAGCAATCGGAATCAATTACTAATTTGGGATATTAGCAAATTATCCCATAAAAGGGGAGGGTTATAGAAATAAGGGGGAGGAATAGAATATAAAAATATTCTCGCTTAGAAAAATAATTTAAATGTTTCTCGCTGGTAGTTTATTAATTAAAAATAAAACACCCCGTAGCGAAGCACGGGTATTCAGCATATAATATATACAGGGTGTTCCAGCTCAACAGGGACACAGAGCAGGGTGTGATTCTATATCAAATTTGGTACCAAAAATGTTATATTATCACATGTCCTATCGACCTTTGTTTTCGAGATATATCGATATATATATAGTTTCGATATATTTGTGAATTTTTCAATAAANAAATATTAGAACATACAACAAGGCATCTAAATATATATATATTATATATGTGTGTGTGTTTTAAAGAAAAATACAGTTAATTAATTATAAAAAAAAAATCTGTTTTGGCAAATTGTTTTTTTCCACCGCGTTAAATAAGGGGAAATTTGCGTAATTGTGTTGAAAATATTGCGAAAACAAAATACAGATAGAAGGAAATCAATTAATTATTTTTACAATATATTTAATTGCTAAAAGAAACAGCTTTACGATCTTGACCGAAATAGATTTAACAGAAGAATAAAAAGGGTAGATATTTCGGTCATGGTGATGAAGCATTGCATTTTTCTGGTGACGAACGTGAATTATGAATAAAATAAATAGAGAATATATATTTATAGTGAACAAATTAAATCGATTAATTGCTAAAAATTAAAATCCACACTACTTGTTTAACTGTACACTATTACATTTTCCTCTTAGAGTTGTACTATATGTAGAGTCCGAACAGGAAACAACTAATATAGGTACAATGGGGAAAATATATAAATTTTATTCCTCGTTATTTTCTTAGTAAAAATAATATTTTTTTTTTGCCCCCTTCTTTATAATTTTGTAGATTAATTTCTTCTTAGAAATTGACCTTTATAGGGTTATATTTCTTTTTATAAAATTATATTAAATATAATAAATAAACATCACAACTACCTCTCTTTAGAAACTGCTATATTTCGTCATTACATTATAGCTTCTTCTTAAAGTTTGTTGAAATTTATATTATTGTTGTAGCCTGAAGAAGCCATAATGTAATGACGAAATATAGNAGGTCTTCCTACAGTGTTAATTCTTATATTACATATTATATATGTACTACCGTCCAACATATTGGTTAAGAGTTGATATGTTTCATCTAAATTAATGCTAACTGCTGTTAACCAACATGGTTATAGTAAAATCTACAACTTTTATTCTTCATAATTCTTTTGACATTTAGAAAAGTACGCGGTCTAACATATTAAATACATTAGAAATATTTTATCCCCACCATAAAAAATTACTAACATCCGTGAAGCTAGTGACTAAAAACATTTTTTAATAAATATCTCTAAATAGGAGAATTAAAATTATTCTCAAGCCTGTAAAACACTGTAATAATATATGATGTATTTTAATGTTAGGATTGCAAAATGTTATTTAAAAAAGTTGCTAGCCTCGACCAAAAGATTATCAAAGGTATAAAAACTGGTTTAAATATGTCATCCACAAACTTCGTCCAATTATTCAAATCCTTTACTTTAAAAAAAAAAAGTACAATGTATAATAAAGGCTAAAATTAAATTCCAATAATAGGGTTGGTCTTAAATTTAGTTTTTTTGTTTGTTATGTGGCTAAAAACTTGCTAAAATCTTTATTTTAGGATCAAGTCAATAATGAATAGTTTTGATTATAAACCGATTAATGATCATTTGAGAGTAATTTTTTAATTTCCGCTGGTACATGTGACTGGATGACGAACTTTGCCTGGATATATAACAAATTTTAGCCGTATTTCAAGCTATAGTCAAACAGGTAACACGTTGTGACTACTTAAAAATATAATAATCTAAATTGTTTAACTATATTAATGTATGATCCACCGTATCTGTGCCAAATCTTTTCCGAATAACACATCAAATTTACTAGTAATGGCAGTGGGATTCAGAACGGAATGGATAAGTCGCCGTACTCATACATCGATGTTTCGGGGAGCTATTATTAGTATGGATCATTTCTCATCTCTTCAGAAAATAAACCACTATTATCATTGGTTTAAATATTCGTTTTAGGGAGACTGGAAACAAGCCATTTGGAATAAAAAGTATTTTAAAAACTAAAATAAAAACACTAAAGTAAAAAAGCTTTTAGCAGTTAATTGCATCATTTTTTTAATTTATTGGTTGTTAACATTTAATAAAAGGGTTATTGACAAACTAAACCTAATATAATGTTTCTAATACGTCAGGAATTCAGGAACTCATATCAATTGATTGACAGGGGCTTGTTCAGGACATGGCAATTTTGAAATTTTAATGGTTCACTTTCTATTTTTAAGTTACGCAAGAACCGATATCTTGGGGAGATAAGCATTGACCAGGGCAGCGACAGGTCAATCATAATAGAGATAAAAATAAAAAAAACTATTATATAAAATCGTTCGCTTATATAANCAGAGAATAGAGAAAGGGGACAATCAAACTAGACTTGTAGAACTAATTCGGACAGGCGAATGCATAACGTAACTTATGATCTTATAATTTTTGAAGTTTTTGTTAGGATTGATTTATTGCCAAATGCAAATGATTTTGTAAAACTAATTACTTATTCTTATTATTGTATCATCATGGGAAATACTAAATCTGTGCAAGTTTCAGCTTCCTAAGTAGTCTTGAAGTGAGTCAAATTTAGGTTACAAGATTTCGAGACAAGTTAAGTTAAAGAAAAAATTGTAAAAAGAGTTAAAAACATTAAAATATCCACAGAACAGATTACAATTATACATTGAATCGCTAATAAATTTTAATTAAAATATTCATTATTTTACGCCACAGAAAAGGATTACAACAAAAAAAAACCTTCAACAGCATTGGTAGTAGCCTATTTTAATCCAATAGGAAATTAATTTTTTCCTACATTTAATCGCAAATATGTCTATTATTAACTCTTAATAAGGGAATTACCCGATTTGGCATTTAAAAGACTCTAAATTGCAACATAGTTAACAACGACAAATTGCCAAATCAACAATTAAACAAGGCAAAATTGAATTTCTCAGAGTCACCAATTGCCGCATTTTGGAAATAATAAATCTATTTAATTTCGTTCCATTTCTCCTTTAAAGTTTCAATAAAAAAAAACATTTTGTGGTATGGAGTTTCCTTACATTCTATTATTATACTATTACGGTTTTGAAGTAGAAAGGTCAAGAACGTCTTATTTTTTCTTTTCTTTTTTAAATTTATTATGTAATGTAATATTTTAGTTTATAGCCATTGATTTTATATTGATTTAAAATGTTTATGACCTAACACCGTGAGAACTAATAAAATAATGACTGGATATCAATTAATCTTACTATTATTTATACAGAATATTTATGGGTTACTACATTATTACTAGATCCTCTTTTATTTAGATAAAACAGTAGGGTGTCTCAGTAGTTGGTAAAGGAGAGCTAACTCGGTAGTTGGTAAAGGAGAGCAAACTCGGTAGTTGGTAAAGGAGAGCAAACTCGGTAGTTGGTAAAGGAGAGCAAACTCGGTAGTTGGTAAAGGAGAGTAATCTTGGTAGTTGGTAAAGGAGAGCAAACTCGGTAGTTGGTAAGCTTATGCCGGTTGAATTAGAGGTCGGAGGATCGAGACTCGTCAAAGAGAAAGATTTTACAGGTAATATAACTGCAGGCTTTAGGCGGCAGTTGATTTACCTGTAAGAAATCTTTTTCATAAAAAAAGTCGCGAAACACAAACCTTGTTACATGCAATTTCGTTTCGTCAAACAGCGCCTAAAGAAGGTTCACTTCAAAAACATTTAATAGCAAAACTAGCCTTTAAAAATGTGAGAAAGCAAACAAAGTCAAACTAAAGACGTCTAGAGATCATAAGTACATTGATATGATCACATTTATATGATTGAAAGTTGAATCCTAAACACCAACAGTAACTAACTAGGTACGATTACTAGCTTGAAAAACCAACATTATTATCAACACATTATCCAATATTACAATACTTTCTCTCTTTCTATGAGGAAGTAAAAACCACTTCATAACAATGCTCTTTGAAGGCTTTCTAACGTTATAACAAAGGTGTGAATATCAATATAGTATAGATGTAATTTTTATCCGTCTCATTTAGGAGGCTTCTGACTTATTTTAAAATCAAACTCTACAGCGTAATGTCACAACAAAAAAAATGTCACCCTAATAAAGTTTTAAGATACGTGCTTTTACCCTCTAATGTTTAAAATATAAGGGTAAAAAGTTATACTATTCGGACCCTAGTGACACTGTAAAATGAAATCCTTTATAAGCGAATAGTGAAATTTTTAGAATAAGAAATCGTAATTTTTCTCATGTTGTTAAAACTAGGACAGATTTATTTAAAGAAAAGAGAGATTGGTTTTAATTTTTCCACCCGAGGTGAAGGTAGGGACTTCGAATTCGCCTACGCTCTTGTTCGTCCCCGAGCTTTTAAGCCAAGCCTCGCGACGCTGCAAGGCCACAAACTCGACATCTGTCAAGACGACGAACCCACTTCCGAACAAACACGAACTTAGACGAAATCACCTCGCTCTCCAATCAAGGACAGCCCAAAACTCAACCTTGCAACTTAAAAAAACGCAGTAATAGTTCAACTATTTTCATATTCTCTATTTCAAAGTAATTATAACTCAAACGAGACATAATATTTACGTAAATTAAAAAAAAAAAAAAACTCAGAATAATGTTTTAAAAGTACATATAAATATATATTTTATATGTATATGAATAATGAATTATTCACTAACTTTCTCAGAAAAAAACTAAAGCAGCGTAACAATTATTCATCGACAGTAAGAAATCTCATTACAAATTAAAGTAGCTTGTACTAAGTAAAGGGTAGACAGAGAAACCAAATTGAATTATTCATTATTTTTATTAACAATAATTAAAAATTAAAATTAAGAAAGGAAAAAAAGCATCACAAGTGAAACTTCTACAGAATTTCAAGAGGAAAATGTGATTTTTCCTTATTAAGAACAATTTTTTTTTTTTAGCTTTTACCCCGGCAGTTTTACCTCCTAAAAAATGATTATTGTAATATGATAAGCTGCTGAAGTTATTCATAGATATAAATAATTGATGAATTTTATTGATTATATTAGGTACATAATTATATGTAACTCAAAGCATCGAACAAAACCTAATAAACTCGTGTTGAAGTTAGCAGTTAATTATCAAAAACTTGGCATATGTTTACCATTTAAAGATACGCTAATTTGATTCTGATATTAAACTAAAGAGGAAATAAAGTAACGTTTCCACTTTTTCAGTTATTGACGATAAAAAAAGTAGCAATTCTTTTTCTCTACAGTAAGACGGATTTGAATGAGTGCAGCTTCAAGAAAGTCTTATTCGAATAATTGCTTGTCTTCTTTTTATGATGCCTTGTAATTGAAGTTTGACGTCAAATTGATCATAGAAATGCCAATCGATAAAGAGTAGGAATAATGACCTGATATAATAGGAGATAATTGTTTCTTTCTTTTTTGAGCCATTCAATCAGAGAAGCGAAACAAAATCTATCTACATCTACTTCTTTCTTTATCTAGCTACTTCTTTAGATACAAAAGTCTTTAAAATATTTTTTTTTTGTATACATCAGGAATAGATTATCTTGCCTAGTGCGATGTAAATGACTTCCTAGTTAGACAAAAGTATTTTTGTGAAGTAGTCTTTAAGATCAAACGATCAAAGGAAATGTATTAAAAACAAACAAGAATCCTCAAGGCTGTATTTCCTTTGTATTTTGATAAGGGTACATTTAAATTTGTAAAGAAAAAAAAAACTTCATATTTGAACATTCTGATACCTTCAGATCATAATGAAGAAAAAAAGAAACATAAAAATCAATCCCTCACCTGGGAATAGAACCATATATCCCTCGCATTTAGTGCGAATGCTTTTAGCCATGACACACTGGACACTGGAGCAATAATTTTCAATGGCCGCAAATATAAATGATTACAATTATTAAATACAAAAATAGTGTGGCTCATAACTTCCTAGCGTTTCATAATCAAATTTGCTCCTAGTATAAGATCTAATGCTTTAGACTTTATCAGGGGACCTAAAGTCCCCTGAGTGGTAAAAAAACAAAAAAAAAAACAGAACAGAACTTAACAAGAATATACTGCAAGAAAGAGGTTGCTAATAGCCGTAGAGATAACTCCGAAAGATTTAATATATTATGAGAGGTTCAACGTCCTATAACGACTGTTGTAAAGAGTCTAAGTTTAAATTAAGAAAGAAAATAAGTATGAAAAGATAAAGTGATTAAGATAATGGTTGTAATTTAATTAAAATGTAATCCAATTATAGTCTTACCGCAAAATGTAAACTTAATGCAGTTAACAGAAATTCAAGCATTAAGAAAATGAACTGATGTTAGTTTTAATTGACTTATTATCTGGGGTAATAGTTCTAAGGAGTGTGTCGGTCTAGCCTAACAACGCCATAAANAAGTACAATGTATAATAAAGGCTAAAATTAAATTCCAATAATAGGGTTGGTCTTAAATTTAGTTTTTTTGTTTGTTATGTGGCTAAAAACTTGCTAAAATCTTTATTTTAGGATCAAGTCAATAATGAATAGTTTTGATTATAAACCGATTAATGATCATTTGAGAGTAATTTTTTAATTTCCGCTGGTACATGTGACTGGATGACGAACTTTGCCTAAGCAAATTTTAAATACATACTCCCAATATATTGATCAGAAATAAATATATAAAAATTGAGATGAATACCAATAAATAATTCTCTTCAATCATTTTTAATAAAAGTATTATAACTCATTATCCACCTATTATTATTATATTTTAATTGTATTAGTTAATAGTATTTATTTTTATTTTTGTAAAACTATGTATTATTATTATCTTCTAATGTTTATATATTTAATTTGTATAGCTTCTTACTCTGTGAAAAAATCCTGATTGTAATCAATATTGCTTCCGAGCTCACCAAAGGTAGCAGAAACATATCGATCGTTCTGAAGAAAGACATTTTATGGCGCTGATATCAAGAATTCGGGCAGATGAAGAAGACGGGCAGATTGCCATTGCCAGTCAGACATTTTTGCAAACCAATATATCATAAAAAACTATCTGATTTTAATTCAACTTAGACGACGGTAAGTCATGACTAGCCCATTGTAGGTTGAATATGATTGTTAACATTCTGCATATTATTGCTTCATTCCACGTGAGCATAAACTTGCATTAACACCTTTATATCTTTAAAAGTACTTACTTATCCAACTTTGAAAAAAATTGGACGATTTGTTGGTAGTAGTAGCCTATACAGAAAGTCCAATTATTTCAACCATAAGAGTATATTTAATTTCAATAAAAATAAATGTAACCCCACTGGAAATTGAAAAAGATCCAAACCTCATTTGACAATAATTCATCCAATAATAGGACGCGAGGAAGCTATGTACTAATTCGCAGAATTATTCGTAAATGTGCATTGCATGGTAAATTAAATTAAGAGTAATTTAAATAAACTATTTTTTCTCCTAATATTTATTTAAAAACCAAATATCAATTTGATGAATTAAACAAATATAAATGTATATTTAATGTAAAGCTGAATACGGCTTTTTTACNAAGCTTATATAGTTTCTGTTAACCAACAACTTCATTGTTACTTTAATGTTGGTGTAATACTTTTTTTTTAATGTGGGTTTGCTGTTGATTTGCTACGTTCCGATAAAATGCACTCATCTCGATTGGTTTTTGTGTGATATAATTTTTGATAAAGTAAAATTAATATTTCACGCTTTTATTTAACTTTAATTGTTTCTGAGGTATACATTTTGTAATCAATTTTAAAATTAATTTGCTTTTAAGTAGTAAGATAACACTTTCACAGATTATGTATTCCAAATGAAAATGCAAGTTAATCAAAATAAATTAAAATCTACACAAAAAAGTGTTGCTTTTTAAAAAATAGTTTTAATGTAAAACATCAACAAACGTAATTGTTATGAAATGTTCAAACATTTTTTATTTTATTTTATACATAAACATACATACATACTATTTTTTAAAGATAAGAGTGAGGTCACTTTACTTAAATAGTCCACGCCTTAATTTTAGGAACTATCGAAAACTTAATGCTGTCATAAGTTTCAAGATAAATTTATTAGTATTATTATTATTGGATACGCAGCTACTCCTAGAAAAATAATGATAAGAAAAGTCTAGTGGATTTAAAAAAATAAAATTATTCAGATTAGGTTGAAAATAGAAGTCCCAGTTTAAAAGGCGAGGACGAAACAATTGATAAAAGAGGCTCCTATTTTACTAGCTCCGTGGTAGAAAATTCCAACCACTTTACACATCATGCTTCTGTATTGGTGCGACCATTAGTGAACCATGTAAATCAAATCATCGTGGTGAAGAATCGAACTAAGGACTTCGTGCTGCCCTCGATTCATTAATGGCTGACACTTCGCTCAGGTAATTCTAAACGTGTTCAATGGTGTAAAGAAATAGTTCAGAGGTATGGAGTCTAAAGTCTAAATCTAAAGGGTCACAACTACCATCCTCGATGGTAAACCTCAAAGAGTCTGAGATTTTTGTTGACTAACGATTTAAATAAGCCAACTTTGTTAGTATTCGAAACGCCTGATCCGTTTTTTATAAAACAAAATAAAATTCTTGATTTTGATGTTACTTATTTAAAGCAAGCAAATTTTAAATACATACTCCCAATATATTGATCAGAAATAAATATATAAAAATTGAGATGAATACCAATAAATAATTCTCTTCAATCATTTTTAATAAAAGTATTATAACTCATTATCCACCTATTATTATTATATTTTAATTGTATTAGTTAATAGTATTTATTTTTATTTTTGTAAAACTATGTATTATTATTATCTTCTAATGTTTATATATTTAATTTGTATAGCTTCTTACTCTGTGAAAAAATCCTGATTGTANTTATATTTTAATTAGTAGTATAGTTAATGGTATTTCTTTTTATTTTGGTAACTATGTATTATTATTATTATCTTTTAATGTTTATTTATTTAATTTTTAAAGCTTCTTTCTCTGTGACAAAATCCTTATTGCAATCAATATTGCTTCCGAGCTTACCGAAGGTAGCTGAAACATATTGATCGTTCTGAAGAAAGAAATTTTATGGCACTGATATCAAGAATTCCTGGACAGAAATTCGTGTCATACATCAAGGAAAATTTTAGGGTCTCGCGTCTGTCTGACGGGCAGATTGCCAGTCAGACTTTTTTGCGAACCAACATATCATAAAAAACTATCTACTAGTCTGATTTTAATTCAAATTAGACGACGGTAGGTCATGACTAGCCCATTGTTGGTCGAATATGATTGTTAACATTCTGCATATTATTGCTTCATTCCCATTCCACGTGAGCACTAACTTGCATTAACAGCTTAATATCTTTAAAAATACAAATCCGATTTTGAAAAAAATTGGATGATTTGTTGAGAGTAGCTTACAAAGTCCAGTTATTAAGTTCAACCATCAGAGTACATTTAATATTTAATAAAAATAAATGTAACCCCACTGGAAATTGAAAATTATCCAAACTTCATTTGACAATAATGCATCCAATAATAGGATGCGAGAAAGCTATATACTAATTCGCAGAATTATTTGTAATTGTGCATTGTATGATAAATTAAATGAACTATTTTTTCTCCCATATTTATTTAAAAACCAAATATAAATTTGATGAATTAAACAAATATAAATGTATATTTAATGTAAAGCTGAATACGGCTTTTTTACAAAAAAAAAAGATTTGAATCTGTACTGACATCATAATAAAAGATAGTATTAAAATAAAAATAAAAATGTTAACACATGCAAAAAAAATACATATATTGTTAATAACTATGCATAATAAATTAATTATTTCAATTTTAATCTATTCTCAACTAATATTATTTTTAATATATTCTTAGACATTATTTTAAATAAAAAAAACTTATTTCTAGATTGGTGCATAATATCAGAAATATACAGTCGATGGACTTTGCATTAACAGATGGTGGGAATAAAATTAACATCGAATGCGGCTCGACGGCATTGAAGCACAAGCGGGAGGTCTTCCTACAGTGTTAATTCTTATATTACATATTATATATGTACTACCGTCCAACATATTGGTTAAGAGTTGATATGTTTCATCTAAATTAATGCTAACTGCTGTTAACCAACATGGTTATAGTAAAATCTACAACTTTTATTCTTCATAATTCTCTTGACATTTAGAAAGTACGCGGTCTAACATATTAAATACATTAGAAATATTTTATCCCCACCATAAAAAAATTACTAACATCCGTGAAGCTAGTGACTAAAAACATTTTTTAATAAATATCTCTAAATAGGAGAATTAAAATTATTCTCAAACCTGTAAAACACTGTAATAATATATGATGTATTTTAATGTTAGGATTGCAAAATGTTATTTAAAAAAGTTGCTAGCCTCGACCAAAAGATTATCAAAGGTATAAAAACTGGTTTAAATATGTCATCCACAAACTTCGTCCAATTATTCAAATCCTTTACTTTAAAAAAAAAAAGTACAATGTATAATAAAGGCTAAAATTAAATTCCAATAATAGGGTTGGTCTTAAATTTAGTTTTTTTGTTTGTTATGTGGCTAAAAACTTGCTAAAATCTTTATTTTAGGATCAAGTCAATAATGAGTAGTTTTGATTATAAACCGATTAATGATCATTTGAGAGTAATTTTTTAATTTCCGCTGGTACATGTGACTGGATGACGAACTTTGCCTGGATATATGACAAATTTTAGCCGTATTTCAAGCTATAGTCAAACAGGTAACACGTTGTGACTTGAAGAAGCATTTATTATACTAAACAAAGACAAGCTAGAATCGCCCGCTTCAATTTGNAAAAACAAAAAAAAATAAGGTAAATGTTTAGTTACGTATCGTAGATATGTAATGATGTAATGAAATGAAATTTATTTCGTACATGTAAGTAAACAACTGATCTATTGTTGAGTTAAAGTCGTAATTCATTTTTTACCTTTTATCCTGTCAAAAATAAATAAAATAAAATAATAATAGTACATCAAAGAGTTATATAAACATTTAGACTACAATATTGTGAACAAAACGTTAGAATTGCAACAAACTTAGGAAGTCCCCTATAACATATTGTTGCGATTATTCAACCAGACTTTTACACGAGCAGAGGAAAACCGTGTTTTAATTATGTTTTTATTCTTATGTAAGAAAAAAAGGTAAAAATCTGGCTTTCTAGTGCACTTACTTATATATGCGTGTGTAATCAAGTTGATTCGTATATTTTCACTTTCACATTACGTAATGAAAATAATGGTAAAAACAATTGAATTATAATTATATATTTTAAGGAAATTAAATAAAAAAAATCGGACAGACAGATCAAACAAAATTACCTCATACAGATTTAATATTTAGAAATGTGAATGTAGCACAGTTCAACAGGTTGTTTACTTTTAGTAAATAATTTTTCAGTGCATTAAACTTATTTTATCAATATTTCGGGAAATAAATTTTCCCCGGTAAAAAGACTTGTCCCTTATTATATTAAAATCGGTACGCGCTCCTTTTCTTCACAACTGTCTTTGCGAGGGAGGCCGAAGGCCGACCGNTTTTTTACAAAAATAAAACAAATGCTTTTGAAAAATACAGTAAAATAAAGTGTTGTGATCCGGTGAGAACAAGGTCGTATTTATCTTTTCAAAACCTTAAGCTAGGTGTTTGACTGTGTAAACAGTACACCGTAAAGTTCTTTTATAGTTATTCCATGTTTAGTTTGATGAAACAAATAATGTAAAAACCAAACTGTCCAAAAGATTCAGCTTCCATTAAAGAGATACATATTCTTGTAAAGTGGACATCGAAACATAGCTCAGGACTATATCTCTGAAGTGGAGAGATTACCTTTTGATGTGCTATTGCTATACTATAATGTTTAAATATTATTACTTATAGAATTATGTAATTGTATGAATTTCTTTTGGATAATACTATTTTGTTGTTTCCAGTTAAATTAATATGCAACGTTTCATTATGTATCATATATATATACTATTTAGTTAACTATCATATATAAATAACACGTATTAGTTACCTAACGTATAAGTTACTTACGCACGTATTAACTCATTATAGACATATGTATGTATATTGTAGCAATGCATCACATTTATATAGTTACTTATCGAAAATATATATAGGTAGTTAATTATTATATGCGGTTACATATTCTAGATATATATAGTTGTTTATTGTGAATATATTGTTAACTATTGTATATAAATATCTTAGTTAGTTATATTAGATATACGTATCATAGTATTAAGTTACGTATCATAGATAAATGTTGTTCTTATCTTAAAAATAAGTAGTTATTATCTCATAATATTTGTTGTTTTCATTATCCCTTATGTTGAAAAAGAAAAATCAGTCTCTATCCTTCGTGTCGTGTTAAATATTGATATCCTTAACATACCTTTTAAAGCAAAATAATTTCAAAGAGAAGCCAAAATGTAGGACATACAAGCTTGAATATAATAATGTCTCAAAGTTGGAAGGTATATTTGGGCAAATGATACAAAAAATAATCAATTTTTTTTAATTACCTAACTAACTAAAAACAAAAAAAAAATAAGGTAAATGTTTAGTTACGTATCGTAGATATGTAATGATGTAATGAAATGAAATTTATTTCGTACATGTAAGTAAACAACTGATCTATTGTTGAGTTAAAGTCGTAA
This sequence comes from Gerris buenoi, assembly GCA_001010745.2. Lineage (NCBI taxonomy): Eukaryota > Metazoa > Arthropoda > Insecta > Hemiptera > Gerridae > Gerris > Gerris buenoi. The sequence continues at coordinate 252,584 of KZ651706.1, read as the reverse complement.
TTCATTTTTTACCTTTTATCCTGTCAAAAATAAATAAAATAAAATAATAATAGTACATCAAAGAGTTATATAAACATTTAGACTACAATATTGTGAACAAAACGTTAGAATTGCAACAAACTTAGGAAGTCCCCTATAACATATTGTTGCGATTATTCAACCAGACTTTTACACGAGCAGAGGAAAACCGTGTTTTAATTATGTTTTTATTCTTATGTAAGAAAAAAAGGTAAAAATCTGGCTTTCTAGTGCACTTACTTATATATGCGTGTGTAATCAAGTTGATTCGTATATTTTCACTTTCACATTACGTAATGAAAATAATGGCAAAAACAATTGAATTATAATTATATATTTTAAGGAAATTAAATAAAAAAAATCGGACAGACAGATCAAACAAAATTACCTCATACAGATTTAATATTTAGAAATGTGAATGTAGCACAGTTCAACAGGTTGTTTACTTTTAGTAAATAATTTTTCAGTGCATTAAACTTATTTTATCAATATTTCGGGAAATAAATTTTCCCCGGTAAAAAGACTTGTCCCTTATTATATTAAAATCGGTACGCGCTCCTTTTCTTCACAACTGTCTTTGCGAGGGAGGCCGAAGGCCGACCGAGCTGTGGTGGGGGGCGGGAACGCCTTTAAATTTTGCATCAAATGGGGGGTGGGGGGTAAACCAACTGTCAACCTTTGTCTGTTTACGGTACTGTTGAAAAAAGTACCGGTACATGTATACCAACTTTTGGTGGAATTTTGGGTTTTTGGTTTTAAAATCGGGTAGGACTTTAAAAATGAGGTCGACCAAACATCGGTAACGGGGTACTTTAAATTAGTCCTTCATGGTGAAAAGGGGGGGTAAAGGGTAAAAAAGGGTACATTTGGGATTTTTGGATGAGGGGGGTGAGGTGGGTTTTTCCTGTTTTTATTGCATTTTTGTATTTAGTTTATAGTGTATTTTCAAGGAAAAATAGTTTTGGTACGAAACTGTAGTAGTTTGGTACGTAGAATCGGGTACAAAGTGACTTACGGTCAAAAAGTGCGTTTTTTTGGTACTTTTACTTTAATAACTTTTTAAAAAGGGCACAATGTTTAGAATTTTATTCGC
>KZ651706.1:222695-249671 GCA_001010745.2 Gerris buenoi | reverse complement strand
TAAAACTACTTTAGCCATCTCGTGGGGTTGAATTAAAATGGAACTAAAATAAGAATTATTATAATAACGGTAAAAACCAGAAGGTTTTATGGGATAAGAAATGGGATCAAACACATAGTCGGTTCTACGTTTCAACTGAGACATTTCTGAAAATGTTTCTTCAACCAAATTAAAATTCTTTCTATAAGAAATCCTTTCCTGGAAACATCGGACTTTAAAGGAAGCCAAATATTTCTGTTAAAAGATGGAGGATTTAGAAAATAAATGAACCATTAAGATAAAGGATATACCATGTTCTTTGGACAGAATAGAATAAATTAAGAGGAATTAAGTTTAAAAACTTTGAAATAAAAAATTAAAAATTTGCATTTTAGTTTTAATTTAATACTTGAAATTCCGATGGTTTTTTTACATAACTGAATAAAATATAATTTTAAAAATAGAAATAAAATAAATAAGTAAAGGAAGCCAAGACGTTATTTGTTTGAAAAACTAAAACAAAAAGAATGTGAATTGTTATAAAATATTATAAAAGATAAGGGGCAACAATGAACAGTAAAAGAAAAGACTAAAGGAACTTAACAAAGGAAAAGAGGATAATTATATCTGGGTAAGTTGAAAAAAAAAAAAAATAATAATAAAGTTCTATTCAATATTTGCTACTTATACATACTTACATTATGTATGCAACTCATTTTGTTCAAAAATTAGTGTTTTAAAACAAATAAAAATTCCAATCCATTTAATTAACTATTTATGTACATTTTAAAACCATATTTGACATTAGGAGGAACCCATACTTCAGTCAATTAAATTATTACTTATAATATATTAGTTATTTTAAATTAAATTGGTTAAATTAGTTTAAATAATAAATTATCTGATGATGATTCATTTGTCAAATAAAGGAGTTTCCTTTTTCGTTCATTATCAGGTAATTCAGTATATTACCTTAAAAATACTACTGAGTCAGATCTAAACTTCTGTTTTAACTCTTTAATTGATTTTGCTTCCGAGCTTACCGAAGTTAACGCGGAAGCTATGTTTTAGCCGTATTTCAAGCTATAGTCAAACAGGTAACACGTTGTGACTTGAAGAAGCATATATTATACTAAACAAAGACAAGCTAGAATCGCCCGCTTCAATTTGAAGCCTTCAAATAACATTTAGATATTTAGAAATTTAGAAAAAAGGTACAGATGGCTTCGTCTCCATTTCAAACCAATAATTTGAATAGCCTGTTGCACCGTTCGAAATATCTTCTCTTATCAGTAATTCTTTGTAGCCAGCAACTTTTAAAACGTGCCGTAGACAAGTAACACGTCCTAGTGCAAATGTACCAAGTTCGGGCAATATGAAATGATTAATGGATCAAGTGATCCCATTATCGGCTAAGATGGGTGACAAGGTAATCACCTGGTTTGACGATGGGTCTGTGACCGAGCTTGGCAAGCCAACGGAACAGCCTCCTGAGCAGTGCCAGGAGAGTTAGCTGATCGGCTCTGCTTGGCGGCGGCTGACTGCGCCTGTACTGAGCACTACGCTGCTTGCTGCGCACCTGCTGAGCGACGTGGACTCTCTCCACCAGACTAGGTTCGCGCGAACAGGGAGACATCACATGGCACTCGCGATCAACACGGTCACGGGACGGACGACTTCGCGGTCACAACACTGCACCACAGCAGATTTTACTCTGTGACGAGAGGAGGGTACCGCACGTCGCGACGGCTGATCACTGACTGAGCTCAGGTATCAGCTGATACAGAGCCCCCACCACCAGGAGAGGTCCTGACCCTCCCCACTTTACCTACCTGTGTCTACCCGTGCTACTCTCTCCCTAGCAACAGACCAACACACTGCACACACACCACTACACTATACCACTACATTCCACCACTTAGCCAAATTTTTAATTTTACCGGCTAATCGGACGTCTAAACTTCACCAAAACCTGTCACACAAGTCCGGTAAATCCCTAAATCCTCTGAACTTTCAGGTAAAAACTCTTACTATGGCCGAACCCGCCTAAGCGACTTCACCCAAACAAAATTTTACTATAATCCACCTACCATTATAATCTGAAGAATTTGGATGTACCCCGACCTAACTGAAAATTTATGAGTTTGTAAAAAACCACAATAGCTCAATTTTATTACAGACGAGTTTCAACCACTTAAGTTCACTAATATCTTATCACATCACTGATAATAAAAAAATAAAATTAAAGTGAACCGCAAAGGAAAGTTCTGGGTACCAACATGGTCCCACATGAGTTTCTACAATTTATCTATTTCTTTTTCTTCCACATTCGCACCAGGATACATTTATTTACACCTATATCTTCAAATGTATTCCTCTGATTTTTATGAAATTTGGATGGTTTGCCGAAAGTAGCCCACAGCTAGCCCCAGATTAATTTCAACCACCTGTGCTCTATACTTTAATGATTTTATGGCATTACAACCTATTATTGTCAAATTGATTAAATGTTCCCTGATTTTTTAAATCTGACAAAATTGCTTTAATTTTTACATAAGTTAAAAAGCATCTAGTATAGTATTTAGCAAAGTATAAGAGCGCATACGGTTGAAATTATTCTAGGGCTATATGCGGGGCTACTTTCGACAAAACATTCAAATTTCTNGTATGAACGGGAACTTAAAAATTCCATGACAGCATTATAGTTTGTATTTTAGGGTTGTGTTGTGCATAGTTTTTAACATATTACAGCCAAAATATATGTTTGAAACGTAACTTTTAGCTATTAATATATATTTTGCATTTTCCTACAAATTATATCAATGCAGATATCTTTATTTATTTTGTTTTTATTATTATAATTCTCTTTTAGATTAAACAAAAATTTAAGAATAATTTTTTTTAGCTCCCACATGTATTCAACCAAAGGCACGTGCCCTACCAATCAATATAATAAAATTGTATATTTTGAAATAATAATAAATCTATTGCAAAAAAAAGTGGCTCCATTTTGAATTAACTAATTGTTTTTTGGTCCAAGACTTAGTGGTACCTTATCATAACAAATGAAACTCAGAGTAGAGCATAAATGGCATAAAATAAACAATTTACTAATGATGTCCAATTAAAGTGGTCTAAATCGGTCTGTATTAAAGGCGGCTTTCAGGAAAAAAGGACTTAGAACAGAAATCTAGCGAAAGAAGTCACTGGAGAGGCATGAGTCCGTGCCTCTTTGGTGTAAAAACAATGTTTTTAATAATAATTTAATGGATCGGGGTTCAGTGAAAGGTCTTGTCTCTTGTCGCCTGTCTGCTGCCCCCTTTATTTTATTTTGTGTGAAAACCGTCAAATATTACCCACTGTGGTTTTATCACGATAGTTNATTTACACCTATATCTTCAAATGTATTCCTCTGATTTTTATGAAATTTGGATGGTTTGCCGAAAGTAGCCCACAGCTAGCCCCAGATTAATTTCAACCACCTGTGCTCTATACTTTAATGATTTTATGGCATTACAACCTATTATTGTTAAATTGATTAAATGTTCCCTGATTTTTTAAATCTGACAAAATTGCTTTAATTTTTACATAAGTTAAAAAGCATCTAGTATAGTATTTAGCAAAGTATAAGAGCGCATACGGTTGAAATTATTCTAGGGCTATATGCGGGGCTACTTTCGACAAAACATTCAAATTTTTAAAAAATTATAATATTTCTTAGGATTAAAAAAGTAATTAACAATATATCTTTTATTTAGGGATTAATAAAAAGTTGCTTTGTCAGAAAGTTCTTGCCACTAAACTAGGACATACAAAAGTAACCCCAAACTGCGACCTGAATATTAATTGTTGACTATTATTATAATTAGCCCACTGTTGGTCCCGCATTAATTGCCTCCTGCGCCTATTCAGATTCTCATCTACACTAACACTACGTATACACGAACTTTTGCTTCCGAGCTTACCGAAGTTAACGCGGAAGCTATGTGATCTTTCTGAAGAACGAAACTATTTTATGTCTCCGATTTTAAAAATTCAAAGACACAAATCCGTTTCAGACATCAGGAAATATTTTTGGTTCCGTGTCTATATGTCGGTCTCTCTTTCGCTTAATTTTTGCGAAACATAGATTTTAATGAAATTTGCATGGCAGGTAATAATTAGCCCATTGTTGATTTCGTTTCAACCTTCTGCGCTTATTTGTTTCTCTTTTATATTGGCTCAAACATTAATTTATTGAGCATTTATTATACTAAACAAAGACAAGCTAGAATCGCCCGCTTCAATTTGAAGCCTTCAAATAACATTTAGATATTTAGAAATTTAGAAAAAAGGTACAGATGGCTTCGTCTCCATTTCAAACCAATAATTTGAATAGCCTGTTGCACCGTTCGAAATATCTTCTCTTATCAGTAATTCTTTGTAGCCAGCAACTTTTAAAACGTGCCGTAGACAAGTAACACGTCCTAGTGCAAATGTACCAAGTTCGGGCAATATGAAATGATTAATGGATCAAGTGATCCCATTATCGGCTAAGATGGGTGACAAGGTAATCACCTGGTTTGACGATGGGTCTGTGACCGAGCTTGGCAAGCCAACGGAACAGCCTCCTGAGCAGTGCCAGGAGAGTTAGCTGATCGGCTCTGCTTGGCGGCGGCTGACTGCGCCTGTACTGAGCACTACGCTGCTTGCTGCGCACCTGCTGAGCGACGTGGACTNTCTCTCTTTCGCTTAATTTTTGCGAAACATAGATTTTAATGAAATTTGCATGGCAGGTAATAATTAGCCAATTGTTGATTTCGTTTCAACCTTCTGCGCTTATTTGTTTCTCTTTTATATTGGCTCAAACATTAATTTATTTACACCTATTTCTTCAAAAACACTCATCTGATGTTTACGAAAGTAGAACGCAGGTAGCAACAGATTAATTTCTATCCTCTACCGCTCTTTAATTTTTGCTTACTTGATAAATCAATTCATGTAAAAAAATAAAAACAGTTTTGAAATTAAAAAACGGGAAGAACAATTAAATAAATTAGACAATAATCGCTTGTAAAAACATAAATGCGTGATAGGATGAGAGGAAGCTATGTGCCACACTAATTGGTAGTCAATTTTAAGGTTATAATACCCCTAAAAATGTGAAAAATAGAGGTAATAACAATAATAATAATCCATAATTGGAACCACTCGCAGGCAGACATTTGGGAAAGTTTGTGGTTTCGTGACGTCATTCAACATTTTTATGAACCACAATAACTAAATACTACTCGTCCTATATAATTGAAATTTATAGGGTCATAATTAGCCTAATGTTAGCCCCACATTAATTGCCTTCTGCACCTATTAGATATTAGAATTCTCTTCCACACGTACAAACGAATATTTTTTTATCTATATATATAAAATCCAAATACCACTCACTGACTGACTGAACGACACATCACGATATCTCTGAAACCACTGGACCTACGACCATGAAATTTTGTAGGTGTGTTCCTCTTACCTCCTAGGTGCTCGCTAAGAAATATTTTAAAAATCCGCCACCTTGATTCAAGATGGCGGCCATTAATATACAAAATTCGACAAGAAGATATCTCGGGAACCAATTGCAGTAGAACCTAGAAATTTAGAAGTTAGCTTCTTTTTATGAAATTAGTAACTTTTGATAAATAGTTTACCAGTCGGGCATTTTGATTCAAGATGGCGGCCATTTATATATATAAAAGTCAACGAATGTTGTCAGATCTTGATGAAAATTTGCTCACTTGACCTTCAAAGCAAGGGGAAAATCACTGTTTACATGAATATTCAAATTTTAATTTTGGTACACAGGGGTACGGGGTACAAATGTAAAAGTAATGAATATCCTTCATGATGCATATCGTTGAAATGCTCTTTAAGAGGACAGTAATTGTTGTTATGTACAGTTTTATCATATTTTCACTTAGGAGGGGGGTAAAATTGAAAAATATAGCTATATCTTATATAAAAAGAAGAGTATCCGTATGAGGGTATGTCTTTTATCCTAATTTGATGAATATTTACACACTTTTTCTTCAAAACAAGGTGAAGGTCACTGCCTACATGAGATTACGAAATTAAAATTTTGGTACACAGGGGTACGGGGTACAAGTAATGAATACCCTTCATCTTCATGATGCATATCGTTGAAATGCTCTTTAAGAGTACAGTAATTGTTGTTATGTACAGTTTTGTCATATTTTCATTTAGGAGGGGGGTAAATTTAGGATATTTGCAAATTATCTTATCAAAGAGGAGGGGGATATAAGTAGGAGGGATAGAATCTAGATATTCTCGCATAGTAAAATAATTTGTATGCTTTCCTGGTAGTTTATAAACTTATCAAACATAAAAACACTCCGTAGCGAAGCACGGGTATCCAGCTTGTCACTTATATATTTAAAAGTATTTATCTAATTTTCAACAAATTTGGATTGTTTATTAAAAGTAGCCAATTATGATTGAATAAAAACAATTTTAATAGAAATAAATCCACAAAAACCAACCAACCACACTTCATCCAAACCACACTCTAAATTCCGATTGGACCATTATCCCAATAATAGGCACACAAAGAAGCTATGTGCCACACTAATGAGTAGACTATTTTCAATGCTAAAAAGGAAAAACAGTTTACAAAATAAACACGAAAATTTTAATCGACTTCGTCTTTTTTGACCGAGCTGTATGAAATTAACAAGAAAATAGACTACTACCATTGGTAATAAAACAGAGAGAAGCATATAAATCTACAAGAGTTATTTATATAGGTCCCGACGAATTTATCTCAATAATTCCAACCCTTGGTTTTCAACCGACACCATAAAATGCCAATGTAATATCATTTATCAAAAATTCAATTCAGGACAACAATCTACATCATCTGTTCTGTGATAATAAAATATTTAATATACAGTCAAACTACCAATTTAAGTGGTCGCAATCAATCTCTAATTAAATATTTATAATAAATCCACAATAAACTAATAAAGTTTTACTCATTACATTTTATTTATTATAAATAAATCAGCGAAATAAATAAGGAAACCAACCAATTATTTAAACAACTAACCCAACGACATTAAATTATCACGGAAAACCCAAAATGTAATGTAATGTATGTAGAATTAGTACATGTAAAAAAGAAAAAAAAACGGTATCCTGAAAAGACAAAATTCGCCCATTCATAAAAACTTGGTTAATGTCTTCGTTTTGGCAATGAAATTTTATATAAAAGTTCCCAAAATTTTAGGGAGTGTGACGATGTTTGCGACAATAGTCAAGTGAGATGTCATTTTATACACGATTTATCGAGCTGACTCGAAAGATAACTTTAGAGTCGAATGAATTTTATAAATTGCTCTCTCCCTTAAAAAATATTATTCCACCCATTAAAATTTTGGAGACTTCAGATATAAGTCTTCATTTATAAGTAGTTCATAAATGGACGAATTCCTGTCTTTTTACAATCCCATATTTTACTTGAAATGGAATAAATTTACTACTATTAATTTAAATGTTTAACTACTTGTTTTAATCGGAAAAAAGTAAATTAAATTATAATTAAATTAGAAAGACGAAGAAGAAAGAAGAATATGGGCTCATAAAGGAAATTATTATTTTCACTTTATCTTGTAAAAGAACACGATAATAAAGTATAAAATGATAAATTAAATAAACTAGATGGGCAATAAAAGAGATAAGGTTTATTGTGTGTGTGGGGAGGGGGGGGGGTATAAAAATTCATTAAAACACTACGTTCGTGACCAATATTACACAAACTCGAGGAACAAGTTAAACAAGGAAGTAATAATTCAGAGTAGCAAGTACATACGTAGTTATGCAATTTTTAGAGGTAGGCTAACGGGGAAATACAAGTGTGCACTGATGGCTTAGCATGATTACATATATCCCCTCCCTCTTCAACTTAAGCCCAGTGTATTATGCAAAACAATATTAACTAAAGGGGTTATCTAGAAGTCGACTAGCTTCCCTCCTTTGCTTATCAAACTGCTTTATCTACACTCAATACACCCTACACTAGTTATGGCGTCTGTCTGTCTCACTTACTCATGTTGTTCATATCAGTTCCAATTAAAAAAAAAAAACATTTTCCCAATTTACATAACTCAGTTAAAAACACACACACAAAAGAGTATTAAAGAAATCAGTTATAACATTTGGGCTTCTTGGAGTAAGATTTTACAATAAATATCATTACTTTATGTCTTCCCATACGTAACTAAATAATAATACACATAATCATTTCATTATTGTAATTTTCGAGGCTTGATTATAAAATTCACAGTAATTACCTTCTTGTATTAACATAAAAACTCTATATTGCAGATACACTTCCTTACTATAAATATATACGTTTGTAAAAAAATAACTGCCCGAATATAATATACTGAATGCACTGTCTCAGCCCAGCACTCAGCAGGTGTAATGTGGCTTTATGTGCAACAAAATATTGATAAAAATAACATAGAACTAGAATAAGCTAGACCTGGGTTAGTAGGAACTTGGCACAGGGGGTAACAATGGGTATTTCTAATTACTAAGAAATTCTAACCAATGTTTTTTGGATCCATAAGAACATTTACCTCATTGATCAGAAATGCTGGCTTTGTGAATCCTACAGTTAGGAAGTATGCCTAAATATTATTCTTTAAGATTATTTCACAGTATTATCAATAAATAAGCTACCTAAACTTTCAACCTAAACTTTCCACAGGGCCCTTTCTAGGAATCAGTAGCCAATAACTAAGCTTTACCCTGTGCTCCTCAGGGGGGCTCCTCTTAGGAATCAGTAGCCAATAAATAAGCTTCACCCTGTGCTCCTCAGGAGGCTCCTCTTAGGAATCAGTAGCCAATAACTAAGCTTCACCCTGTGCTCCTCAGGGGGCTCCTCCTAGGAATCAGTAGCCAATAACTAGGCTTCACGCTGTGCTCCTCAGGGGGGGGGGGGCTCCTCTTAGGAATCAGTAGCCAATAAATAAGCTTCACCCTGTGTCCCTCACGGGGCCCCTTATAGGAATCAGGAGCAAATAAATAAGCTTCACCCTGTGCTTCTCACGGGGCCCCTTATAGGAATCAGGTTCCAATAAATAAGCTTTACTCTGCGCTCCTCACAAGGGTTCTGACCCATGAGGAGTAAGATGGAGTATTGAGATCCTCACTTTATTTGTCAGTAGCTATGCTTTCCAGTGCTAATATACTGCATTATCATGTCAGACAAGCCATTAAATGAAAGGCCTAAATAATTTTGTTTCCAACGTCTTTATAAAAACCTTATCAGGATTAATTAAACAGTTATATTGTAACGGTGTGTCAAGGTAGGCTGAATAGGCCTTAGTAAAGACTGGGAAGTGGGGAGCTATGTACGTGAATATTGAATAACCTGCTACTCTCATTGGAGAACCATGGCAAATCGATCTGCTATGTTAAACTTTTATTTAACCACACTTGTTTGCAAGGTACTAATTATTGTATAATAAATTTTTAACCCATTTTTCAACTAGAAACCAGAAAATATCTCAGAATTTGCTCTCCCATGACAATGCAAGGTAATTAAAATTACACGAAAATCTATAAAAAAAAGTATCTATACTTTTAAATTAGATTTCATAAAAGTATTTATATGTATGAAGTTTTATGATTTTATGAAAAATAATAAAAAAAAATGCATTCTCATGAATATGAGAAATTTTCTAAAAAAAAAAAAAATAATAAAGTTCTATTCAATATTTGCTACTTATACATACTTACATTATGTATGCAACTCATTTTGTTCAAAAATTAGTGTTTTAAAACAAATAAAAATTCCAATCCATTTAATTAACTATTTATGTACATTTTAAAACCATATTTGACATTAGGAGGAACCCATACTTCAGTCAATTAAATTATTACTTATAATATATTAGTTATTTTAAATTAAATTGGTTAAATTAGTTTAAATAATAAATTATCTGATGATGATTCATTTGTCAAATAAAGGAGTTTCCTTTTTCGTTCATTATCAGGTAATTCAGTATATTACCTTAAAAATACTACTGAGTCAGATCTAAACTTCTGTTTTAACTCTTTAATTGATTTTTTCTTCCATATTATCAATATATATTGTAAACTACTCCTTTTTTTACTTTCTTTATAAATATAAAGTTTCTTAGGAGGGTTCGATTAATAGATTCAGGTTAATTATCAGATGGTTAGGTCAGTCTAAAAACACATCTAGAAATGTGATCTATATATTGATAGATAGATACTCTCTAGAAATCCCAGAGCAGTGTTGGTGTTTAGATTTGAGCTTCAAGAAAAGAACCTCAGTCCTCACCATCCCATTGATCCCTTAAATTTATCTATTGCATTTAAAAACTTCGGAAGAATCTCACTAGGTCAATGTGTTTTGCTTAAAACACTCCCAAACTTCCCACATGGAAATTTTTCTTTAAAAATCCGCAGGGTAAAAATTACACCGAAACACCTAATAGATTATTGAACTATAGACAAATAAAAACAGACAGATACACAAGATTCTTTAATTATTTCTTGGCACAAATCCATGAAAACTTTATTTTTCTTATTTTTTTCAAACATACTTCCTCAAAGACCTACCTCTTCAGATTCGAGTGGGCAATCAGAGTCAGATCTCACTTAAATTTTCTCTCGAGAGATAACAGGAATTGAAAAGTAAAGAGGAAGAAATGTTAAGATGAAAGAGATTAGTGTAGAGATTAGAAAAACAGATTATCTGAGTCCAATTTAAGTATCAAAAATAACTGTTTGAGGCAATGCGGACTATGGGGAAGGGGGTAGAGTTGGCACTCTTACAGCTCTCCTAAACTGAAAGTCTCAGTTAGGAAACATCTCAACATAGTCTTGCCAACACAAACACATTTTTTTCAGTTTTGTTGGTTTGGCAACTCTTTAAAATCCAATATAATTCTCTTTTTAAACCACAGCCAACTCTGTACATTCTTATGAATCAATTCTGTGCACATGCAAGATTTTTAGAAACAAAAATTTCCAAATTTGGATATCAGTGGTTTAAAGTTTAATTAGCTATCCTCTAGAACTTCTGTAATCCCTACTTAATTAATTACCACTATCATTAGGTTGCTTTTTATATTGGCAATATTATTACATCATATTATTATAATCAGAGTGATTTACTGTTGTTACACATTCATTAATAAAAAAAATTTACTTTTGCAAAGATTTAAGCGGTGCCATTCAAGTAGAAAAATCATAATTAAGAATAGAACTCACAGTTAAAGTTATTTACTTTTACTTAGTAATTGGTTTTCTATCCGGTATTCTAACCACGGCAAATACTTTAAGATTTTGTGGGGGGGGGGGAACCTGAAGTAAATAATTCATACAGACTGGCTTTGACTACCTTATCAGGTCATCATTAATTAGATCATTTAAAAATCTAAAATTTTAATAACACAGAAAAATTATATTGGAGAAAGGTTGTCCAGAGTGCTAATCGGGATATAATAAATAGTTTAAGTTTTCTGTAAGTCCAGATGAAATCAGTGTTAGATCAAAGAAAAGATCAGTCCCTTCACATACCTGCTCTAGAAGCCAAGTGTAAATGTAAAAAAGTATTTTTCCTTTATTATATAGCCACTACTATAAATATTAATTAAAAAAAGTACCCTGTCTAATTTAAGGTAAATACATGTCACAAAACAGATTGGGACTCTATCCAGTGGCGGTACTCCAATAATCTTAATCACAGGAACAACTCGATATGGAGAAATAAAATAACATGGATGGACTATAACACATTCACCCTGCCTCAACAAGAATGCCCTTTCGATGCACCTGATTATTACCATTAGATAAAAATGATTCCTCAACTCCAAAAGGTGGAAGAGGATCTAATCTCTACAAAGGAGGATTGCAGGATATACATATTGATAGTGATTTTAAAAGAATATACCAATTCACATAATAGTCATCTTCAGATTCTATAAAATCTGTCTGTATCTACAATTAAAACAGGAAAATTGAAGAATTAGTACAAAAGAAATAAATATGTGACATTTGATGTCAGCTTTGATATCGTGGAAAAACTTTATATAATTGTTTTTTAATAGATTGACAAGGCTGTGTAAGTTCCTTTTTCAATTAGTGATATTTTAGAATAACTAATTAATAAATATGTGTATTAATAATAATAATTATATCTTTATAGGAAGACAGCGGATATTTAAAAAAATGTTTTGGAGATTGAAAGTTAAATTTTAATACAGAAAACACAAATTTTAGACTAGGATTCAAATTGAATTTGAAAACAGGTATGTTCTTTTTTTAATTAGAGTGTATAAAATTATTATTTTTTGTAGAAATACTAATATCCTCAGTTTTGTTGGTGAAAAATCAAAATTGTTTTTGAAATAAGCTATAGAATGTGATATTTTTGTTTAAATTGTTATAAATTTGTATAAAAAAAATGAAGAAATAAAAAATGTTTAACTAAACACTACCCACATAGACCTAAAGAAAGAATATTATATAATTCAAATTACAATTATCAATAACTACGGGAGACATACAAAAATAGACCCCCGCACCGGGTCCCGGTTCGGGGGTCTATTGTTCTCTGTATGTCTCCCGTAGTTATTGATAATTGTAATTTGAATTATTTAAAATTTAATCTTTCGGTAGTAAGAAAACTACCAAAAACTTAAAAATTGAATTTCTAAAGAAAGAATTTCTATATAAATATTTATACCTATCCTGAATTTTAAGTCCCTTTATTTATTTAAGAATCTGAAGACGATTATGTAGCTGAAACCGGTTATTTGTTAAAACGAATACTTTGTGAGAACACTTAGTGTTTTTTCCTTTACAAATTGACAAGTAAATATCACACATTGGAGAAGTAAACAGTTGATACCTTACATGTTTTGCAGATGATTTTAAAATCCTTAACAGTAAAGCAAATTTACCAATCCACCATGCATTTACTATAATATTAATCTGCAACCCAAAAAAACCAATGTATAATATTTTTAGTTATATGTAATAAGTATTCCTCATATGCATCTAATTATGGTCATGAACTACTATACCCAGATGCCAAAAGCATAATATTTATTACTTATTTAACAGTGGAAGCTCTCTTAACCAGCCTCTTAAAATAGAATGTTAAACCAATATTTTGTCACTCATTGTTCAACTAACCACTATAGATAGGTGTATACAGATACCTTCATTAAACAGTCATAAAGAGAAAATTTATCTTTTAACCCTTAGTGACACGGGCTGGCTCATTGAGTGTCCCACGAATATTGTGTATTGAGTCACACTGTATACGATGCGCCCGTGCCACCATGTTGGGTAGAGAAATTGTGCCACCTGATCAATATTTGTCAGTTTTGAGTGAGTTGTCGGATTAGGATAATGGTAGTGAAGAGCCATCTTAGGACTTAGACGACTAATAAATAATTAAGGTTGTAACCCAACCTCTAAGAGAGAAGCTTATTAGTTACCCTAGTGCTTAGTTAGTTATCCAGACTCTAAAGCCTTGTTCGCACTTGGCAAGTAATTTAGTCGAGTGGCGAGTAATTTAGTCGAGTGGCGAGTAATTTAGTAACCGAGCTAGTAAAATCATCAAAAATCGTTCGCAGTTGGCGAGTAATTTAGTCGAGTGGCGAGTAGATTAGTAACTGACCTAGAAGCAACTCGCCAAAAATCTTTTGCTCTTGCACTTTAATAAGCTGTCAAGTACGTTAGTAGCTAGTGTATTTGCAACATGGACAGGCAACGCAAAAAATTAAATAAGCTAATAATGCTTATTGCAATGTCTATTTTAGAAGAAGTTGAAGATGAAATTAATATGTAAAAAGCAAAAAAAAGTATGGATACGAAAATGGATTCAGAGAAGGGATGAATTAGGAGGTACTTCTTCTCTTCTCAAAGAATTGGCATTAGAAGACCCTAAAGAATACTTCGGAACTTTGAGAATGACTGAAAATTGTTTTAATTTTCTGTAAATGAAAGTGCAGTCACAACTAAACAAATAATTATACTAAATAATAATTATTTTATATCAAATTAAATTATTACATTTCCAGTGTAGAGGTCCGTGGTTCAAATCCCGGCGCTAAAGTCTATTTTTCTCTGTCTCTCTCCCAGTGTTAATAATAATTATAATTTGATTTAAATTTAAACTTTTCATAGTATGAATACTACCAAAAACTTAAAAATTGAATTTATAATTATTATAATATTAAAAAAAAAAAAGATAACTCTTACCTGATGTTTTTGATTTTATATCTCCTTCTCACCAAATCCAGGTATATCCATATCTTTTTCAATATTAACATAAGCAGATTGCTTGATTTGTTTATTTTTATAAAGTGGAGATTTAAAGTTCCACAGACACTCGTGTTGCAAGTAGTTCGCAACAAACTACAACGTTGTATCTTCATTCCATCGTGACATATGTATTTGTTGTACTGCAGATATCAACTTGAATGAAATAAACTAATTTTAAAACTTCGAACTTCCTTAGTGGATAGTATGTGGGGTGGGTAGAGGCTCTACTCGCCCGAAAAAATAGAGTAAAATTAATCGAGGATTTAGTCAAGTAGTTTAGTTGAGTGACTAAATTACTTTACTAAAATGTGGCCGTTCGGATACGTTTATTTACTAATCTACTCGCCACTCGACTAAATTACTCGCCAACTGCTAATGATTTTTGGTGAGTTGCTACTAGCTCAGTTACTGAATTACTCGCCACTCGTCTGAATTACTCGCCACTCGACTAAATTACTCGCCACTCGACTAAATTACTTGACAAATGCGAACAAGGCTTAAGTGAAAAGCTTATTAGTCATTTTTCTTTTTTATAATTAAACATATCATTGAGAAATAAATATGTAATACGTCTAATTTGTTAGTTCAATATTTCTTATTCTACTTGCTTATTCTACTCTCTCTCTATCTCCAAAAACCCAATCTTGATAATCTGGATTTGACGTATTTATGGTCTGAAAAATGCATTGGCGCATAACGTACTCCACCTGTACCTCATTGTTTATCCACTATAGCCGCACCAATAAGGGTTAAATACCAGATCAGAATGTTCGGTGACATAGTTATTGAAAAAAGAGTCCCCCCAGCTGAGTGGCTGGTTAATCCGATGGCTGGTTGAACCAAGAGCAGATAGGAGGGCTTCTCATGTATACCAAATATCACACCCCTACTTTCAACTAATGGTAAAATGCATAAATGATACTTATTATTTGATTGAACCACACTAATGTGATTATAGAGATGTTAGGTTACCTTGGTGGGAGAGTGGACGGCGCGGTGGGTCTGGGGATGGCGTGGAAGTGTTGGTGGGAGCCAGCTCGAGGTTTTTAGATGCTAGAGATGCCAAACTGTTGTCAACTCCACCCCCATCACCTCTATAACACATCAAAAACACACGCAATCAGTAAGTATCAGCTAAAGACAAATTCAGTACTCAAATTGTTAAAAAAAAGTTACTTTTAACAAACAACAATAAGTGTTTGAAATCAATATTTATTCAATTGTCAGTAGACCAGAGTGATAAGTCCAGTGTAATACATAAAAGTGCACAGTTTATCATTTTAAATAATAATCAGTTTAGAATCCTGATTAATTTTGCTCTAAGTTGTGAGTTTTAAATGTAAACTTCAAAGCAACAACCGTTTTAAGGTTTTACCTGAGATTAAAAAGGGGTGATTAAATATGTTTTTTTTTTAAACCAATTTGGAAAAAAAGAAAAATATGGTGAGGTAAACAGAACTGCTAATGACAGCCTACTACAGACTAATGAAAACTAAAGCCGGATTTACACGGGTAGAGTAAACAGGAGAGTAGGGTAGCGAGTAGAGTAACTCTACCCTTAGAAACCTGAAAAAACGCTCAGTAGAGCAGAGAGGCGAGTAGAGTAGCTAGTAAAATTGGTAGAGTGCACTCTACTAGCTACTCTACTCTCCTGATTACTCTACCCTTGTAAACCCAGCTTACAACATTTAAATAAAGCTAGTTAAAAGTAAATAGAAGGGACAAAATAGGACAAAATTCTACAAACTACCAAAAATAATATTAAAAACTTATAAAGGTCTAAAGTAATTTTTCCAAGAAGGTATGCATTTGTAGAACACATACTTTAGATGGTTATTTAAGATGGTATAAAGCAAAAACTTTGTACTGTAGAACCCTAATTTTGAGTTTCAAAAAAATAGAGTGCAGGTGGATATCATCTTAAAGCAGTAAAAGAAACATTGTCTCTAATTGGTAACATTCTTAATTGGTGCTGACGATAACCATGTAAAAGCCAAAAGGTGCTTTGATAAATAAAAAAGTACGTTGCAATTTAATTTATGACACAGAGAGTTTGTTGAGACCCTTGTTAAAGATCCACCGAAGGAATTTTATTTTCTCACATGTAACAATGCAACCTTACTTTCTTTCCCTTCAAGTCATAAGATTTTATTAAAGTCATTTGGAATTGAAAATGGAGGAGGGGACAAAAAGGCAAGGACTAAAAATCAATTATAGACAGCTGATATCTCTGGAACCCAGCTGAATATTTGAATGTGTAAAAACAACCAACACTCCCTATTGTTTTAAAATTTTAATTTTGGTTTTCTCATTTGTTTCTTTGTTGCAACATTTAGACTTTTTCAGTCCAGTTTAAGATTATATTGTGGTAGGTTTTTTTTAACTGAATTTTTAAAAGTGAATAGAAAGAGCTTAAAATTCCTCTTAGCTCATAGCTCTGACAGAAAGTTGTTTCATTTTTCTGAAAATCTTCTTTGAAGCCAATATTTTACTTATTTCCAATTAAGAAGATTACTGTTATAATACAATTCTAAAAAAAGTTTTAACATGAGGGAAAAAGGCAATTGCCAAAGTGCCCAGGAGCATAATTTATTGTTAACAAGAAAAATAATATAAACTTTATTACTATATAATGCTGATATAACTTCTTCAGCTATAAGCTATACAAAGGGCTGCTAGAATAAAGGATGCTTCGTACTAAACTGTGCCTGCATGGTGAGGTATTGGTATTGTATAATGGGGTTCCAATAGCTATTTGATTCCACCAAATCGGTACAGAAATGGCTCGGCTTAGACCAGACAAAGTATAGTGTGAAGCAAAATATTACAATATTCCTTTCAACAGCAGTTTTAGAGCCTCTTTAAACCACTCCCACTAACATTACCTATCTAACAATACATATCTTAACAAGTACAGTTAATTCACAAATGTCATTATTTTGACAATTATTTCCTTTATATTTAACCCGCTGCCCACAAGGTAACTTTCAGAGCATCAGCCACTTTATAAGTTTTAGCCATGGTTTCTTTTAGCAAAATTAAATTAAAAGAATAACTACAATAAAAAGTAAATCTAATAATATATAATAACATTTTTTAAACATTTTCCCACTGAAATATAATGCAAAGAAAAAGTTAAACGTCTCCTTATAAACCTTTAGCCAACCCTAGCCGGTGCCCTTGAGCATTTAGATTGCAGACATTTATCTGTCTGTAATAGAAACCACGTAATATTTATGACCAGTGGACTGATAGCAAACACAAAATTTTACTGCAGAAGCCACAAAAAAAAAACACTGAGATAAAAAAACGATCATACCCAACAGAGGGCAGGAGGTATGGAACATAGAGGAACATGGAGGTCGATAATAAATGCAGGCAAACTTGATTGGAATCCTCAAAGATGCTGAAGGGAGACTTAGTGGCACCCGGCATTGCAACTTTAATAGGAAGTCATTAATGTCAATTATAATTTTATATGATGCTATAGACCAGAGAAAACAAGGAATGGAAAACCTTCACTATGTCAATATAGTAAGAGCATCTCTAAGTACAAACATAATTAATTACCATCCCAAACCATTAAACCTTCATGACTTTTGGGGAATATTTGTGCTATTTGTCTCTTTATTCTGTTAAATCTGGCCTCTAGTAACAATATTTTCAGTTCCAGCCCCATTCATCAACCAATTTTCTCAGCTAAAAATTGAGTACATGTAGGCTGAGTTAAAGCTGATAGTTCCACCGTATCACAATATTGTAATGCCTTTTAATTCAATCACACTTCAACCTCCAGCTAGTACTTCCATTGTATTTAATGAATTAAAATCAAATTAGTGATTGTAATGACATTAATCAGGAGAAAACCAGAAATAGCCAGGCTGTCAGATATCAGCTTCATATCTAATAAACCTGTTGTAAGATCATTTACCGAACATTATTGATAAATTATAATTCAAAGTTCAGATACATAAGACCTTAAGTAACTACTCTAGAAATAAATTCTAGAGGGTTACATTGAATATTTTTGCTAGACATTTTGCCATTTCAAATTAACCTTCTTCTTCTTTTTTCATTGGCACTACGGACTCCACAGGTCCCTGGCGTGATGAAGGTCCTCCTTGCCATTCTCGTCCCATTCATTCTTGTCATGTGCCCATACCACCGTGGACGCATTAATTTTATAATTTTGAGAGTGCAGGCTTCACACACAACTCCCTCAGTTCTTAATTTGTTCTCATTCTCCAATCTCAAATGACTAATGAGAAGATGTTATGACTTTTCTGGCAGCCAAATTATGCACGGTCTGTTCAGTCTATACTGTCACGCACGCCAGATCATGTGTAACAGCCTTTACAATATTGACATCTCACTACAGGATAAAACCCAAAGGTCACAAAACTGTAGAAAACAAACTATATACATACTCAACAGAGAATATTTAACATTAGGCATGTTATCAACCCAGCCAACAATAATTCAGTCTGTTATCTTTTGATAAGCAACATCTGAATGTTTGTTCCTTGATACATTTTAGATAATAATCCCTAATAGTTTTAAATTGTAGTTAATATTATTTAAGTGTATACTTATTGATTCTAGAACAAATAATAATTTATTTGTATCTACCTATTTGCATGAAAAATAGTAAATTTCTCTGCTTGATGATAAGCTCGTAGTAGAATGTTGTAGATAAGCTTAGCACAGTCTTGTAATTTATTTCTAAATTTACTTAATGTAAAATAAAATTATTCCTTAAAACTGTAACTCTGTTAAAAAGGACCCAACATAGACAATAATTATTTACAGATAATTTATTGGGAATGTTTACATAGGACTTAAGAATCACCTAATGAATTTTCAAAAAGATCTTGACACCCAAATATAAACTCTGAGGCGCAACAGTGACTTATAGAGGGAAGAACAAGAATATTTACTTAGTAACATCTCTGCACTAATGAATGTGGTCGTAAAAAGCTCAATAAAGAGTAATAGACGGGGCTCCACAGAGTTCCTCTCTTCTTAACGTTAACACTTCCAAGCTACCAAGCTAATTTTAGAATAACTGGTAAACAGAATATGCTCATATCATCGTTTCAATAGAAATTCTAAGAATTATGAAAATAATATCTAAACCTTTTATAAGGGGCCAAACAATCGCAAGTAACTGTTAAGACACTTTTGGCTATAAACTTCGATCGACGATAAGGTCGATGAAATTATGATGAGAATATATTTTACAGGCGATATATTTAAGAGGATATATCGGAATACAGATATGAAGGACTGAACTACAGTCGGTTTGACTTACCTTGACCCCTTCGTGATAACCGTCTCCACCGTTAGCGGTCGTGAAATCCGCTCTGAGGTTAAACTTTGCGCGTAAACAAGTCCGCAACAGAAGCACAGATCGCTTTGACTGTACACGATACGGAAGTGGATAAAAACTAAATAAAGCGGCCGATCTTGAAGATGTCAAAAACGACAGCGAAACTAGCTGTAAGTCAAAATAGAGCTCGGGGAAGCTTCGCTCGGAAAACGGGCCGCTTTAAAATAAAAAGAGGTTATTTTAAAAGGGGGAAAATATAACGGCGGAAAAAAATCGAACAAACAAACTCGGATCTTAACAAAAATGAGTTAAATTAAATAAAGAGGACGGATCGATCCAGTTAAAATCGCATGGCTCTGTAAAAAACCCAGGGAAAAGAAGAAAACTTGAGCTCCGAACCGAATCCCAACACCGATCTCGACCCGAACCTGCGCTGCGCATACACTGGCAACACAGAAAAATACCCTCACTTGGAAATTCTATCAGCTGATCTCTCCGATACCCAGCTGAATTTTCGAATGTAAACAAACAACTAATGGCGTCTCTCGTTGTTATCAATTTGTAATAGTTATTTGTGATTTTAAAAGTGACATTTGTTCTTGTTTGTTCTGTTTTGCATTATAGTATAGATTATTTCTTTTTTTTTCAATACTTAACAACTGCTTTATATTTCGCTGGCACAGCTTAGTCTTCAAATAATTATTTCCATTTGATTAGTGACAACTCTAGCTGTTCCAGATTTTTCTACGCTGTATTTATTTAAGCATTTCATCGGTATATTTACTTATTAAGAGCTATGGATAATTTGATAAATAAGGAAGAGGAGGAAGTGTCCGACAATGAGTCCCGAGGGAGTCCAACCGAGTTTATCAAATCCGAAATGCCAGATGATGATGATGATGATACGGATATGTCTGATGGTAAGTTAGCTGCTTTTAAGTCTAAATTTCATCTATGAATGAGTAACCTTGGTCCATGGTATAATGTATCTACAAGTGATATCTTGTAGGTTGTTGATTTCCATCTGTCAATAGATCAACTGCCCTTCTGTTGATGATTCCTTCCGTTATATTGGCAGATAAATATTCTACCAAATAATTATGGTTGAAATCTCGTTAATTTTGTGTGGGAAAGTGTAGATTGATAACCCTATCTGGCTGAACTACAGTGTACGGTGCCCCTTCTGATTACACGTTATCTCACTGTCGACCTTTTTCGAGACTTAATATATCGATATATCTTGTCCGATAAACTCTTTTATACTTCGAGTTAGACCTCTACCTGGTTTATATACAGGAGGGTTGTTTTTCTTCAGAAAATGAACGGAGCACCACGAAGTGACTATTGAGTTTCTATATTGCCATGAGTTTTATATTTTCGAGTTGGACCTCTATCTGGTCTATATGCAGGAGGGCTGTTTTTCTTCAGAAAATGAGCAGAGAACCGCCAAGTGGCGATAAAAAACTCTAGAGTAAAAAAAATTAAGGTTAACAAAATCGAATTCAAACAAAATAAACACATTTTTGTTTAACGTGTAAAATTATGCAAATCACGCATTATTTGGATATATATCGAAATATGGCGTCAATGATACAATCGATAGTACCGATTTGCGATATCTAGTAGGGGCACCTACTAGCACCGTACACTGTAGTTCTACCCTATATCCAACAAATTTGGCTAGAGAATTGATAATAAAGATGTCTGGACTAACTTTCTAGTGCAAACACATCAGTTTCTTGTACAATATTATCTATTATAGCAAAAATTGGAACAAAGCTAATCAAACACTAATGCACTGTTATGTTGAAAAGAACTGATGTAAAACAAGTCTGTAAAAATCCCACTGCAAACTTGTTGAAACGTGGTAACTGCAATCAGTATTATCCTGGTTGGAACAGCAAATACAGGTCAAAAATCCAAGCTCTTCTTAAGATTATTTATAAATTACTCTCTTTTCTAATTCATAATATAGTGGCCACTTTTGACCACTGTAGTGATATTTAGTAAATTTAAATTAGTGTGTGGTTGATTAATTTACTGTGATTCCTTCAACTCACATAAAGTTTTGTCATGGAATATCAAAAATTCAAAACACTCGTTTTAGAAATAAATTGTCAATTAAGTTTAATTCATGACTAGGCTTACTCGTTTCTACAGTAGGGTCGAGATTAGTTTTTAAATTTTTATATTTACCTTTTAGATGTCTAAATCTCGAGGTCTCATTGGCTTCTTTCCCATTTTTTTTATCTACCCATCCTGTCAGCATAAAAACTAATTTTGACTTTATTGTTGATAGACAGCAATTGATAAACTGATAAAATATCTAGAAGGGGACTCTAGGAACGCTGAAGAAACACCACCCGCAGCCTGTTCAATATGACTTTTTGTTACATACTCCATCAATTCTATTCAATTCTAAATCTTAGTATTGAGAATGTAATGTAATAGTTATTATAATTACGATTGATACAGCTAATTATTGTTTATTAAAATATGATTGTTTGTTGTTAAAGGTATTGTAGTTGAGGATGAGAATTCTAGTAAGGTACTAGATGAATTCTCTTTGCTAGATTCCTCTGTAGAAGTGGACGAGAGGAGAGACCCCAAATCTGAAGAAGACTTGCTCAATTCTTCTCTAGATCTTGAACAACCTCCGTTGCCTCAGTCCAATCAACAACATCAAGAGAAGAAGAAAAAAGAAAAATCTAAGAGAGAACTAGAGGAAGAAGAGAGAGAAAAGATGCAGTAAGTATTCACACTTACTTTAAAGTAGCAAAATTGATTAATACTGTATACCTGAAAAGGGGGGGGGGGAGACCAAGCCAAAACAGTCTAAACACCGGTGGTAAGTTCGAATACCAGAGAGGTGAGAAATGTTTCACACTGATGATCTCAATGAGTAGATGAGTAATGTGGCCGGGTTCCCTGACCTATAATAACCTAAAGCTGTTGATTGGGACGAAAAAGAGAAAAAAGCAGTCAAGAGGAAATCATGCTGACAAGACTACGTATAGAACTTGTTTTAAACCCGAGGTTGATCCCTTATTGAGTCAACTTAAGTGAGACTTGACTTTAAGTCACCTTGTTGAGCTCAAAGTCTTGGGTTCTAAACTTAAAGTGATAGAGGTAACCTGGTTTCATCCAATTTAACAATTCACTAATTTCATCTGTGTGATAAATGTCTGGGATTTAAACCATCACCATGTATATTGATACTAACCAAGCAAGAGTTTTGCAAGTACACTAACAACAGCTACACCAATCCTCTATAATATTGGTCATGTACTTTAGGATAATACTTAGTAGTAGTTAGATAAGAGAGTAGTAGTTAGATAAGAGAGTTAGAGAACCTAGCGATCAGGCCACATTGGGCCCATTTTACTAACCCCATGGTAGAGAGTTCCAGCCACTTCTCACATCATAACTGTACAATGTTCCACCGAAGCGGGTATGATTTGGTCATCAGTAAGCTATTTAAATCAGAGCATTACGACGAGGGATCAAACCCGCAACTTTGATTTGCCTCAATTCATTGATAGCTGGGCGAGTGCCTTGCCTAGAGCATCTCAGCCACACTGGCTCCATTGGAGTAGGATAGTTCTTAATTAATTATTTTCTTTTATCATGTAATGTTTATATTGAACTGTTTATGTTGGTAGGGTTCTGGTATCAAATTTCACTGAAGACCAGTTAAATCATTACGAGATGTTTCGAAGGTCTGCATTCCCCAGAGCAGCCATCAAAAGGGTAAATTATTTTATATTATAAAAATACAAATAATAACTATCATTGTTAGTCCCCAGTTAGCGGGTGCTTCTTTAGATTGTTACTCCACTTTTTTCTTTTTTTTTAGAATGTATGTAATGACTTTGACTAAATAACTATTAAGACAAAGGGATGTTTAGTCTTTATAAGGGGAGTAACAATCTAAAGAAGTGCCAATTAGCTTATTAATTCTTGTTTAATATCTCACTCAGCATCATAAGGTAAACGGTGTGTCCAAGTCTAATAACCATCAATCAAATGTGAGAATTGTCCAGTAGGCCCTAACAGCAGAAGAAATTATATCCAAACTAGCTGCCATCCACGAAAATAATTAATTCTAAAAGCGTGGGGGAAAAAAAATGGGGAGGAGAGCTTAATATTTTTAGAATTAATTCTTAACATGGACTTGTATACAAATAAATCTCCATCATCTTCTAAAAAACTATACCTACTGATATAGAGTTCTAGGTCTTATAATTTCATAAGATTTCAAAAAAACTTCATTATAGCACTTATGAGTCAATATGACATTTACTTTCATAAATTACTNACTAACTTTTAGTGCCCTAACAAGTACAAGGTCACCTATATTAAAACATTTTTTAAAATTCTTATTTCTGGCGAAACTTTCATTTCTAATCTTAGCATTTTTTATAATCTCTAACTTGATTTTATTCAGCTCCACAGGATTTATAACATTCTTATGTGGAAGAAACTCATGCCATAATCTCTTTATTTGTTTATTAAAATGAACCTCTGATGGTACACTATTTATACTTCTATGAAACGAACCACTTGTTCAAACCTAGCAATCAGGCTACATTGGGCCCATTTTACAAACCCCGTGGTTGAGAGTTTCAGCCACTTTCCACATCATTACTGTACAATGTTCCACCAAAGCGGGTATGATGTGGCCATTAGTGAGCTATTTAAATCAGAACATTACGACGAGGGATCGAACCCACAACTTTGATTTGCCTCGATTTATTGATAGCTAGGCGAGTGCCTTGCCTAGAGCATCTCAGCCACACTTGCTCCACATGAGTAGGATAATACTTAATTATTTTCTCTTATCATGTAATGTTTATACTAAACTGTTTATGTTGTTAGGGTTCTGGTATCAAATTTCACAGAAGACCAGTTAAATCATTACGAGATGTTTCGAAGGTCTGCATTCCCTAGAGCAGCCATCAAAAGGGTAAATTATTTTATAATAATATACAAAAAAATAACCATCATGTTATATTAGTCCCCAGTTAGCAGATACTTCTTTAGATTGTTACTCCCCTTTGTTTTTGTTTTTTTAGAATATAAATGACTGACTAAATAACTATTAAGACAAAGGGATGTTTAGCCTTTATAAGGGTAGTAACAATCTAAAGAAGTGCCAGTTAGCTTATTACTTCTTATTTAATATCTAGGTAAATAATGTGTCTGAGTCTAATAGCCCTTGATCAAACGTGAGAATTGTCTGGTAGGCCCTGACTGCAGAAAAATCATGTCCAAACTAGCTACATCTAACATCCAAGAAAATAATTAACTCTAAAAGCATGGGGAAAAAATAGGGAGGAGAGCTCAATATTTTTCCACGCTGTCAGAATTAAATCTTAACATGGACTTGTATACAAATAAATATCCACATTCTTCTAAAAAAAACTATTCCTACCGATATAGTGTTCTAGGTCTTATAATTTCATAATATTCAGAGGTTTTAAAAAACTTCATTATTAGCACTTATGAGTCATTATGACACTTACTCTCATAAATTACTTGGATATATCCATAAAGAATCCCATAGATGAAACATGTTGTTCAACTTGTTTTGGTTGTACAACATGTCTGAATGTGTATGGGCTCGTCCTCAAACCAAGTTTCAGGCTTGACGAACTTGTTTATAAAGTCAAAATGCCATATATAGACCTGATAAACTGTGACTTAGTTGTTCAACGTATCTGAAGAGTGTGGATCCCTTTAATGGTATGCTTAATTAAGTGAACTATTTGTTTATTATATTAACCAGTGGTGTCTAAAAAAAATTATTTCTAGAAACCCGCCATGGAACCCTTTTAATTAAAGTTATTTAGCTCAAAATTTCCGTTGTTTGATGAATTACCTTAGAAAGAAAATGATCAAAGTATTTCATTTCCTGCTTTATTTTATATTTTATTTCTGTGCTAAATTTATATTTTGATTTTATTTTTTTAGTTGATGCAGACACTGACTGGTACAACAATATCCCAGAATGTTGTTATTGCTATGGCTGGTATTGCAAAGGTTTTTGTTGGTGAAATTGTAGAGGAAGGTCTGTTGATTAATTATATACATTTTTCTTCTTTTTTTAGGGTCCGTAGGCAAAAGCCAAGGACCCTAATATTTTCGCGTGTGTGTGTCTGTCTGTCTGTCTGTCCATCGCATGCTATCACGGCTACACCTTTCGTCCGATGACATTGAAATTTGGCATGTATATGTCTTGTACCTACCCACACATGTTAAAAATATAGCGACTTAAAAAAAATATAGGGTAAAAAAACTTAAGGGTTAAATTTTTTAAATTTTTTTTTCGACATCGTGAGGGGTATCATATTAAAGGGTACGTCGAGCTGATTACAAAAATATATAATTCTTTGGTTATAACTTTGATAGGGCGAGCTTAGGCACGTTTGAAGTGTGTCCCCCCCATCTATCTCGCTTATGTGAAGTGCAAAAAATCTGAAAAAATTCCTGAACATTCTTCGACCAAAAGTAAAGATACCTCTTTTTGGAAATTTCAAAAAAAAAAAAGTTTATTTTTTATTGGCAAAATACGTTTTTTTTTTAGAATTATGGTCTTTTCAATGTATTCATTATGTTTACAGTCCAGTTTAGTGGCAATAAATTCATCATCAGAAGTTTGTTTATGTGTTTTGAGAATATCAGACCCATAAAATATTTCAAAGTAGGCTTTTTAGCATTTTAAAAACACCATAAATAGGGTACTACTTAACTATACAGTGTGGCCTACGGAACCTCGTTGTGTGCTGGCTAGCACACACTTCACCTGTTTATTTACTATTTTGCCACAGTTGGTGTTATTTTGTGAATGATGCCAAATTCTTAGATGATTACTCTGGAAGTGTTTTAATTTTACATACCATTAATAAAGGCTTTAGTTACTGTTTTCCCACAAGAAGTTGAAAGGATTTTTTCCTCTCAGACCAATTTAATTGTTTCTCATTTTAAGTATGTCATATTCCTAAATTGTTAGGAGGAGAGATTTCAGGTCTACACTCAGAGTTAATTGGAAGTGATTCTCAATCACAGTACTATGATCTTTTCAAAACTAATTTACAATTACTCTTATCTAGCTCTTATGACTAAGCTATGAGCAACTCCCATCAGAATGATTACTGTAACCTCAATATTCATAAAATGGCTGATAGGTCTTCTTGGAAAGATCTAAATAAAGATTTTTTTTTCTAAATATTTTGACTAGCGTGCTTATCATTAATATGAAATTCCTAAATTTTTTTTTTTTTTTTTTTTTTTTTTTTTTTTTT